>OZ024927.1:33535685-33986189 GCA_964017235.1 Sabellastarte sp. h YS-2021
TGCGTACATGACACAGATCCTCCTCTCCTCCACCATCCCCCACTAGGGACATGTGTCACTGAGCGTCTGCCACTGCGTACATGGCAGAGATCCTCCTCTCCTCTCCCATCCCCCACTAGGGACATGTGTCACTGAGCGTCCCCCACTGCATACATGCCAGAGCTCCTCTTCTCCTCCCCCATCCCCCACTGGGGACATATGTGAGTGAGTGTCCCCCACTGCGTACATGACACAGATCCTCCTCTCCTCCACCATCCCCCACTGGGGACATGTGTCACTGAGCGTCCCCCACTGCGTACATGCCAGAGCTCCTCTTCTCCTCCCCCATCCCCCACTGGGGACATATGTCAGTGAGTGTCCCCCACTGCGTACATGACACAGATCCTCCTCTCCTCCACCATCCCCCACTAGGGACATGTGTCACTGAGCGTCCCCCACTGCGTACATGCCAGAGCTCCTCTTCTCCACCCCCATCCCCCACTGGGGACATATGTGAGTGAGTGTCCCCCACTACATGCATGACACAGATCCTCCTCTCCTCCACCATCCCCCACTAGGGACATGTGTCACTGAGCGTCCCCCACTGCGTACATGACACAGATCCTCCTCTCCTCCACCATCCCCTACTAGGGACATGTGTCACTGAGCATCCCCCACTGCGTACATGCCAGAGATCCTCTTCTCCTCCATCATCCCCCACTGGGGACATATGTGAGTGAGTGTCCCCCACTACGTACATGACACAGATCCTCCTCTCCTCCACCATCCCCCACTAGGGACATGTGTCACTGAGCGTCTGCCACTGTGTACATGGCAGAGATCCTCCTCTCCTCTCCCATCCCCCACTAGGGACATGTGTCACTGAGCGTCCCCCACTGCATACATGCCAGAGCTCCTCTTCTCCTCCCCCATCCCCCACTGGGGACATATGTGAGTGAGTGTCCCCCACTGCGTACATGACACAGATCCTCTTCTCCTCCACCATCCCCCACTGGGGACATATGTGAGTGAGTGTCCCCCACTGCGTACATGACACAGATCCTCTTCTCCTCCACCATCCCCCACTAGGGACATGTGTCACTGAGCGTCCCCCACTGCGTACATGCCAGAGCTCCTCTTCTCCTCCCCCATCCCCCACTGGGGACATATGTCAGTGAGTGTCCCCCACTGCGTACATGCCAGAGCTCCTCTTCTCCACCCCCATCCCCCACTGGGGACATATGTGAGTGAGTGTCCCCCACTGCGTACATGACACAGATCCTCCTCTCCTCCACCATCCCCCACTAGGGACATGTGTCACTGAGCATCCCCCACTGCGTACATGCCAGAGATCCTCTTCTCCTCCATCATCCCCCACTGGGGACATATGTGAGTGAGTGTCCCCCACTACGTACATGACACAGATCCTCCTCTCCTCCACCATCCCCCACTAGGGACATGTGTCACTGAGCGTCCCCCACTGCGTACATGCCAGAGCTCCTCTTCTTCTCCCCCATCCCCCACTGGGGACATATGTGAGTGAGTGTCCCCCACTGCGTACATGACACAGATCCTCCTCTCCTCCACCATCCCCCACTAGGGACATGTGTCACTGAGCGTCTGCCACTGCGTACATGGCAGAGATCCTCCTCTCCTCTCCCATCCCCCACTAGGGACATGTGTCACTGAGCGTCCCCCACTGCATACATGCCAGAGCTCCTCTTCTCCTCCCCCATCCCCCACTGGGGACATATGTCAGTGAGTGTCCCCCACTGCGTACATGACACAGATCCTCCTCTCCTCCACCATCCCCCACTAGGGACATGTGTCACTGAGCGTCCCCCACTGCGTACATGCCAGAGCTCCTCTTCTCCACCCCCATCCCCCACTGGGGACATATGTGAGTGAGTGTCCCCCACTACATGCATGACACAGATCCTCCTCTCCTCCACCATCCCCCACTAGGGACATGTGTCACTGAGCGTCCCCCACTGCGTACATGACACAGATCCTCCTCTCCTCCACCATCCCCTACTAGGGACATGTGTCACTGAGCATCCCCCACTGCGTACATGCCAGAGATCCTCTTCTCCTCCATCATCCCCCACTGGGGACATATGTGAGTGAGTGTCCCCCACTACGTACATGACACAGATCCTCCTCTCCTCCACCATCCCCCACTAGGGACATGTGTCACTGAGCGTCTGCCACTGTGTACATGGCAGAGATCCTCCTCTCCTCTCCCATCCCCCACTAGGGACATGTGTCACTGAGCGTCCCCCACTGCATACATGCCAGAGCTCCTCTTCTCCTCCCCCATCCCCCACTGGGGACATATGTGAGTGAGTGTCCCCCACTGCGTACATGACACAGATCCTCTTCTCCTCCACCATCCCCCACTGGGGACATATGTGAGTGAGTGTCCCCCACTGCGTACATGACACAGATCCTCTTCTCCTCCACCATCCCCCACTAGGGACATGTGTCACTGAGCGTCCCCCACTGCGTACATGGCAGAGATCCTCTTCTCCTCCATCATCCCCCACTGGGGACATATGTGAGTGAGTGTCCCCCACTGCGTACATGACACAGATCCTCCTCTCCTCCACCATCCCCCACTGGGGACATGTGTCACTGAGCGTCCCCCACTGCGTACATGCCAGAGCTCCTCTTCTCCTCCCCCATCCCCCACTGGGGACATATGTGAGTGAGTGTCCCCCACTGCGTACATGACACAGATCCTCCTCTCCTCCACCATCCCCCACTAGGAACATGTGTCACTGAGCGTCCCCCACTGCGTACATGGCAGAGATCCTCCTCTCCTCTCCCATCCCCCACTAGGGACATGTGTCACTGAGCGTCCCCCACTGCGTACATGCCAGAGATCCTCTTCTCCTCCATCATCCCCCACTGGGGACATATGTCAGTGAGTGTCCCCCACTACGTACATGACACAGATCCTCCTCTCCTCCACCATCCCCCACTAGGGACATGTGTCACTGAGCGTCCCCCACTGCGTACATGCCAGAGCTCCTCTTCTTCTCCCCCATCCCCCACTGGGGACATATGTGAGTGAGTGTCCCCCACTGCGTACATGACACAGATCCTCCTCTCCTCCACCATCCCCCACTAGGGACATGTGTCACTGAGCGTCTGCCACTGCGTACATGGCAGAGATCCTCCTCTCCTCTCCCATCCCCCACTAGGGACATGTGTCACTGAGCGTCCCCCACTGCATACATGCCAGAGCTCCTCTTCTCCTCCCCCATCCCCCACTGGGGACATATGTGAGTGAGTGTCCCCCACTGCGTACATGACACAGATCCTCCTCTCCTCCACCATCCCCCACTGGGGACATGTGTCACTGAGCGTCCCCCACTGCGTACATGCCAGAGCTCCTCTTCTCCTCCCCCATCCCCCACTGGGGACATATGTCAGTGAGTGTCCCCCACTGCGTACATGACACAGATCCTCCTCTCCTCCACCATCCCCCACTAGGGACATGTGTCACTGAGCGTCCCCCACTGCGTACATGCCAGAGCTCCTCTTCTCCACCCCCATCCCCCACTGGGGACATATGTGAGTGAGTGTCCCCCACTACATGCATGACACAGATCCTCCTCTCCTCCACCATCCCCCACTAGGGACATGTGTCACTGAGCGTCCCCCACTGCGTACATGACACAGATCCTCCTCTCCTCCACCATCCCCTACTAGGGACATGTGTCACTGAGCATCCCCCACTGCGTACATGCCAGAGATCCTCTTCTCCTCCATCATCCCCCACTGGGGACATATGTGAGTGAGTGTCCCCCACTACGTACATGACACAGATCCTCCTCTCCTCCACCATCCCCCACTAGGGACATGTGTCACTGAGCGTCTGCCACTGTGTACATGGCAGAGATCCTCCTCTCCTCTCCCATCCCCCACTAGGGACATGTGTCACTGAGCGTCCCCCACTGCATACATGCCAGAGCTCCTCTTCTCCTCCCCCATCCCCCACTGGGGACATATGTGAGTGAGTGTCCCCCACTGCGTACATGACACAGATCCTCTTCTCCTCCACCATCCCCCACTGGGGACATATGTGAGTGAGTGTCCCCCACTGCGTACATGACACAGATCCTCTTCTCCTCCACCATCCCCCACTAGGGACATGTGTCACTGAGCGTCCCCCACTGCGTACATGGCAGAGATCCTCTTCTCCTCCATCATCCCCCACTGGGGACATATGTGAGTGAGTGTCCCCCACTGCGTACATGACACAGATCCTCCTCTCCTCCACCATCCCCCACTGGGGACATGTGTCACTGAGCGTCCCCCACTGCGTACATGCCAGAGCTCCTCTTCTCCTCCCCCATCCCCCACTGGGGACATATGTGAGTGAGTGTCCCCCACTGCGTACATGACACAGATCCTCCTCTCCTCCACCATCCCCCACTAGGAACATGTGTCACTGAGCGTCCCCCACTGCGTACATGGCAGAGATCCTCCTCTCCTCTCCCATCCCCCACTAGGGACATGTGTCACTGAGCGTCCCCCACTGCGTACATGCCAGAGCTCCTCTTCTCCTCCCCCATCCCCCACTGGGGACATATGTCAGTGAGTGTCCCCCACTGCGTACATGCCAGAGCTCCTCTTCTCCACCCCCATCCCCCACTGGGGACATATGTGAGTGAGTGTCCCCCACTGCGTACATGACACAGATCCTCCTCTCCTCCACCATCCCCCACTAGGGACATGTGTCACTGAGCATCCCCCACTGCGTACAGGACACAGATCCTCCTCTCCTCCACCATCCCCCACTAGGGACATGTGTCACTGAGCATCCCCCACTGCGTACATGCCAGAGATCCTCTTCTCCTCCATCATCCCCCACTGGGGACATATGTGAGTGAGTGTCCCCCACTGCGTACATGACACAGATCCTCTTCTCCTCCACCATCCCCCACTGGGGACATATGTGAGTGAGTGTCCCCCACTGCGTACATGACACAGATCCTCTTCTCCTCCACCATCCCCCACTAGGGACATGTGTCACTGAGCGTCCCCCACTGCGTACATGGCAGAGATCCTCTTCTCCTCCATCATCCCCCACTGGGGACATATGTGAGTGAGTGTCCCCCACTGCGTACATGACACAGATCCTCCTCTCCTCCACCATCCCCCACTGGGGACATGTGTCACTGAGCGTCCCCCACTGCGTACATGCCAGAGCTCCTCTTCTCCTCCCCCATCCCCCACTGGGGACATATGTGAGTGAGTGTCCCCCACTGCGTACATGACACAGATCCTCCTCTCCTCCACCATCCCCCACTAGGGACATGTGTCACTGAGCATCCCCCACTGCGTACATGACACAGATCCTCCTCTCCTCCACCATCCCCCACTAGGGACATGTGTCACTGAGCATCCCCCACTGCGTACATGCCAGAGATCCTCTTCTCCTCCATCATCCCCCACTGGGGACATATGTGACTGAGTGTCCCCCACTACATACATGACACAGATCCTCCTCTCCTCCACCATCCCCCACTAGGGACATGTGTCACTGAGCGTCTGCCACTGCGTACATGGCAGAGATCCTCCTCTCCTCTCCCATCCCCCACTAGGGACATGTGTCACTGAGCGTCCCCCACTGCATACATGCCAGAGCTCCTCTTCTCCTCCCCCATCCCCCACTGGGGACATATGTGAGTGAGTGTCCCCCACTGCGTACATGACACAGATCCTCCTCTCCTCCACCATCCCCCACTGGGGACATGTGTCACTGAGCGTCCCCCACTGCGTACATGCCAGAGCTCCTCTTCTCCTCCCCCATCCCCCACTGGGGACATATGTCAGTGAGTGTCCCCCACTGCGTACATGACACAGATCCTCCTCTCCTCCACCATCCCCCACTAGGGACATGTGTCACTGAGCGTCCCCCACTGCGTACATGCCAGAGCTCCTCTTCTCCACCCCCATCCCCCACTGGGGACATATGTGAGTGAGTGTCCCCCACTACATGCATGACACAGATCCTCCTCTCCTCCACCATCCCCCACTAGGGACATGTGTCACTGAGCGTCCCCCACTGCGTACATGACACAGATCCTCCTCTCCTCCACCATCCCCTACTAGGGACATGTGTCACTGAGCATCCCCCACTGCGTACATGCCAGAGATCCTCTTCTCCTCCATCATCCCCCACTGGGGACATATGTGAGTGAGTGTCCCCCACTACGTACATGACACAGATCCTCCTCTCCTCCACCATCCCCCACTAGGGACATGTGTCACTGAGCGTCTGCCACTGTGTACATGGCAGAGATCCTCCTCTCCTCTCCCATCCCCCACTAGGGACATGTGTCACTGAGCGTCCCCCACTGCATACATGCCAGAGCTCCTCTTCTCCTCCCCCATCCCCCACTGGGGACATATGTGAGTGAGTGTCCCCCACTGCGTACATGACACAGATCCTCTTCTCCTCCACCATCCCCCACTGGGGACATATGTGAGTGAGTGTCCCCCACTGCGTACATGACACAGATCCTCTTCTCCTCCACCATCCCCCACTAGGGACATGTGTCACTGAGCGTCCCCCACTGCGTACATGGCAGAGATCCTCTTCTCCTCCATCATCCCCCACTGGGGACATATGTGAGTGAGTGTCCCCCACTGCGTACATGACACAGATCCTCCTCTCCTCCACCATCCCCCACTGGGGACATGTGTCACTGAGCGTCCCCCACTGCGTACATGCCAGAGCTCCTCTTCTCCTCCCCCATCCCCCACTGGGGACATATGTGAGTGAGTGTCCCCCACTGCGTACATGACACAGATCCTCCTCTCCTCCACCATCCCCCACTAGGAACATGTGTCACTGAGCGTCCCCCACTGCGTACATGGCAGAGATCCTCCTCTCCTCTCCCATCCCCCACTAGGGACATGTGTCACTGAGCGTCCCCCACTGCGTACATGCCAGAGCTCCTCTTCTCCTCCCCCATCCCCCACTGGGGACATATGTCAGTGAGTGTCCCCCACTGCGTACATGCCAGAGCTCCTCTTCTCCACCCCCATCCCCCACTGGGGACATATGTGAGTGAGTGTCCCCCACTGCGTACATGACACAGATCCTCCTCTCCTCCACCATCCCCCACTAGGGACATGTGTCACTGAGCATCCCCCACTGCGTACAGGACACAGATCCTCCTCTCCTCCACCATCCCCCACTAGGGACATGTGTCACTGAGCATCCCCCACTGCGTACATGCCAGAGATCCTCTTCTCCTCCATCATCCCCCACTGGGGACATATGTGAGTGAGTGTCCCCCACTGCGTACATGACACAGATCCTCTTCTCCTCCACCATCCCCCACTGGGGACATATGTGAGTGAGTGTCCCCCACTGCGTACATGACACAGATCCTCTTCTCCTCCACCATCCCCCACTAGGGACATGTGTCACTGAGCGTCCCCCACTGCGTACATGGCAGAGATCCTCTTCTCCTCCATCATCCCCCACTGGGGACATATGTGAGTGAGTGTCCCCCACTGCGTACATGACACAGATCCTCCTCTCCTCCACCATCCCCCACTGGGGACATGTGTCACTGAGCGTCCCCCACTGCGTACATGCCAGAGCTCCTCTTCTCCTCCCCCATCCCCCACTGGGGACATATGTGAGTGAGTGTCCCCCACTGCGTACATGACACAGATCCTCCTCTCCTCCACCATCCCCCACTAGGGACATGTGTCACTGAGCATCCCCCACTGCGTACATGACACAGATCCTCCTCTCCTCCACCATCCCCCACTAGGGACATGTGTCACTGAGCGTCCCCCACTGCGTACATGCCAGAGCTCCTCTTCTCCTCCCCCATCCCCCACTGGGGACATATGTCAGTGAGTGTCCCCCACTGCGTACATGACACAGATCCTCCTCTCCTCCCCCATCCCCCACTAGGGACATGTGTCACTGAGCGTCCCCCACTGCGTACATGGCAGAGATCCTCCTCTCCTCTCCCATCCCCCACTAGGGACATGTGTCACTAAGCGTCCCCCACTGCGTACATGCCAGAGCTCCTCTTCTCCTCCCCCATCCCCCACTGGGGACATATTAAGTGAGTGCACCCACTGCATACATGACACAGATCCTCTTCTCCTCCACCATCCCCCACTAGGGACATGTGTCACTGAGCGTCCCCCACTGCGTACATGGCAGAGATCCTCCTCTCCTCTCCCATCCCCCACTAGGGACATGTGTCACTGAGCATCCCCCACTGCGTACATGCCAGAGCTCCTCTTCTCCTCCCCCATCCCCCACTGGGGACATATGTCAGTGAGTGTCCCCCACTGCGTACATGACACAGATCCTCCTCTCCTCCACCATCCCCCACTAGGGACATGTGTCACTGAGCGTCCCCCACTGCGTACATGACACAGATCCTCCTCTCCTCCACCATCCCCTACTAGGGACATGTGTCACTGAGCATCCCCCACTGCGTACATGCCAGAGATCCTCTTCTCCTCCATCATCCCCCACTGGGGACATATGTGAGTGAGTGTCCCCCACTACGTACATGACACAGATCCTCCTCTCCTCCACCATCCCCCACTAGGGACATGTGTCACTGAGCGTCCCCCACTGCGTACATGCCAGAGCTCCTCTTCTTCTCCCCCATCCCCCACTGGGGACATATGTGAGTAAGTGTCCCCCACTGCGTACATGACACAGATCCTCCTCTCCTCCACCATCCCCCACTAGGGACATGTGTCACTGAGCGTCTGCCACTGCGTACATGGCAGAGATCCTCCTCTCCTCTCCCATCCCCCACTAGGGACATTTGTCACTGAGCGTCCCCCACTGCATACATGCCAGAGCTCCTCTTCTCCTCCCCCATCCCCCACTGGGGACATATGTGAGTGAGTGTCCCCCACTGCGTACATGACACAGATCCTCTTCTCCTCCACCATCCCCCACTAGGGACATGTGTCACTGAGCGTCCCCCACTGCGTACATGGCAGAGATCCTCTTCTCCTCCCCCATCCCCCACTGGGGACATATGTCAGTGAGTGTCCCCCACTGCGTACATGACACAGATCCTCCTCTCCTCCACCATCCCCCACTAGGGACATGTGTCACTGAGCATCCCCCACTGCGTACATGCCAGATCTCGAGCTCCTCTTCTCCTCCCCCATCCTCCACTGGGGACATATGTCAGTGAGTGTCCCCCACTGCGTACATGACACAGATCCTCCTCTCCTCCACCATCCCCCACTAGGGACATGTGTCACTGAGCGTCCCCCACTGCGTACATGCCAGAGCTCCTCTTCTCCTCCCCCATCCCCCACTGGGGACATATGTGAGTGAGTGTCCCCCACTGCGTACATGACACAGATCCTCCTCTCCTCCCCCATCCCCCACTAGGGACATGTGTCACTGAGCGTCCCCCACTGCGTACATGGCAGAGATCCTCCTCTCCTCCACCATCCCCCACTAGGGACATGTGTCACTGAGCGTCCCCCACTGCGTACATGCCAGAGCTCCTCTTCTCCTCCCCCATCCCCCACTGGGGACATATGTGAGTGAGTGTCCCCCACTGCGTACATGACACAGATCCTCCTCTCCTCCCCCATCCCCCACTAGGGACATGTGTCACTGAGCGTCCCCCACTGCGTACATGGCAGAGATCCTCCTCTCCTCTCCCATCCCCCACTAGGGACATGTGTCACTGAGCGTCCCCCACTGCGTACATGCCAGAGCTCCTCTTCTCCTCCCCCATCCCCCACTGGGGACATATGTAAGTGAGTGTCCCCCACTGCATACATGACACAGATCCTCTTCTCCTCCACCATCCCCCACTAGGGACATGTGTCACTGAGCGTCCCCCACTGCGTACATGGCAGAGATCCTCCTCTCCTCCACCATCCCCCACTAGGGACATGTGTCACTGAGCGTCCCCCACTGCGTACATGCCAGAGCTCCTCTTCTCCTCCCCCATCCCCCACTGGGGACATATGTGAGTGAGTGTCCCCCACTGCGTACATGACACAGATCCTCCTCTCCTCCCCCATCCCCCACTAGGGACATGTGTCACTGAGCGTCCCCCACTGCGTACATGGCAGAGATCCTCCTCTCCTCTCCCATCCCCCACTAGGGACATGTGTCACTGAGCGTCCCCCACTGCGTACATGCCAGAGCTCCTCTTCTCCTCCCCCATCCCCCACTGGGGACATATGTAAGTGAGTGTCCCCCACTGCATACATGACACAGATCCTCTTCTCCTCCACCATCCCCCACTAGGGACATGTGTCACTGAGCGTCCCCCACTGCGTACATGGCAGAAATCCTCTTCTCCTCCATCATCCCCCACTGGGGACATATGTGAGTGAGTGTCCCCCACTGCGTACATGACACAGATCCTCCTCTCCTCCACCATCCCCCACTGGGGACATGTGTCACTGAGCGTCCCCCACTGCGTACATGCCAGAGCTCCTCTTCTCCTCCCCCATCCCCCACTGGGGACATATGTGAGTGAGTGTCCCCCACTGCGTACATGACACAGATCCTCTTCTCCTTCACCATCCCCCACTAGGGACATGTGTCACTGAGCGTCCCCCACTGCGTACATGGCAGAGATCCTCCTCTCCTCTCCCATCCCCCACTAGGGACATGTGTCACTGAGCGGCCCCCACTGCGTACATGCCAGAGCTCCCCTTCTCCTCCCCCACCCAACACTGGGGACATATGTGATTGAGTGTCCCCCACTGCGTACATGACACAGATCCTCCTCTCCTCCACCATCCCCCACTAGGGACATGTGTCACTGAGCGTCTGCCACTGCGTACATGGCAGAGATCCTCCTCTCCTCTCCCATCCCCCACTAGGGACATGTGTCACTGAGCGTCCCCCACTGCATACATGCCAGAGCTCCTCTTCTCCTCCCCCATCCTCCACTGGGGACATATGTCAGTGAGTGTCCCCCACTGCGTACATGACACAGATCCTCCTCTCTTCCACCATCCCCCACTAGGGACATGTGTCACTGAGCATCCCCCACTGCGTACATGCCAGAGCTCCTCTTCTCCTCCCCCATCCCCCACTGGGGACATATGTCAGTGAGTGTCCCCCACTGCGTACATGACACAGATCCTCCTCTCCTCCACCATCCCCCACTGGGGACATGTGTCACTGAGCGTCCCCCACTGCGTACATGCCAGAGCTCCTCTTCTCCTCCCCCATCCCCCACTGGGGACATATGTGAGTGAGTGTCCCCCACTGCGTACATGACACAGATCCTCCTCTCCTCCCCCATCCCCCACTAGGGACATGTGTCACTGAGCGTCCCCCACTGCGTACATATCAGAGATCCTCTTCTCCTCCCCCATCCCCCACTGGGGACATATGTGAGTGAGTGTCCCCCACAGCGTACATGACACAGATCCTCCTCTCCTCCCCCATCCCCCACTAGGGACATGTGTCACTGAGCGTCCCCCACTGCGTACATGGCAGAGATCCTCCTCTCCTCTCCCATCCCCCACTAGGGACATGTGTCACTGAGCGTCCCCCACTGCGTACATGCCAGAGCTCCTCTTCTCCTCCCCCATCCCCCACTGGGGACATATGTAAGTGAGTGTCCCCCACTGCATACATGACACAGATCCTCTTCTCCTCCACCATCCCCCACTAGGGACATGTGTCACTGAGCGTCCCCCACTGCGTACATGGCAGAGATCCTCCTCTCCTCTCCCATCCCCCACTAGGGACATGTGTCACTGAGCATCCCCCACTGCGTACATGCCAGAGCTCCTCTTCTCCTCCCCCATCCCCCACTGGGGACATATGTCAGTGACTGTCCCCCACTGCGTACATGACACAGATCCTCCTCTCCTCCACCATCCCCCACTAGGGACATGTGTCACTGAGCGTCCCCCACTGCGTACATGCCAGAGCTCCTCTTCTCCTCCCCCATCCCCCACTGGGGACATATGTGAGTGAGTGTCCCCCACTGCGTACATGACACAGATCCTCCTCTCCTCCACCATCCCCCACTAGGGACATGTGTCACTGAGCGTCCCCCACTGCGTACATGGCAGAGATCCTCCTCTCCTCTCCCATCCCCCACTAGGGACATGTGTCACTGAGCGTCCCCCACTGCGTACATGCCAGAGCTCCTCTTCTCCTCCCCCATCCCCCACTGGGGACATATGTAAGTGAGTGTCCCCCACTGCGTACATGACACAGATCCTCTTCTCCACCATCCCCCACTAGGGACATGTGTCACTGAGCGTCCCCCACTGCGTACATGACACAGATCCTCCTCTCCTCCACCATCCCCTACTAGGGACATGTGTCACTGAGCATCCCCCACTGCGTACATGCCAGAGATCCTCTTCTCCTCCATCATCCCCCACTGGGGACATATGTGAGTGAGTGTCCCCCACTACGTACATGACACAGATCCTCCTCTCCTCCACCATCCCCCACTAGGGACATGTGTCACTGAGCGTCCCCCACTGCGTACATGCCAGAGCTCCTCTTCTTCTCCCCCATCCCCCACTGGGGACATATGTGAGTGAGTGTCCCCCACTTCGTACATGACACAGATCCTCCTCTCCTCCACCATCCCCCACTAGGGACATGTGTCACTGAGCGTCCGCCACTGCGTACATGGCAGAGATCCTCCTCTCCTCTCCCATCCCCCACTAGGGACATGTGTCACTGAGCGTCCCCCACTGCATACATGCCAGAGCTCCTCTTCTCCTCCCCCATCCCCCACTGGGGACATATGTGAGTGAGTGTCCCCCACTGCGTACATGACACAGATCCTCTTCTCCTCCACCATCCCCCACTAGGGACATGTGTCACTGAGCGTCCCCCACTGCGTACATGGCAGAAATCCTCTTCTCCTCCATCATCCCCCACTGGGGACATATGTGAGTGAGTGTCCCCCACTGCGTACATGACACAGATCCTCCTCTCCTCCACCATCCCCCACTGGGGACATGTGTCACTGAGCGTCCCCCACTGCGTACATGCCAGAGCTCCTCTTCTCCTCCCCCATCCCCCACTGGGGACATATGTGAGTGAGTGTCCCCCACTGCGTACATGACACAGATCCTCTTCTCCTTCACCATCCCCCACTAGGGACATGTGTCACTGAGCGTCCCCCACTGCGTACATGGCAGAGATCCTCCTCTCCTCTCCCATCCCCCACTAGGGACATGTGTCACTGAGCGGCCCCCACTGCGTACATGCCAGAGCTCCCCTTCTCCTCCCCCACCCAACACTGGGGACATATGTGAGTGAGTGTCCCCCACTGCGTACATGACACAGATCCTCCTCTCCTCCACCATCCCCCACTAGGGACATGTGTCACTGAGCGTCCCCCACTGTGTACATGCCAGAGCTCCTCCTCTCCTCCACCATCCCCCACTGGGAACATATGTGAGTGAGCGCCCCGCACTGCGTACATGGCAGAGATCCTCCTCTCCTCTCCCATCTCCCACTGGGGACATGTGTTACTAAGCGTCCCCCACTGTGTATATGGCAGAGATCCTCACCTCCCCTAGTTCCTGTTTGGGATATTTATCAGAGAGTGTCCGCCACTGAATACAGGGCACAGATACTTCTCTCCCCTCACCCACTAAGGATATGTAATATTAAGCATCCGACACTGCATACATTACTGGAATCCTCCTCCTCCCAAGGTTTTTCATTTCTGCACAGTATCCTCAAAATAGCCTTAGAGATACCCATAAGGACAAAGTCCCTATGAGAAGGTCAAAGGTCAATCAAGGTTGCACACCTACACCTTCTAACCAAATTCTTACAAGTTGTGGATCCTGAGAAGTAGCCGAGACAAGATCTTATAGGTCGAGGCTACTACAGAAAGGTCCAAGGTCAAATCTAGGTCATACCATGACATTGCACAACTACACCCCCTAACCAATGTCACTACCAAATATCAACTTCCTACACCATACGGTTTCTGATATATAGCCCAGACAAGATTTTATAGGTCAAGGTTACTATGGCAAGGTCAAAGGTCAAATCAAGGTCAGACCATGATGTTGCACACCTACAACCCCTAACCAATATCCCTACCAAATATCAACTTCCTACACCTTACAGTTTCCGAGATACAGCCCGGACAAGATTTTATAGGTCAAGGTCACTACAGCAAGGTCAAAGGTCAAATCAAGGTCAGACCATGACGCTGCACACCTACAACCCCTAACCAATGTCCCTACCAAGTATTAACTTCCTACACCATACGGTTTGTGAGATATAGTCCAGACAAGATTTTATAGGTCAAGGTTACTATGGCAAGGACAAAGGTCAAATCAAGGTCAGACCATGATGTTGCACACCTACACCCCCTAACCAATATCCCTACCAAATATCAACTTCCTACACCTTACTGTTTCTGAGATATAGCCTGGACAAGATTTTATAGGTCAAGCTCACTACGCAAGGTCAAAGGTCAAATCAAGGTCAGACCATGATGTTGCACAACTACACCCCCAAAGCAATGTCCCTACCAAGTATCAACTTACTACCCCTTACGGTTTCTGAGATACAGCCCGGACAAACTTTTTCCCGCCACCCGTCCGCCCGCCCGCCCGTACTTTCTGCAGAACTGAAGATCAAGCCCTTTGATGTCAGAAGATGGTTCGAATCACAGAGAACGTGTTATGGCAAACTCTCCAAGCTACAATCTGGCCAAGCACCAAGGGAGATGACCAAGAGACAGTCCTGGGTCTACCAGCAGATGGGTTTCCTTAAAACCCACATCAGACACAAGGGGGCCAGCAGAAGTTCTGGGTTCGAGGCCGGTTCCAACACCAGCAAGCAGGACGAATCGCATCTATCTACTACTGATACAGAACACCTTGAGTCCAGTGTCCTGAGGGAGAGTAGGAATCAACCTATGTTCACATCTACACCAGCTTCAACAGACTCCAAGATACTCGAGCACTTTGACCAGATGAGGACACTCATCTCAGGTTTCCTGCAGTAGAAGTCAGACAGGCAGCCCTTCTTTGACTATGTGGCATCAGAGGCTGAAAAGATGACCCAGGAGGAGTTTGAGGACCTCAAGGGCAGAATTTTTAGAGACATTGAAACCATTAAAAGCAAGCGTAGACATCAACCACTACGAAGAAGATCAGCCACTTTTACCACAGAGTCCCAGAGGGTCGACATACTGCCAACAATCACTCAACAGGCATCTAGTTCCACTAAAGCCACAGCTAGCAGCAGTTATGTCTACTACACACCCAGCCCCATTGGCTTTGGAAACCCTACATCAGTTCTAACAGTACAGGACGAGGGCAGTAGACACAACCTAAGTGGAATACTAAGTCAACTACCAGATCTGACATCAACACAGATCATTGACCAGCCTCAGCAGCAGCAGCAGCAGCAGCAGCAGCTGCAACTCTTCACTATCACCACTACAGCACCACCTCAACAGCAGCAGCCTCCTCAGTAGCCATCCAGTCAGGGTGGGTCTTTGACCTGAAGTCGGCCCTTTTCAGGGCCACCCAAATATTCCATAAACAACTAGAAGAATGTTTTTGCTGACAAAAACGAAGCGGCCCTGATGAAAAAGAAGTCACCCATAAAAATGTTAACTTATGCATCATAAACAATAGAAACTGTGAACTTTATTGCATTGTGTATGTTACTTGTCCCTATTTTCATCTTTAATAAGTGTGCACAATTAAAGTGAGGTCAGCTGAACAATACAATAGCTGGAGATTAAAAACTCCATAATTTCACTGCAAGATGGCCATAACTTCATTCATATTGGGACTTTAAGGTGACCATAAAATAAGAATGTCCCTTTTCTCATCCTTTATAAGTGCATCAAGTTAAGCTCAGGTCAGTTGAACAATAAGATAGCTGTAAGGTGACCATAACTTCATTCATATTTCGACTTTAAGGTGACCATAATATGAGAATGTCCCTTCAATATCAATATATGTTAGATATGGAAAAAGAAAGGAGCCAGATGGCTTTATTCAAATGTTATGACTTTCGGGGGCCAAAATTACATTAACAGTTTAAGGTCACCTTAAAGTCAGGATAACCCTTTGGTTTGCCATCCTTTATAGGTGTGCAAAGTTTAACTGAGGTCAGTCGAAAAATAAGATACTTGGAGGCTGAAAACCCCCTCATTTCACTTTAAGGTGGCTACAACTCCATTCATACTGAGAGTTTAAGGTGACCATAAGTATTCTTTTTATCTAGTTTAATACCAGTGATAATTTCGATATAAAAAATGGAAAAAGAAAGGAGCCAGAGGATTTTATTCCAATTTGATGACTTTAAGCAGGCCATATGTCCATTAACATTTTGAGTTTAAGGTCACCATAAAATAAGGACATTCCTTTGGCAAATCTTAATATATGTGCCAAGTTTGGTTGAAAAAAGTGAAAAACTAAGTGAACTGGAGGGCTAAAATCCCCTTTTTGACATTAAGGTGACCTTAAGATTGCAGATACAGGGCTAAAAATTCGGCATGTGAAAGTTTATCAAAAAGTAGCTGATTAAGTTATTCCAACAAAACGCCGAAATCCGGACCGTTTTTGAGATACAGACCAAGTACCCATTTTAAAAAAATTTACGAAAATAAAATGCCTCCCGTTCAGGCATCTATGGTCCGATTGATGAGAAAATCCTTTCCAACCTTGGAAATTTGGTCTAGAATGTACCTGATAAATTTTATAGCACAGGTGAGTGTGTTTTTTTCCGAAACGCAATGACAGGGTGTTTGGGAGTTATGCTTAAGGTTACCTTAAGTAAAGTTTAAGGTCTGCGCAAAGTATCCCAAAAATTTTTCCCGCCCCTATAGTTGTAAAGAAAGATAAGAAGGAATGAAATATTTGAAAGGCTAAGAAGTTATTCAAGGGAGACCATAATCCTGCGGCGGTGGCGGTGATCAGTCGAACTTCGGTGGTGAAAACAAATAAGCGTCCCTGACGGGCCGCTTAATTATTAAGCTGTATTCTATTAAAAATCCCCTCCCAAAACATAACAGTTCACTACAAATACTTATCACAAGAAAAAAAAAGTCCAACACCCACACCACCCCAAAACATGAAACAAATAACCCCCGACTAAGAAACACACAAACCCAGCACCAAATCCAACCCCCAACTTACAATCACATAAACCCAATAGCCAACATAACCCCCCCCCCCCCAACCAAGAAACAGACAAACTCAAAATCAAACAGAACCCAAAACAAAGAACTGAAAACTATTTTGCAAACATAACCCACCATTATTGTAAAAGGAACCACTTTGGTGGTTATATTTTCCAAACAATCTTGAAGTGGAGTAAAAAAAAAATTTAAGATTTTCAGTAAAGGAAATAATTTCAGTGAAATGTAAGTCTACATTGTACGGAAGCTCTGAACTGCCAAAGTTTTTTTATTTTACTAACTTGAATATACGAGTTAGTTAACTTGAATATTCAAGTTAATAACTGGAATATTCGAGTTAGTAACTTGAATGTACAAGTTACTAACTTGAAAATACCAGTTACCTAACTTGAATATACCAGTTAACTAACTTGTATATACGAGTTAGCTAACTGGAATATACGAGTTAGCTAACTGGAATATACGAGTTACTAACTTGAATATACAAGTTAACTAACTTGAATATACGAGTTAGCTAACTGGAATATACCAGTTAACTAACTGGAATATACGAGTTAGCTAACTGGAATATATGAGTTAATAACTGGAATATATGAGTTAGTAACTTGAACATTCAAGTTAGTTAACTGGAATATACCAGTTAGCTAACTTGAATATACCAGTTAATAACTGGAATATACGAGTTAGCTAACTGGAATATACAAGCTAATAACTGGAATATATGAGTTAGTAACTGGAATATTCCAGTTAGTTAACTCGAATATATCAATTAGCTAACTGGAATATACGAATTACCTAACTTGAATATACATTTTCTTGGGATTAAGCCCCGACTAACCCACAACTAAGTCCCGGCGTCCTCCGGCCTTCTCAGTCAGAGATAATTCAGCCATAATGTTGTGGTAGGCCCCCCTCTCCTCTCTCTGTAGTAGCCATGGCCTGACCCACATGTTGTGCCTTCTTCTATGGTCTCTGTATGGGTGCGAGTGGTGGTGGTATTTGAGGTGCTGGTAGTTGCTGTGGTCGACGTAGAAATAGGAAATACATCATTATTTGTAACTGAATAAAAACCAAAAAAGCTCTAAGTTGTTGTTGAAGCTGTCTTCCATTAAAATGTGGCATCCTGCGTGTGTTCCCAGAAAAGTAATGATCATTAGATCGCCGATTTTATATATATATACCCAGAAAATCCAGCAAATTTAAAAAACAAGAATCGGCGATCGTGGTCTGGGGAAGACTGAGAAGGCCGGAGGACGCCGGGACTTAGTTGTGGGTTAGTCGGGGCTTAATCCCAAGAGGCCTGAGGCGTCCTGGGACCCAGTCAGTATGTGTACGACTGGATCGTGGTTCAAACCGACCAGAAAAAGGGCTTAATTGGTTCTTAGTCGCAGACCAGTCAGGGACTGTCTGGGGCCTCCTGAGGCTTCCTGAGGCCGATCTGTACTTAATCCCAGACTTCAATACTGATCAGTATTCCCGCCCATTTTTGCTTTTTTTTCACCATCTGTCCACGATTAAGGGTCACCGACAGGATCGGGGCTTAATCCTTTGGTGGAACAGGGGCATTAGATTGAAAAAAAATATTGTTTGGACTATCTATCTGAAACTGTGAGGTGTAGGAAGTTGATACTTGGTGTGCACATTAGGTAGGGAGTGTAGGTGTGAAATGTCATGATGTGACCTTGAGTTGCCTTTTGACCTTTAGGTAATGACCTTGACTGTTAAAATGTTGTCTGGGTTATATCTTGGAAACTGTACAGCATAGGAAGTTGATACTTGGTTGGGAAATTGGTTAGAGGGTGTAGGTGTGCAAGGTCATAATGTGAACTTGATTTCACATCTGACCTTGCCTTAGTGACCCATGTCCCTAGTGGAGGATGGGAGAGGAGAGGAGGATCTTCGCAATGTATGCAGTTGGGGACGCTCAGTGACACATGTCCTCAGTGGGGGATGAGGGAGGAGAGGAGGAGCTCTGCCATGTACGCAGTGGGGGACGCTCAGTGACACATGTCCCTAGTGGGGGATGATGGAGGAGAAAAGGATCTCTGGCATGTACGCAGTGGGGGATGCTCAGTGACACATGTCCCTAGTGGGGGATGGTGGAGGAGAGGAGGATCTGTGTCATGTACGCAGTGGGGGACGCTCACTCACACATGTACCCAGTGGGGGATGGGGGAGGAGAAGAGGATCTTTGCCATGTACGCAGTGGGGGATGCTCAGTGACACATGTCCCTAGTGGGGGATGGTGGAGGAGAGGAGCATCTGTGCATGTACGCAGTGGGGGACGCTCACTCACACATGTACCCAGTGGGGGATGGGGGAGGAGAAGAGGATCTCTGCCATGTACGCAGTGGGGGATGCTCAGTGACACATGTCCCTAGTGGGGGATGGTGGAGGAGAGGAGCATCTGTGTCATGTACGCAGTGGGGGATGCTCACTCACACATGTACCCAGTGGGGGATGGGGGAGGAGAAGAGGATCTCTGCTATGTACGCAGTGGGGGATGCTCAGTGACACATGTCCCTAGTGGGGGATGGTGGAGGAGAGGAGGATCTGTGTCATGTACACAGTGGGGGACGCTCACTCACACATGTACCCAGTGGGGGATGGGGGAGGAGAAGAGGATCTCTGCCATGTACGCAGTGGGGGATGCTCAGTGACACATGTCCCTAGTGGGGGATGGTGGAGGAGAGGAGGATCTGTGTCATGTACACAGTGGGGGACGCTCACTCACACATGTACCCAGTGGGGGATGGGGGAGGAGAAGAGGATCTCTGCCATGTACGCAGTGGGGGATGCTCAGTGACACATGTCCCTAGTGGGGGATGGTGGAGGAGAGGAGGATCTGTGTCATGTACACAGTGGGGGACGCTCACTCACACATGTACCCAGTGGGGGATGGGGGAGGAGAAGAGGATCTCTGCCATGTACGCAGTGGGGGATGCTCAGTGACACATGTCCCTAGTGGGGGATGGTGGAGGAGAGGAGGATCTGTGTCATGTACACAGTGGGGGACGCTCACTCACACATGTACCCAGTGGGGGATGGGAGAGGAGAGGAGCATCTGTGTCATGTACACAGTGGGGGACGCTCACTCACATATGTTCCCAGTGTGGGATGATGGAGGAGGGGAGGATCTCTGGCATGTACGCAGTGGGGGATGCTCAGTGACACATGTCCCTAGTGGGGGATGATGGAGGAGAAGAGGATCTCTGGCATGTACGCAGTGGGGGATGCTCAGTGACACATGTCCCTAGTGGGGGATGGTGGAGGAGAGGAGGATCTGTGTCATGTACGCAGTGGGGGACACTCACTCACATATGTCCCCAGTGGGGGATGAGGGAGGAGAGGAGGAGCTCTGCCATGTACGCAGTGGGGGATGCTCAGTGACACATGTCCCTAGTGGGGGATGGTGGAGGAGAAGAGGATCTCTGCCATGTACGCAGTGGGGGACGCTCAGTGACACATGTCCTAGTGGGGGATGGTGGAGGAGAAGAGGATCTCTGGCATGTACGCAGTGGGGGACGCTCACTCACATATGTTCCCAGTGGGGGATGATGGAGGAGGGGAGGATCTCTGGCATGTACGCAGTGGGGGACGCTCAGTGACACCTGTCCCTAGTGGGGGATGATGAAGGAGAAGAGGATCTCTGGCATGTACGCAGTGGGGGATGCTCAGTGACACATGTCCCTAGTGGGGGATGGTGGAGGAGAGGAGGATCTGTGTCATGTACGCAGTGGGGGACACTCACTCACACATGTACCCAGTGGGGGATGGGGGAGGAGAAGAGGATCTCTGCCATGTACGCAGTGGGGGATGCTCAGTGACACATGTCCCTAGTGGGGGATGGTGGAGGAGAGGAGCATCTGTGCCATGTACGCAGTGGGGGACGCTCACTCACACATGTACCCAGTGGGGGATGGGGGAGGAGAGGGGGACCAAATCTGTTACTATCTTTTCTGAATGATTAGTTTGTGTTCTATAATGTTATACTTGTATTGTGTGACAAACAAAAGCTAACATTTCATTGATCTATTTTTTCTCTTCAAATAATGATTTCTCTTTGAGACATCTCCCATTACGGACATAACGTGATGGGGGACGTCCCCCACTACGTACATACCATCCACCATCGCGCGCACTCACTTCAGCGATGAGGATGCCCCTCACATATTTTGGAAATATTTGAAGTTCTAATATAAAATACGGACGGTAAATTATATAATTAGATAGAACTAATAGTGGTTCATTGTTTAATACCTAGTTCAGCTTTATTATTGACATGGTTTTTACAGGAGAGAGTGACCTGTTGTGGCTTTTGGAGCGATAATAAGGGATTAAGGATGGTGTTTATTTGTTGGATTTGGAACTAGTGAAAATTGCTAGTACTGCTTGTCCTAGATGTGTTGTTTTGTATAATAGTGTATAGTGTTTAACTCAGTGTACCTTAGTGTATAGCTTAGGATAAGTTAGGGTTAAGTTTGTTTTTAAAGTCTTTTCTAGGTATATGTACACATAAGTACATACATAAATATCAATTTAGTTCAGTTTAGTTTCATGGGGTTATATCAGTTCAAAGTTTTGTGGATTGCAATATATGGACTAGATAGATAGTCAATGGTATAAATATATAACATAATTTAACAACAGTGATTTAGGTGTGAGATTTTCTACAAGTCAAGCTTATTCTGAGGGTTTGATTTAGTATTTTTTATCATAGTATGGCTGATAATAATAGTGGATAAATAATGGATAAAGAGAATAGTAAATTTTGTTTTATAGTGCACACAGATACTGTGGGTTTATTATCAAATTTTGTTCTTAGTGCACACAGATACTGTGGGTCTATTTTGTTATCCTAGATCACATTTTATTTATACTAGTGTATACTGGAAGTCCTAAAGAGACCAAGATGATGGAATAGGAGAAAATTATAAAAAGATAGGAGAAAACTATAAAATTAAGGAAGTATGGCTGGAAAGAACATTGGATATTTCGTGGAGGATGGTGGGAGGCATGGACAGTGCCAAGAAAGGAAATGTACAGTCAAGCGGTGCTAATCCTGAAAAAAGTAGATGAGGCGAGAAAACCAAAGTTAGTAGGAATTGAAAAACAGGAACATCTTAGAGAGCATTGGATAACTATGGGAAAAGCTGTACAGAAGGGACATTTGGAGGTGAAGGAGGTTTGGAATTGGTGGACACTAAAATAGAGAGAAAGCTGGATATCATGGATGAGGAGGAGGAACCTATAACCATAGATGTTTCAGTGGAAGAAGAGAATGCTGTACTAGGGGATGAGGATACAGAGGATGGGAGAAAGGTACAGGAAATTCAGATTTCAAACTCTGAACAAGCAGTTGGGAGGGAAGTGTAGGTAAGCACCAGTGAGATGGATAATACAGAGAATATGATACCTGAGAGAGAGAGAATGGTACAGTTAAGTTAGGCGAAAAATCCCAGGACATGGTAGATGTATCGGAAAATAATCAGATGGAAATAGAAACAAAAATTACTAAAGATCAAGAGGAACATAAAAAGGATAAAAAGGGTGTTGGGGAAAAAGAAGAGCAAGAAAGATGTTGAAGTTTCTGAAAGAAGTGGAAAATGTCAGGCATGCGATCGTATCGCGGAAGCACACCCAAAAGGAAGAAGAAAATGGATAGGTTGTGACAGATGTGGAAGATGGTATATTGAAGAGTGTATGTTTAAGGTGGGAGATAAAATACAGAGAGAGCGATATTGGCAGTGCCAATTTTGTTGTGATGTAGCACAAAAAGTAGAAGGAATAGTTGGGGAGTGGCCTTCATTAAAGAACAGATGAAATATATTTATACCATGATCAAAGAACAGAAGGAACAAGTGGAGGAACATTTAAGCAGTAGCTATGAAGAAAAAATAAGATATCAAGAGGAAAGAAATAGCATCAAACAGGAAATTATTATTATTATTATGTATTTATACTCAGCGCAATATCTCCATATACTACAGGACTCAAAGCGCTATTTAACCAATCCGACTGTACAGGTACAGCCCCAACTCACAAGTAACTGACATTCCCCTAACTGGAAGATAGAGGTTCAAGGATGACCATTTATCAACGTCCTAGAGGTTCTTTAACCTGCCACTGGGGATAGGACCCAATGACAGAGGACCGCCATTTTAAGTGGTCATCCGAGCCACTATGTATCTGCCTGTACCTGGGATTGAACCCACGTCCTCTGAGTTCCTAGACAAGTGTGTTACCCGCTAGGCCACAGTGGCAGGAAACAGAAAAGGAAAATCGGGAGTTTCAGCAGCAAGTGGAAGTTTTGATAAAGGAAAACAAAAAATTGAGATAGAAAATAGGGAACAAAGGTGAACACAGAAGAGATTATGCACAGGAATATGAGAAGAAGTGTAGGAGGTATGAGGCATTAGAAAAGGAGTTGAAGGATCTTAAGTTGAAGTATCAAAAAAGTGTTAAAGTCAGAACAGCAAGTAACAGAACAGAAGGAGGGAATACAAAAAAATGAAAATATTGAAGAAAAATATGGGTCTATGCGGCCAAAGTTTTTTTGTTTTTTTTTAAAGTTCAACGTTACATTACAAGTTTACAACAACAAAAAAAAAAATATATATATATATATATATATATATATTAAACAACAGTCTATACTGTAATAACTGTGTCTCATATAACACATTTTTAATGCACCAACTTTTCCATTAATGACTCTTTTAAATCTTTGACATTTGCATTTTGTTCATTACTAAAATAATATATTATACAACAGTCTGTGCTGTAATACTATCTCGTATAACACGTTTTAATAAACCAAATTTTTCCATGAATGACTCGTTTTCATCCTTGTCATTTGCACTTTGTTCCATTACTACAAGGGTTTCTTTGATCAAATCTAAATATGCTATAAAAAGTATCAGCTTTTTATTCCTTTTACATCTGCTTATGAATTGCTTACCTAGAAGTACAACCAAATTGACCACATAAAAAAACTTTGGATTCAAGTTTATGAGACCTAGAAGAACCTCTAAGACTGTGAATGTCTTGTTGATATTCATATTTACCGCTAGCCATTCACTAACATTTTCCCAAAAGGATTTGACATCCTGGCAATAGTAAAAATAGTTTTCTAAATTATCTACACCTTGACAGCTTTCACAGCTCTGAGTTTGGCATATTCCCCAAGTAAACAAATTATAATTGCAGTTATAAACTCGATGTAGGATCTTGAACTGCATAGCTTGTATATACGTGTCTTTTACAATCTTGAAACATAGCATGTATATTTTTTTCCAATCAACATGTTCAAGAAAGGGGTAATACTCAACCCATTTATTTTGACTGACAGGAGTTATTATCTTCTGGATTACAAAATATTTATAGATTTGACTATTTTTTACTGTTTGTATATTACTGAAACATTTATATGGAATTCGATCACCTGAACCAACATTAGTGAGAAATGGTGTCTGTAGAAGTCTCTTCCATTTCCTTGGGATAGCTGAGATTATTTGATTGTATTTCATAATAGCTATATTTATATTATACATTCTTTCAAGCTCTTCTCTTTTCATAAAACTACAATTCGTTACGTCAAATATATCTTTTATTGAGGTTATTCCTGCATTTACCCAATCTTTATAATTTTTGTAAATTATATCATTGTCTATGCGTATTGACACATTTTTCCAAATATTTTGTTGCAAAACTTCAGAGCTATTGCATGGTTCTACGTTTGTAAAATTAAACCAAGTATAAAGTAAAGACGAATAAAACTTTTTTGAGCATGTTTTGTAAACATAGCATGGGTTGGTTCTGTTTAAAAGATCTTCTTTGCTAAAACCCATTAATTCATGAGCTAAGAATTTCCATTTAGCGTTAATGTTATTGAGTAATCATTTAACAAAGGTTATTCGAGCTGTATTAATGATAGCCTTTGTGGAAATCATTTTTAAGCCACCCAAAGGAACTGGTAATATCAACACTTCTTTTGAAACCAAGTGCTTTCTATTGCTCCAGACAAAATTAAAAATTATTTTCTCCATATGAGCAATAAATGTATCATTCAAGGAAAAAACAGAAGCTAGCTGCTGCATATGTGGAACTATCAGAGATTTTAATACCATTATCTTGCCTTTAATTGTGAGACATCTTGAGCTCCATGAGTTTATAGTACTTTGCATAGTTTTCATCTTTTCATTAGTATTCAATTGAAACATTTCGCCATAATTTATTGAGAACCAAAAACCCAAAGTCTTAAAAGGGCAGTCTATCCATTTGATACCAAACAAATTTTTGGTGTGCAATCAGTAGATTGTAATGCAAGAGCTTCTGTTTTTTTCTTATTTAATTTTAGACCTGCGTATCTATAGAATTCTTCAAATATTTCCATAACTACCTTTACTGATTCCAGATTATAAAGAAACATAGTCATGTCATCAGCAAACATACAGAGACGAATTTCTGTTTGGCCAACAATAATACCAGTTAACTTTTCAGAGTGTTGCAAAATTATAGCTACAACCTCTACTACTAGAAGAAACAAAAGTGCACTGATGGGACAACCCTGTCTTACCCCCTTTGAAAGTTTGAAAAAAGAAGACATGTGACCATTATTTGAGACACAACTTTCAATTTCTGAATACAAGGTGGCAATCCATATTTTTGCAACACATGCTGAAGAAAAGTCAAAGTTAAGAAAGCCAAAGTTAAGAAAGTGGAGGAAGCATGGGAGCTAGACCAGAAAAAGTGGAAGAAGCATGAAGAAAAGTACCAGAAAACCATTAGGAAAAATGAGGGTGAAATAGAGTGTTACGGGGAAAGGGAGGCAAGATTAGAGCAAGAAATACAAAAATATAAACACAGAGATTTGGAGAATAAAAATGTATTGAAGAGAGAGTGGGTGGAAATAGAAAAGCAAGTTAGAAACGAGTTTGAGAAAGAATCAGAGGGAGAAGCGATTGTACACAAGGATAGCAATAATAATGAGAGAACAGTTAGAATAATGCAGGCAACCAGTAGTGAACCAACAGGAAGTCAGGGAAAGGGGGACAGTGAGATAAAGGACAAAGATGACGAATGGGAGTGGGTGGAGGTTAAAAAGAAGGGGGATTAGGCCAAAGGGAATAGACAGTGGGAGCATAACTATAACAAAACGGTACAAGAGACAACAAGCAATTCAGAAGCTGGCCCGGGAGGAGTAAGAACAAGTACAGGACATAATAGAGATACAGAGAAAAGGATGTTCCAAGATGACATAACACCAAAATCAGGAGGCAAGAAAGCGAAAGTGGATCAAGGAGAGGAAGCAAATAAGGTTTGATTTTTTGGGGGATAGCCAGGTAAAGTGGTTGATGCAGGATGGGGCCTAGTAACGTCAGCTTTCATAAATCAGTGGGAAGTCAGGATGAAAAGGGGAGCAAAATATGGGGAAGTGATGAAAATAGTAGATTACAATTCAGAAGAGATGAAATGGGGTGATAGTAATAATGGGATGAGCGAACAACATAGAGGAGTTGGCGAGAATGACAGGGAACACCTTGAAAAATTCGATTGACGAGGAAAAGAAGTGCACGGAGAAGATTTTGACTAGAGTGGTGAAAAGGGGAGTGAAGGTGATATTGGTGGTGACATCACCAAAGAGGATAGGTTGTTCTAAAGGGACACTAGAAATGCAAAAGTTGGTTAAAGAAATAGTAGAAAAAACAGGGACGGATTTGATTTCTGTATATGCTCCAAATGAAACTATAGGAGGGAGTTTATACAAGCAGGATTAATGGAAGACGGAATACATATCACAGAAGAAAGGATGAGAATATTACTATAGAAATTAAAGGACAGAACAGGAATTCAAATGGAGATTAAGGGTAGCACAGAGAGAGTAGACAGAATGGTTACATGGCTGGATAAATGCTGGACATGTGGAGCCTTAAGAAAAGAGTGTATGAAGGAGGGACATAGGAGAATGGGACAGTGTGGTAGATATTTTAAAGAAGGTCATCATGACGATGTATGTTGGTTTCAATAGAAAATGTGTCATAACTATGGAAGGAGAGGTCATGGAGGAGAAAATAAAAAGATGTGCCAATGGTATTGACAAATAGGAAATGAATTAGGGGTTGAGCAGAAGGGAGCAGAAGGGAGAACAGGAACGGGAAAAAGTGGGTGTAGATGAGATTGTAAGAGATTCAGTGGAAACTACTGTAGCTCGTAACATCAGGTAATTGAGGGAGGAATATGGAAAAAGGGTGGGAGAGCAACAGCTAGAGATAACAAGATGCACTCAGAGAGAGCAAAAACGCTCGACTCGATGTGACCAGTCTCTCAAGTGTTACAAAATATAATCCAGATCTTCCCCCAAAATTGGTAACTTAATTCTTCATTTGGCCAGGTCCTACCCATATTTTTTTTATAAATACCTGTACATTAGTTCTGGAGTAATCTAAACACCAAAAACACAGACAGACAGACAAATAGACAAACACTTAGTTCACAAAAACATAAACTCCTGGTGGAGGTAAAAATATTGGTTAAAATTTACTTCTTGGTGAAAATTACTCTGGTGAAAAAAAGGAAAATGAAAATGATGAATACACCACCTCCATTTTAATTATATTTATGTTAAGTTTGAAAATACTTTCGAAATATTGTTACTTAAAGACAGCAAGTATCACAAGCTAGGTTTGTGACCTCACAATGACAATTGCATTGTGACATCATTACGTAATGACATCATCAGAAAGCAAAATATTGAGTTTTCACATAGGTGATGAAGAGAATCAGTTTAACGGTGCACAGACAGAAAGACAGACAAAACAGAACAAACTGATTACAATAACCCTCGCCTATCCTCGAGGGTTAATAAACAGCCCTTGAAATAATAAGTTAAACAATTTCTTTTACTGTTAATTAAAAATAAAAAGTGTATTACTGAGAGTGTATTGAAATAATGTGTAATTTTCCAAATATCATTTATACTACTTTATTTTTTACATCATTGAAATGACCACCTGCAGAAAAAGGCTAAAATTTTCACACACAGACACCCCCCCCCCCCACCCCCCCCACCCCCTCTCTCTCTACACCACTAACACTACAAACTCAATGAGACCAGTGAGAAAAGTCATGAAGCATGGCAACACACATATACACATGTTAAAAAGCATTGGGGGAAGCAAGGCTGATTGTGTGTGGATTATTGATTTACGTTTGTGAGGAAGAGAAGCAGATTTCACTGTAAAAGCCCAATTAAAAATAAGAAAAAGTCTCTCCTGGCTTTAATTTTCAAACAAATTACACCAAATTTGGAAGAATCCATCTGTACCCCATGAAATACCTGCCCACCAAATTTGAGCTCGATTGGTGTTATAGTTTTTGAGTTATAAGGGCAAAACGGTGCACAGACAGACAGACAGAAACAAACTGATCACAATAACCCTCTCCTATCGTCAAGCGTTAATAAGTACAGTGAAAATACAGAGTACCAAATTACCAAAATACAGAGTAACAATACAGAAAATAATAAGTACAGTGAAATACAGAGTACCAAAGATGGGTGGGTAGAAAATGATAGGGGAGAAACTAGAGTAGTAGAGGGTAGGAAAGAAGTATTAACAGCAACAGTAGGATCATTGCTTAGGTGTTGTAGATCTGCAACATCATAGTGTGATCTTGATTTAACCTTTGATCTTGTTGTGACCTTGAATTTGAACATGTTGTCCAGGCTATTTCTAAGATTCCACAAAGGTGTAGAAGGTTGACACTTGGTAGGGACATTGGTTAGGGTGTGTAGGTGTGCATCATCATGGTGTGACCATGGCCCTGCTAAAGTGTGTTCACCTGCTGTATTTGAGTCAAGTTTCTCTTATGACAAAGATATATGGATTGCTGCAACTGATTATTATGTGTACTTTTACATAATTGTGCCATTTCCACTGACAGGTTTACTCCAATAATATATTTTACAGCTTCGTAATTTTTAGTTTAAGGATTAATGTTGTCATCTTGCAACTGAATTATTTTGTTTTAATACATACATTTTCTTTTTCTTACATGTTATTTTCTCTACTTAAACATTATTTTGGACTTTTATATAACAGACACTGCTCTGAAAGTATCCCAATCTTTGAACTGTTTCACTACTTCTATATATCATTTTATTGAAAACTATTTCTCCAGGCTGTGGGGCACGGGCATCTCCGATGCTATTTTTTATACTTATAATGCCCTGCATCTCCTTTAATATAGGTCATACTTTAAAGCCCAGTGTGGTCCTTCATAATGATACATATACTGTCCTGTATGTCATTTACTATTGCTTCAAGGTTTAGGCTTGGGAACAACTTAAAGGCTATCTTGTGGCCATAATCTTTTGAATGGGTCAAATATAACTTCTTGAAAATATACTCATTAGTAAGATATATCAGGTGCCTTACCATTCATTTACAGAATTGCTGAATTCTCTGTATGTTACACCACATCCCATCTGGGTATGCATTTGTTGAGATATAATGTCTAGCTATCTTTAATGTCGTTCTATGTCGTTTTTATTACTCCATAGCCTTAATGGCTGTCAGGTTGTTTTAACCCATGATATCCAGAAGGGCAGGGTGCCCATAGCGACCTTAATCTTTAAAATCTTGTCCATGCAATACTTCTAAAATCTTAAAGTGTAGGAAGTTGATACTTGGTAGGGTCATGCTTAGGGGTTGTAGGTGTGCAACATCATGGTGTGATCTTGATTTGGCTTTTGACCTTGTCATAGTGACCATGAGTTTTAAAATCTTGTCTGGGCTATTTCTTGGATTCCATAAGCTGTAGAAGGTCGACACTTGGTAGGGACACTGGTGAGGATTGTAGGTGTGCATCACCATGGTATGACCTTTAACTTTGGCTCTGCCAGTGTGTTCACCTGGTATATTTGATACATGTTTACCTAATGGCAAAGATATATTGCTGCAACTAATTATTGTATGTACTTTTACATAATTGTGCTATTTTCTTTGACAGCTATTCTCCAGTTAATAAAATTTACAGCTTCAAAATTAAAAAAATATATATATAAATTTAAAAAAAATTAAACAAGCAATGAGTGGCCGTGAACAGACTCTGTGTCAGCTGACTGTGTGTTTTGAGTTTCAGAGTAGAAGTGAAAGAAGAAAAGGAGACAGAAGTTGTGCCCTGCAAATGGTATTCAGAAGTAAAGTATAAATTTAATTGTTAAGGTGTAAAATGTAGGTGGAAAAATATTTAAACACAAAATACTGTAGATGCAGTAGTTTTCGAGTTACAACTACTTACTCAACAGTGAGAACCTCAAAGTATTGCTCAGCTATGCAATGCGCTTTAATGCGCTTTTTTTTTGCAATTTTAATACGTTATAGCTGACCCAAAAGAAGATAACATATGTAAAGTAAATTAAATTTTTATAAGTTAATACCCTATCCAATGGACAATTGCCAATCCGGTCGGCGCAGACCGGCCCGCCAAACGCCAGAAAAAGACGTCCTGTGTCTCCACCGGCCGGCTGGTCCCAGTACTGTGCACTCGCAAGGCGGCGCATCGTACTTCCTTCCTGTCTAGACAGAGTCACGTCATAGCATCATTTTCGTTGTCTAAACCTATTAGACCCCTAGTAAGCTGATAACGGGGTCGGTGGGAGGGTCTTGTGTGTCCAGTGGATAGGGTATTAACTTATAAAAATTTAATTTACTTATTAAATTTGCAATTTTATTGCGTTAATACATCCTATCCAATGGACACTTGCTGAATAACTACCGCTTGATCGGTGGGTAAGTTACTAGGGACTTGTGTGAACTCACAATAGCAAATTTTAACCTACAGTCTAGGCTGACTTCGTCAGGAGAACTATAGGCCCGGGCCTGGATTGACCTTAAGGTCATGAAACCCTGTAAGGTCATGGTCGGTTGTCAGTAGCCGGTTAACCGGGGCTATACCGATGTCACCTCCCCCTTTTTGGCAGACCTGCTCTGAGGTAGGGGAAAAGAGGGATGAGTTCAGTCCCAGAATCCAAGTAAACCTCCTGAAGGAAGCACGTCACACTTTTTTAAAAAAAAAATATGTACATGTAGAACTGTTTACACTATGTACATATATACAAATCTCCTCAATCTAAGGGCCACTTGTGGATCTGCTGAGCAGCCAATACTGAGCCCAATTGTTAAAGCTCCGAGTCATCCCAAGCCACACCCTTCAGATAGAACTGTGTGAAGGTATTATGTGACTTCCAGTGGCAGGCTGACAAGATTGGAACTAAGGAGACTCCTGACTGGAAGACCTTAGGAGCAGCAAAGGCCCTGACATCATGGGCTTTAACCTGATGTAAAGAGTGGGCCTCCTGGTCAGAGAGCTCATAAAATAGGATCACAGTCTGCTTGATCCAAGAGGAGATAGAGGCAGGTGAGATGTCTTTGTCGAAACCTTTCTTAAAGGAGACAAAAACCACCTCCTTATTCTGCCTGAGGTCCTGTCCAAATAGTAGGGCAATGCTCTAACCGGAAAGAGGGACCTGTCAGACTTGAGGGATCTATCCAGAGTTGTGGGCCATGGATGGTATAACCACTGGGGCCACACTGTCTGGACCCTCTTTGGCCAGCTGATTCTTGGAAAGAAAGCTGGGTGATGGATACAGGGACACCTTTGACCAATCAGATTGGTGTCTAATATTCCTGTTTTGCCAAGCATGAATCTCACTTCTGCGCTTGCCCGACCCAAGGACCAAGAGGAAAACCGTCTTGAAGGTCACATGCTTCAAGGAGGACCCCTTGATTGGTTCAAATGGAGACTTAGTCAGCTGGTGCAAGACCAGTGAGAGGTTCCAGGAGGGGATTCCCCTCCGGCCTTTGGGTCTGTCTCTATGGAAATTATCCAGGAGACAAGTGAGATTTTCGTCCTGATGTTGAAGGGTGAAATTCCCAGTTTATCAGCAATGGCTGACCTGTAACCATCAATGGTGCTGGGCTGTAGCTTCCTGTCCTCAATAGGTACATAAGGAAGTCAGCAACTGACTTTACAGGGGGGTGCCCTGAAGTCCACCTGATTGGTGACGCACCACTTTGTAAAAATGGTCCACTTTGCCTCATAGACTGATCTGGTTGATCCTCTTGATCCTCTGCAACTGCTTCAGAGAAGCCCTGCTCCTTGATTGATGTGACTCTAGGAGCCATGCATGGAGATTTAGGTTTCTCAGATTTCTGTGAGGGATCTGATTGAAGGGCTGGGTTAACAGAAGGGCAGGCTCAGTGGGATCTGACTGGACATGGTCACTAGGTCCCAACACCAAGGCATGTTGGGTCACCCCGGAGCAATCAGAATTATTCTTTTGCATGGGGAGCCCTGCAAGTTCTCCACCACTTTGCCCAAGATGGCTGCTGGTGGGAAGGCATATGCATTCAGATCCTCCCATGGCTGACTTAGTGCATCCACTGCTGTGGCCAGGGAATCTGGTACTGGCGACACAAACCAGGGCAACTTGGTGTTGAACCTAGTGGCAAATAGGTCTATATTGGGCTGGTACCACCTGCTGCATATTGCTTGGAAGACCTCCTGAAGGAGAGACCACTCTGTTTGGATGGTCTGGCCTAGCCTGGATAGCTTGCTACCACATTCAGCCGGCCTGGAATGTGTCGGGCTTTGAGAGTTACTTGATTTCTGGTACACCAGGTCAAGATTCTCCATAGTAGAGCACAAAGTGGGCCCGACCTCATGCCTCCTTCCTTGTTTATGTATAACACCACTGTGGTGTCTGTCGCTACAAGTACTCTCTTGTGTATGCAGAGGTCTTGGAACTCTTTTAAGACTAGAAGGACTACCTTGAGTTCTAGGTAATTGATATGCAATTTGCTTTCCGGAAGGGACCAGGTGCCTCTTGCAGTGCCTTCGTTTAAGTGAGCACCCCACCCTTCTTTTCATGCGTCTGTAAAGATTTGCAGAGCATGTTTAATTGGGTGTAATGGTTGGCCTGTAAGGACATTGTCATCTTGCAGCCACCATTGTAAATGCGGGTGCAAGGACCTTGGATCTCATATGAAGTTGACCCAGGTGAACTTGCTTTTCTGTGGCTGTTAGTAACCCTATCAGAGACATGAACTGCTGGACCGCACAAGTCAGTAGTGACAGTATTTCTAGTATTTGTCCTGAAGGTTCTGTCAATGGTCCAGTGTCGGTCAGAACCGACCGGCCCTGAGATCAAACTGGTAACCTACAAGGTCGAAGACCTGCTTTGGTTCCAGTTCTGATTTTTATGTCAGCTGACGCATGAACAACTTCTTCTCCAAAACTACAAGGCCTAGAGATATGCTGTTTTTTTAAAAGATACCTTATCTATCGAGGATGAAAAATTGTTCAAGGCATGAAAATCTGTCTGTTCGTCTGTTTGCTAGAGACGTTACAAGGGAGGTACCCCCACCAAAAGTGTGAAAATTTCAACACTTTATCACAATTTTCTCAGTGACTATTGCAGGGATTTATCTCATATCTTGCATATATGTACTAGGCCAGAGGTAGATTCTCTTGTGTGAGTATGAGACTTGGATCGGTCTTACTTTTTTTTTAATAAATTTTTTTAATAATTTTTAATGCATTAAAATTCATGAAATCATGCACTAAATCACTTATAACTTGAAAAGTGTTGCATTTAGAGCATTTTGTTAAAATATGTTATTCAGCTACTTTTTTCATAGCTACAACATGGTGAGTAATTTGGGTGTCTGTTTCAATAGCTAAGTGAGTAATAGCTACTTTTGGGCTTTTCAGTAACTACCATCTTGAGTAAAACCACTTGTAACTTGAAAACTATTGCATTTAGAGAATTTCGTATAGATATGTTATTCAGCTACTTTTGGGTCAGCTATAACATAGTAAAATTTCAGACCTGTAGCTCATGGCATAGCTGAGTAATAGCTACTTTTAGGTTATCACTGTTGAGTAAATCACTTATAACTTGAAAACTATTGCATTTAGAGTATTTTGTTTCAATATGTTATTCACCTATTTTGGGGTCAGCTATAACATAGTAAAATTTCAGATCTGTAGCTCGTGGCATAGCTGAGTAATAGCTACTTTGAGGTTATCACTGTTGAGTAAATCACTTATAACTTGAAAACTATTGCATTTACAGAAATTTGTGTAAATATGTTATTCAGCTACTTTTGGGTCAGCTATAACATAGTGAAATTACAGACCTGTAGCTCATGGCACAACTGAGCAATAGCTATTTTCAGGTACTGTATTTTGAGTAAATCAGTTGTAACTTGAAAAATATTGCATTTGGAGTATTTTGGTAAAATATGTTGTTCACCTACTTTTGGGTCAGCTATAACATAGTGAAATTACAGACCTATAGCTCATGGCATAGCTGAGCAATAGCTATTTTGAGGTTCTTACAATTGAGTAAATCAGTTGTAACTTGAAAACTATTGCATTTACAGTATTTTGCTTAAATATGTTGTTCACCTAATTTTGGGTCAGCTATAACATAGTAAAATTTCAGACATGTAGCTCATGGCATAGCTGAGTAATAGCTACTTTGAGTTTATCACTGTTGAGTAAATCACTTATAACTTGAAAACTATTGTATTTACAGAAATTTGTGTAAATACATTATTCAGCTACTTTTGGGTCAGCTATAACATAGTGAAATTACAGACCTGTAGCTGATGGCACAACTGAGCAATAGCTATTCTCAGGTACTGACTGTTGAGTAAATCAGTTGTAACTTGAAAAATATTGCATTTGGAGTATTATGTTAAAATATGTTGTTCACCTACTTTTGGGTCAGCTATAACGTAGTGAAATTACAGACCTATAGCTCATGGCATAGCTGAGCAATAGCTATTTTGAGGTTCTCACGATTGAGTAAATCAGTTGTAACTTGAAAACTATTGCATTTACAGTATTTTGCTTAAATATGTTATTCACCTATTTTGGGGTCAGCTATAACATAGTAAAATTTCAGATGTGTAGCTCATGGCATAGCTGAGTAATAGCTACTTTGAGGTTATCACTGTTGAGTAAATCACTTATAACTTGAAAACTATTGCATTTACAGAAATTTGTGTAAATATGTTATTCAGCTACTTTTGGGTCAGCTATAACATAGTGAAATTACAGACCTGTAGCTCATGGCACAACTGAGCAATAGCTATTTTCAGGTACTGACTGTTGAGTAAATCAGTTGTAACTTGAAAAATATTGCATTTGGAGTATTTTGTTAAAATATGTGGTTCACCTACTTTGGGGTCAGCTATAATATAGTGAAATTACAGACCTATAGCTCATGGCATAGCTGAGCAATAGCTATTTTGAGGTTTCTCACTATTGAGTAAATCAGTTGTAACTTGAAAACTATTGCATTTAGAGTATTTTGCTTAAATATGTTGTTCACCTACTTTTGGGTCAGCTATAACATAGTAAAATTTCAGACATGTAGCTCATGGCATAGCTGAGTAATAGCTACTTTTAGGTTATCACTGTTGAGTAAATCACTTATAACTTGAAAACTATTGCATTTAGAGTATTTTGTTTCAATATGTTATTCACCTATTTTTGGGTCAGCTATAACATAGTAAAATTTCAGACCTGTAGCTCATGGCATAGCTGAGTAATAGCTACTTTGAGGTTATCACTGTTGAGTAAATCACTTATAACTTGAAAACTATTGCATTTACAGAAATTTGTATAAATACGTTATTCAGCTACTTTTGGGTCACTTATAACATAGTGAAATTACAGACCTGTAGCTCATTGCACAACTGAGCAATAGCTATTTTTAGGTACTGACTGTTGAGTAAATCAGTTGTAACTTGAAAACTATTGCATTTAGAGTATTTTGTTTCATATGTTATTCACCTATTATGGGGTTAGCCATAACATAGTAAAATTTCAGACCTGTAGCTCATGGCATAGCTGAGTAATAGCTACTTTGAGGTTATCACTGTTGAGTAAATCACTTATAACTTGAAAACTATTGCATTAACAGAAATTTGTGTAAATACATTATTCAGCTACTTTTGGGTCAGCTATAACATAGTGAAATTACAGACCTGTAGCTCATGGCACAACTGAGCAATAGCTATTTTCAGGTACTGACTGTTGAGTAAATCAGTTGTAACTTGAAAAATATTGCATTTGGAGTATTATGTTAAAATATGTTGTTCACCTACTTTTGGGTCAGCTATAACATAGTGAAATTACAGACCTATAGCTCATGGCATAGCTGAGCAATAGCTATTTTGAGGTTCTTACTATTGAGTAAATCAGTTGTAACTTGAAAACTATTGCATTTACAGTATTTTGCTTAAATATGTTATTCACCTATTTTGGGGTCAGCTATAACATAGTAAAATTTCAGATGTGTAGCTCATGGCATAGCTGAGTAATAGCTACTTTGAGGTTATCACTGTTGAGTAAATCACTTATAACTTGAAAACTATTGCATTTACAGAAATTTGTGTAAATATGTTATTCAGCTACTTTTGGGTCAGCTATAACATAGTGAAATTACAGACCTGTAGCTCATGGCACAACTGAGCAATAGCTATTTTCAGGTACTGACTGTTGAGTAAATCAGTTGTAACTTGAAAAATATTGCATTTGGAGTATTTTGTTAAAATATGTGGTTCACCTACTTTGGGGTCAGCTATAATATAGTGAAATTACAGACCTATAGCTCATGGCATAGCTGAGCAATAGCTATTTTGAGGTTTCTCACTATTGAGTAAATCAGTTGTAACTTGAAAACTATTGCATTTAGAGTATTTTGCTTAAATATGTTGTTCACCTACTTTTTGGTCAGCTATAACATAGTAAAATTTCAGACATGTAGCTCATGGCATAGCTGAGTAATAGCTACTTTTAGGTTATCACTGTTGAGTAAATCACTTATAACTTGAAAACTATTGCATTTAGAGTATTTTGTTTCAATATGTTATTCACCTATTTTTGGGTCAGCTATAACATAGTAAAATTTCAGACCTGTAGCTCATGGCATAGCTGAGTAATAGCTACTTTGAGGTTATCACTGTTGAGTAAATCACTTATAACTTGAAAACTATTGCATTTACAGAAATTTGTATAAATACGTTATTCAGCTACTTTTGGGTCACTTATAACATAGTGAAATTACAGACCTGTAGCTCATTGCACAACTGAGCAATAGCTATTTTTAGGTACTGACTGTTGAGTAAATCAGTTGTAACTTGAAAACTATTGCATTTAGAGTATTTTGTTTCATATGTTATTCACCTATTATGGGGTTAGCCATAACATAGTAAAATTTCAGACCTGTAGCTCATGGCATAGCTGAGTAATAGCTACTTTGAGGTTATCACTGTTGAGTAAATCACTTATAACTTGAAAACTATTATTCAGCTACTTTTGGGTGAGCTATAACATAGTGAAATTACAGACCTGTAGCTCATGGCACAACTGAGCAATAGCTATTTTCAGGTACTGACTGTTGAGTAAATCAGTTGTAACTTGAAAAATATTGCATTTGGAGTATTATGTTAAAATATGTTGTTCACCTACTTTTGGGTCAGCTATAACATAGTGAAATTACAGACCTATAGCTCATGGCATAGCTGAGCAATAGCTATTTTGAGGTTTCTCACTATTGAGTAAATCAGTTGTAACTTGAAAACTATTGCATTTAGAGTATTTTGCTTAAATATGTTGTTCACCTACTTTTGGGTCAGCTATAACATAGTAAAATTTCAGACATGTAGCTCATGGCATAGCTGAGTAATAGCTACTTTTAGGTTATCACTGTTGAGTAAATCACTTATAACTTGAAAACTATTGCATTTAGAGTATTTTGTTTCAATATGTTATTCACCTATTTTTGGGTCAGCTATAACATAGTAAAATTTCAGACCTGTAGCTCATGGCATAGCTGAGTAATAGCTACTTTGAGGTTATCACTGTTGAGTAAATCACTTATAACTTGAAAACTATTGCATTTACAGAAATTTGTATAAATACGTTATTCAGCTACTTTTGGGTCACTTATAACATAGTGAAATTACAGACCTGTAGCTCATTGCACAACTGAGCAATAGCTATTTTTAGGTACTGACTGTTGAGTAAATCAGTTGTAACTTGAAAACTATTGCATTTAGAGTATTTTGTTTCATATGTTATTCACCTATTATGGGGTTAGCCATAACATAGTAAAATTTCAGACCTGTAGCTCATGGCATAGCTGAGTAATAGCTACTTTGAGGTTATCACTGTTGAGTAAATCACTTATAACTTGAAAACTATTATTCAGCTACTTTTGGGTGAGCTATAACATAGTGAAATTACAGACCTGTAGCTCATGGCACAACTGAGCAATAGCTATTTTCAGGTACTGACTGTTGAGTAAATCAGTTGTAACTTGAAAAATATTGCATTTGGAGTATTATGTTAAAATATGTTGTTCACCTACTTTTGGGTCAGCTATAACATAGTGAAATTACAGACCTATAGCTCATGGCATAGCTGAGCAATAGCTATTTTGAGGTTTCTCACTATTGAGTAAATCAGTTGTAACTTGAAAACTATTGCATTTAGAGTATTTTGCTTAAATATGTTGTTCACCTACTTTTGGGTCAGCTATAACATAGTAAAATTTCAGACATGTAGCTCATGGCATAGCTGAGTAATAGCTACTTTTAGGTTATCACTGTTGAGTAAATCACTTATAACTTGAAAACTATTGCATTTAGAGTATTTTGTTTCAATATGTTATTCACCTATTTTTGGGTCAGCTATAACATAGTAAAATTTCAGACCTGTAGCTAATGGCATAGCTGAGTAATAGCTACTTTGAGGTTATCACTGTTGAGTAAATCACTTATAACTTGAAAACTATTGCATTTACAGAAATTTGTATAAATACGTTATTCAGCTACTTTTGGGTCACTTATAACATAGTGAAATTACAGACCTGTAGCTCATTGCACAACTGAGCAATAGCTATTTTTAGGTACTGACTGTTGAGTAAATCAGTTGTAACTTGAAAACTATTGCATTTAGAGTATTTTGTTTCATATGTTATTCACCTATTATGGGGTTAGCCATAACATAGTAAAATTTCAGACCTGTAGCTCATGGCATAGCTGAGTAATAGCTACTTTGAGGTTATCACTGTTGAGTAAATCACTTATAACTTGAAAACTATTATTCAGCTACTTTTGGGTGAGCTATAACATAGTGAAATTACAGACCTGTAGCTCATGGCACAACTGAGCAATAGCTATTTTCAGGTACTGACTGTTGAGTAAATCAGTTGTAACTTGAAAAATATTGCATTTGGAGTATTATGTTAAAATATGTTGTTCACCTACTTTTGGGTCAGCTATAACATAGTGAAATTACAGACCTATAGCTCATGGCATAGCTGAGCAATAGCTATTTTGAGGTTTCTCACTATTGAGTAAATCAGTTGTAACTTGAAAACTATTGCATTTAGAGTATTTTGCTTAAATATGTTGTTCACCTACTTTTGGGTCAGCTATAACATAGTAAAATTTCAGACATGTAGCTCATTGCATAGCTGAGTAATAGCTACTTTTAGGTTATCACTGTTGAGTAAATCACTTATAACTTGAAAACTATTGCATTTAGAGTATTTTGTTTCAATATGTTATTCACCTATTTTTGGGTCAGCTATAACATAGTAAAATTTCAGACCTGTAGCTCATGGCATAGCTGAGTAATAGCTACTTTGAGGTTATCACTGTTGAGTAAATCACTTATAACTTGAAAACTATTGCATTTACAGAAATTTGTATAAATACGTTATTCAGCTACTTTTGGGTCACTTATAACATAGTGAAATTACAGACCTGTAGCTCATTGCACAACTGAGCAATAGCTATTTTTAGGTGCTGACTGTTGAGTAAATCAGTTGTAACTTGAAAACTATTGCATTTAGAGTATTTTGTTTCATATGTTATTCACCTATTATGGGGTTAGCCATAACATAGTAAAATTTCAGACCTGTAGCTCATGGCATAGCTGAGTAATAGCTACTTTGAGGTTATCACTGTTGAGTAAATCACTTATAACTTGAAAACTATTATTCAGCTACTTTTGGGTGAGCTATAACATAGTGAAATTACAGACCTGTAGCTCATGGCACAACTGAGCAATAGCTATTTTCAGGTACTGACTGTTGAGTAAATCAGTTGTAACTTGAAAAATATTGCATTTGGAGTATTATGTTAAAATATGTTGTTCACCTACTTTTGGGTCAGCTATAACATAGTGAAATTACAGACCTATAGCTCATGGCATAGCTGAGCAATAGCTATTTTGAGGTTTCTCACTATTGAGTAAATCAGTTGTAACTTGAAAACTATTGCATTTAGAGTATTTTGCTTAAATATGTTGTTCACCTACTTTTGGGTCAGCTATAACATAGTAAAATTTCAGACATGTAGCTCATGGCATAGCTGAGTAATAGCTACTTTTAGGTTATCACTGTTGAGTAAATCACTTATAACTTGAAAACTATTGCATTTAGAGTATTTTGTTTCAATATGTTATTCACCTATTTTTGGGTCAGCTATAACATAGTAAAATTTCAGACCTGTAGCTCATGGCATAGCTGAGTAATAGCTACTTTGAGGTTATCACTGTTGAGTAAATCACTTATAACTTGAAAACTATTGCATTTACAGAAATTTGTATAAATACGTTATTCAGCTACTTTTGGGTCACTTATAACATAGTGAAATTACAGACCTGTAGCTCATTGCACAACTGAGCAATAGCTATTTTTAGGTACTGACTGTTGAGTAAATCAGTTGTAACTTGAAAACTATTGCATTTAGAGTATTTTGTTTCATATGTTATTCACCTATTATGGGGTTAGCCATAACATAGTAAAATTTCAGACCTGTAGCTCATGGCATAGCTGAGTAATAGCTACTTTGAGGTTATCACTGTTGAGTAAATCACTTATAACTTGAAAACTATTATTCAGCTACTTTTGGGTGAGCTATAACATAGTGAAATTACAGACCTGTAGCTCATGGCACAACTGAGCAATAGCTATTTTCAGGTACTGACTGTTGAGTAAATCAGTTGTAACTTGAAAAATATTGCATTTGGAGTATTTTGTTAAAATATATGTGGTTCACCTACTTTTGGGTCAGCTATAACATAGTGAAATTACAGACTTATAGCTCATGGCATAGCTGAGCAATAGTTATTTTCAGGTTCTCACTATGGAGTAAATCAGTTGTAACTTGAAAACTATTGCATTTAGAGTATTTTGCTTAAATATGTTGTTCACCTACTTTTGGGTCAGCTATAATATAGTAAAAATTCAGACATGTAGCTCATTGCATAGCTGAGTAATAGCTACTTTGAGGTTATCACTGTTGAGTAAATCAGTTGTAACTTGAAAACTATTACATTTAGAGTATTTTGTTTAAATATGTTATTCACATAATTTTTGGTCAGTTATATCATAGTGAAATTGCAGACCTCTGTGTCATGGCATAGCTGAGCAATAACTACTGTCAGGTTCTCACTATTGAGTAAATCATTGTATCCACTGGATAGCCGCAGTGTGTAGAGAGATTTGACCATTACTGCTCTAATGAAAAAAATATTATAGCTAGCCTTCTCAAGTTTGCAGAATATATTAATAACCATAAAATGTTGTCTGGGAATATTTTTGGCCTCAGTTTGAAAAACAAGATGGCCGCCAGGGACATTTATTCGACTTTAAAAAGGACTTTTGTTGGCCCTCTAGAGCAAAGGGTATTATAAGTAGAGATCTCAAATTCGCAGGATATGTTCCTCATTATAAAATCTTAACTGGGAATATTTTTGGGCTCATTTTGAAAAACAAGATGGCCGCCACTGGTGTTTCTTTGTCAGTCATGAAAAGAGCTTATATCTCCCTTATTATTGGTCCTAGAGGTTTGGGATGGTAAACCAACCTGTAGGAAATCATGGGCTGGGAATCTTTAGGTGTGGTCAGATTTGACCTTTGACCCCTTCTTCAAGGTCAAACGAGGATAGCCAAACTTAAAAGTGCTTATAACTTGCTTATTATTGGTCCTAGAGGTTTGGGATGGTAAACAGACATATAGGAAATCATGGGCTGGGAATCTGTTGATGTTGTCCGATTTGACCTTGAATCCCTTCTTCAAGGTCAAACAAATATAGCAAAACTTAAAAGTGCCTATAACTCGCTTATTATTGGTTCTAGAAGTTTGGGATGGTAAACCATCCTATAGGAAATCTTGGGCTGGGAATCTTTTGGTGTGGCCAGATTTGACCTTTGGACCCCTCCTTCAAGGTCAAATAAGGACAGCCAAACTTAAAAGTGCTTATAACTCACTTATTATTGGTCCTAGAGGTTTGGGATGGTAAATCAACCTATAGGAAATCATGGGCTGGGAATATTTTTGTGTGGTCAGATTTGACCTTGGACCCCTTCAAGGTCGTACGAGGATACTGCATTTGCAGTATTTCTTTAAATATGTTTTAACCTACTCTTTACACTTAAACAGTTACCTTGTTACTTTCCTTCATAAAACCATTTGCAGGGCACAACTTTTTGGTCCTTTTCTTCTGTCAGGTTCAGAATTTCTTTGAACATGCTGTTCAATTACCATTTACTGTACTTCTGTACAGCACTTTCCCTGATAATTATGCTTTCCTCTCATTATTACCTTCACAAATCAAAAACACTCAGTCAGCTGACACAGTGCCCGTTCACAGGCACTCTCCTCTTGTTCTAAATTCACCAGCCAACCTAATTCTTGGCATATTTTCACTAGATCTTGTGTATGCTGGAGACAAACCTGGTAGGATGTGGCTCTCACCAACCAGGCGTTTAGGTACTGGTGGATTATTATACCCTTGTGAATGGCCATCAGTTTCACCTCCTTTGCTACTACACTGAACTCCATGGGTGCTGTGGACAAACCGAATGGCAGTGCCTTGAAACTGGTATGTCCGACCCTGTACATGAAATCTCAGATATTTCCTGGACTGTTCCTGTATTGGTATATGGAAGTAGGCATCCTTGAAAACTATAGAGGTAACCCACTCCCCTTACTGGAGGGAGGTTCTGATGGTTTCCGGTATCTCCATTTTTTTTTTGTGTCCATAAGCTGATGTAATGTCTGCAACCAGTAGAGGTTCCTGTGGGGATTGACATAGTAGCTTATGATGTTCAGGGTCCTTGTAAGCCTGGTCTGGACTGGAAAGGGAGGGTGTAGCCCTCCTTCAAAATTGTACTACCTACGGTCCAGCTCCCAAGGTTTCATAAGTTCCAAAAGGTGATTTAGTCTGGCCCCTTCAGGTAAATTTAGTGCAACATTTGGGACAATGGTAGACTGAAAGAAACATTTACTGTCTCTCCAAACATTAGCCCGGCCTGGTGACAATGAAACCAGTTAACAGCTGGGGCTGAAAAAACTCTTTACATTTTACAGACTCTTGGCCCCGGGCCATCCGCCTGTAAGGTGGAGCATGTACACAGTCATTTGTATGATGGCTGACCCCTGACCAGACACAATGAAAACCCATTTGAGTGTGGACCACCTTTTCTCTTGCTCTTCAAAAGACCCATTTGTTTTCTCTGTAACCATCAATTTTGGCAACAATAATTCTCTGTAGCCTGTGATACTCTGCAACCAGTAAAACTGGTAGGCTAGGCTGACCACTGAATTTAGTTACTGGTCTACCAACTAGACGATCCCCAGGTGGGTCTGCCTATCGGTTCCGGTCCTCCAAAACCAGTATTGAAAAGGGGCAAGACAGTAATTGCACCTGATAGCAGGTCGGTAGTCTCTGTAACTAGCTGGTGTGAAGCAAAACTGCTCAGTGAAAACTGTATAGCCGGTAACCGGTTGGTGAACTCTGTAACCGGTTGAAGCAGTTTCTGTGTAGGAAACAACTTCCTGTCAGGGACTACACATTATTAGGCCTGTCATCAGTCTTAGGTCAGTGAATAGGCTGCTGATGAGGAGTGGCCAGCTAGTAGAAGACCTTTGGGTTGGTGATTCTTGGTGCTGGTTGGTAATAGGCAGGAAGGCTCTGTAACCGGCTAATATGAAGCAAGCTGTTCAGTGCAGGCTGTGTAGCCGGTACCCGGTCGGTACACTGTAATCAATTGTTGAAGCAATTATACAAGGCTGTGTAGCCGGTACCCAGTCGGCACACTGCTGTTGTAACCAGTTGCTGAAAAAAGTTTACAGGTATCTTTTGTGTTGAATTCAGTTTACTGCATGTTTCCTTCATTAATTAAAGTATTTCTTTTAAGCGCACGTCTTATTTGAAGATTTGACAGTTGCTGGGAAAGCCCTTGTGAGCTATTTTTAGAAGCAATTGTTGGTCGGCGTGTCACATGACCAGCTCGTCAGTTGGAGGGTTCTTTTGTGATACTTAAACAAACGCGCAGTATTCTGCTCATCCACAAACCCCACTACCTACAACAAAGGCCAGGTCGATGAGAGAGGGACTGGTATCACAGTAGACGTAAGTTGTGAAAAACGCAGTAGCAATATGTAGAAAAAATTGCCGGTCAGTGAATCACGTGACCAGCTTCGGGGAGATGATGTCACTGTCCTTTTTACCACAGTAAACGTGAGCTGGCTGGTCAACTGATGCTTGTAGCAGAGAAGTCTGTACCAATGCGCTCTGGAGGTGAATTTCAGGAACTACAAGACCACTGCAGTGGTATGATCTCCCACCAAGGAGCAAAAATGTGCTGTTTAAAGTGAGTTTTACATCCCAAACCTCTGGAAGCAATAATAAGCTAGATATAGGCACTTTTAAGCTTGGCCATCCTCGTTTGACCAATAGTAAGACCAATAATAAGCGAGATATAGGCACTTTTCAGTTTGGGCATCGTCGTTTGACCTTGAACGAGGGGCCCAAGGTCAAATCTGACCACATCAAAAGATTCCCAGCACATGTTTTCCTATAGGTTGGTTACACATTCCAAACCTCTAGGACCAATAATAAGCAAGATATAGGCACTTTTAAGTTTGGCCATCCTCATTTGACCTTGAACAAGGGGCTCAAGGTCAAATCTTACCACATCTAAAGATTCACAGAACATGATTTCCTATGTTGGAGGGGTCCAAGGTCAAATCTGACCACAGCAAAAGATTCCCAGCACATGAATAGGTTGGTTTCACATCCCAAACCTCTAGGACCAATAATAAGCAAGATATAGGCAAAAAGTTTGGCCAAAATCAGCTAAGTAGGGTACTTTGGCAGTCTATATATGATTTAAATATCTGCGGACCTACAGCTCTCAAAATTTGCCATTACACAGTACATCAAAAAGTAGGTGAACAACATACTTGACAAGAATCCTCTAAATTCAAAAGTTTTGCCGTTAAAAGTGATTGAAAGGAAAACAATCAAAGTATTTATTACTCAGTTAACTATGGACTTACAGCTGTGAAACTTTGCCACGATACAGAACATTAAAAATAGCATAAGAGATGCCCGTACCCCACAGCCTAGGGAAATATTTTTAACACCATGAGATACATAAGTACTGTATCAGTACAAAGTTCAGGATACTTTCAGAGCACTGTCAGTTATATAAAGGTTCAAACAATGTTTAAATGGAGAAAATAATGTCTAAAAGAAAGATAATGCATGTAAAGATGAAGTATTAAAACAAGATAATTCAATAACAAGATGACAGCATTAATCAGTAAACTAAAATTACAACACTCTTTATCTACATCTGCATGGCTGAATTATGGTTTAGATGTTTTGAATATTACCATGCATACAGAAGTGGTAATACATTCAATGAATGCTTATGTGTGGTGTTGGAGCAAAATCTGTGGCTCACTTGATGAAATTCCATCTCTTATTAAGGAAAGTTATAAAAGTAAAATTCTTAATAAATTCTACTGACTTTAACAGTGCTTAATCTGCATCAAAAGACAGACCCAAAGGTGCAACAAGATTTTAAAGGTCAAGGTCACTACGACAATGTCAAAGGTCAAATCAAGGTCAGACCATGACGTTGCACACCTACACCCCCAACCAATGTCCCTATAAGTATCAACTTCCTACACCTCACGGTTTCCGAGATATAGCCCAGACAAGATTTTATAGGTCAAGGTCACTACAGCAAGGTCAAAGGTCAAATCAAGGTCAGACCATGACGTTGCACACCTACACCCCCCTAACCAATGTCCCTACTAAATATCAACTTTCTACACCTCACGGTTTCCGAGATATAGCCCAGACAAGATTTTATAGGTCAAGGTCACTACGGCAAGGTCAAAGGTCAAATGAAGGTCAGACCATGATGTTGCACACCTACACCCCCTAACCAATGTCCCTACCAAATATCAACTTCCTACACCTTACAGTTTCCGAGATATAGCCCGGACAAGATTTTATAGGTCAAGGTCACTACAGCAAGGTCAAATCAAGGTCAGACCATGACGTTGCACAACTACACCCCCTAACCAATATCCCTACCAAGTATCAACTTCCTACACCTTATGATTTCCGAGATATAGCCCAGACAAGATTTTCAAACTCAAGGTCACTACAGCAAGGTCAAAGGTCAAATCAAGGTCAGACCATGACGTTGCACACCTACACCCCCAACCAATGTCCCTACCACGTATCAACTTCCTACACCTTACGGTTTCTGAGATACAGCCCGGACAAACTTTTTCCCGCCGCCCGCCCTCCCGCCCGACCACCCGCCCATCCGGACACCATGGGTGAACAACATATTTGACAAAAATCCTCTAAATGTAATAGTTTTGCAGTTATAAATGATTTACTCAATGGAGAACCATCAAAGTAGCTATTAATCAGTTAGCTATGGACTTACAGCTCTCAAAATTTGCCATTACACAGTACATCAAAAAGTAGGTGAACAACATATTTGACAAAAATCCTTTAAGTTCAACAGTTTTGCTGTTGTAAGTGATTTACTCAATGGAAAACCCTCAAAGTAGCTATTACTCAGGTAGTTATGGAGATACAGCTGTGAAAATTTCCCATGACACAGTACATCAAAAAGTAAGTGAACAACATATTTCACAATAATTCTCTAAATTCAGCCTCTGAAACTTAGCCACGACACAGAACATTAAAAAGTAACTGATTAACATATTTGACAATAATTCCCTAAATTCAATCATTTTTTTCAATCTGAAGAATATATCTCTTGCTTCTGTTGAAAAAAACACTAAATACTCGAGCTGGCTGGTGTGACTGATGCTATACAGCAGAGAAGTCAGTACCAGTGCGCTCTGAAGAAATCTGAAGAATGCATCTCTTTCGGGGAATTCCGTCTTATGATAAATACTACATAAACTGAGGTTTCCCGTGATAGTAGGTGGAAGGTAACTGAAGCTACATTCAAAACAAAAGACACAGATAAAAATACCTTGTAAGTAGTATATCCATTAATGTCGATCTGCTCCTAACAACACAATTGTTGAATGGGAGGAAACTAGCAAAAAGGCTGCCTTCATATTTCTCGTCGATTACTGCCCTATCAGCAACACTAAAGTGAATCAACTAGGGAGCGTGTCCAGCAGATTTCTTAATGTATATCCGTGCATGAAATGTAGATAACACTTCTTCACTAAATTATAGCAAATAAGGTTGAAAATCCGTCATAATGCACACTTTTCCTTAAAAACTTGGAGATGGTTGAAAACACGTCTGCACAGTACACGCGCCAAACAAAAAAGATGCTATGACGTCACTCTGTCTAAGACAGGAAGGAAGTATGATGCGCCACCTTGTGAGAGCACAGTACTGGGACCGGCCGGCCGGTGGGGACACAGGACGTCTTTTTCTGGCGTTTGGCAGGCCGGTCTGCGCCAACCGGATTAGCAATTGTCCATTGGATAGGATGTATTAACGCAATAAAATATCCCCTTCATTTTAATTTGGGGGCTTACACTGGCTTTTGGTGAACGGGAGATAAAAATGCAACTGTAGTAACATCGGTTTAATAGTGCACCTTTTTGAAATTAAGAAGTTTAAAACCAACAAGCATTTAAGGCATTACTATGGCAACAGATGTTGCCAGATATTCCCCAAAACCTAATGAGCTCTTGATCCTCTTTGGGTAAACATGTCCTGAAAATTTGGTGAAAATCCATGCACAGGCTTATGGTGTAGAACACTCACAAACTTTAAGACCCAAATATCTTAAAACAGTTGCCATGGCAACAGCTTTTGCCAGATACCCACCAAAACTTAATCAACTCTAGCTCCTATTAGGGTTAACATTTCCTGGTAATTTTGTGAAAATCAATGGATGGGTTTAGGCTTTGGAACACCCACAACTTTAAGACCTAAAAATCTTAAATTAAGTATTGCCATGGTAACATTTGTTGCCAGATACCCACCATAACGAAATTAGCTCTAGTTCCTCTTTGGGTTAGTATATCCTGAAAACTTGGTGAAAATCCACACGCGTGTTTAGGCTGTGGTACACTCACAAGCTTTATGCTCCCCGCCGCTGTCACCGCCTAGCTGGTGTAAGGGACAACTATAACCCCAGCCTTTATGCACTAGGGTTAAAAAGTCTTGATCTGATTTTATAGACAAATGAATTAGTGAAGGATGAAGTGCAGGTGTTGCCCTAGTTGTTACCCCACAGAAAACCAACATTTGAAAGATTACCTAAGAGGATGAAACTCTTTCGGTTCCAGTTCGGTTCCTCAGATATTACCCACATAAAGGGGAAATCAGTCTCATTTAATGATATGAATAGAATCATAATACTGGCAAAGCCACCTACCACTTCATCTTGGTTAAAACATATGACTCTAACTTTTACCATCAGGCTAATCAGCAAGTTTTAGTCCTAGATAAAAGTTCATGACTAAGTGCCTTCCAAGACTCCAAAGCCTTCTATAGTGATGGGTCAGTTGACCCAAGTATACGGGCATGCCATTGGAAGGTATACAACACTTTTTACTTTAATCTCAGGGCCCTCTCAGGGAAAAACCATAGTGACTCATTGAATTTGAGGTGTTTTTTTTGTAATACCAGTCAAAAACATTTTTCCCATGTGTTTAAAATGTCAAAAAAATGCAGTGGACATCTTCCTTTCATAATTAACAAATGCTTCTGCTTTTTCATCCTTTTTTGATGCAATGAGAAGTAAACTGTAATACAGTAAGAAATGTGAAATTCAACACAGAATGTAAGTTTCCCAGGGAGGAAATTCCCTTCCATTTCAATGACTTTCTGATACTTTCTGAAATTCTGATACATTTAGGAATATTTTGTGACTACATTTGGCCTCTGATCTCCCCTGATGGAATATTGAGTAAGGACTGTAAAATTCGCCAGAATCTAAAATTTGCCACCTCTAAAAACCTTGGTTAATTCTATGAAGAAATGATGTTTTGTCTTAAACCTGGTATTTTTCAGTTCAAAGAGCCTTAATTTACTATACATTAAACAAATTTCACCTTAATTCATTTAACTTATTAATATTTCCACATATAGCGAATTTCAGATATGTGCAAGTTTAGATTCCTTACTCTGAACACAAATTTTAACAAAATTAGTCTTACTTTAAATATTAGAATTCCAAATGGAAGTTTCACATTTTAAGTAGTTTATTAGAAAGAACTACAATAGGTTATTGCGTTTAATGTTTTTATGTGTGAAGTACATGGATAACTCTTGTATTAATTTTTTTAAAGTTTTTTTTTTGTAAACTTGTACTATAATGTTCAACTTTAAACTGAAATGAACATATGAAATACAAAAAAAATCTTGTATTAATGCAGTTTTTATAAAACGAAATCCCGTCTAATTTAGACACAACTGTTGCAGATAAGGAATTTGTCTTCAGGGTGTGCCAAGTTACCAGCTGAAGCAATTATTGTATTGTATTGTGTATTTATACTCAGCCCAATATCTCCATATACTACAGGACTCAAAGCGCTATTTAACCAATCCAACTGTACAGGTACAGCCCCAACTCACAAGTAACTGACATTCCCCTAACTGGAAGATAGAGGCTCAAGGATGACCATTTATCAACGTCCTTGAGGTTCTTTAACCTGCCACAGGGGATAGGACCCAATGACAGAGGACCGCCATTTTAAGTGGTCATCCGAGCCACTATGTATCTGCCTGTACCAGGGATTGAACCCACGTCCTCTGAGTTCCTAGACAAGTGTGTTACCCGCTAGGCCACAGTGGTAGATGTGCAGATGTGAATTAAAGTGCAGTAAAATCACCCACTGTGTCCAATGTACATCACTTTTACCATTTCCTGTAAGTTTGCATCACAGTCCTTTGTAAATCTATTATTATTTTATTTATATGTACCTTTAAAATATGAGATTTACAGTTTGTCATACTAATCACAGTACACAATATGCAATGCTTAAATAGTGCTAATATATTGTATAATATCATACAAATCATCTTTGACAGGATTATAAATTCTTGCAATTAGATGGATACATATCCGTTGTCGTGTATTTTCGCAATAAATATTTGCCAACCTGTTACAAACTGACTAAATACACTGCAGTTTATTTTATATTTATCTAAACATACAATTACAATTTACAAATGTTATAATTTGGAATTCTTCCACCCCTGACTGAGTATTTAGAATGGTAACAGTATTTATGTTCATTTTGCATACCTATCATCAAAACAAACCACATACAAGAATTTTTAAAAAGTACTAAGGTACTTATTTATAAATAGAGTAACAAAGTATTTGGAATACTGGAACAAAGAATTCGGTAAGGTATACCCTTCAATTTCTGTTAATTTACTGAGAAAAGTGGTGACACAATTTGGTTTATTGTAACATTCAAAATGTTCAAGAATAGAGGTAAAACAGTATCTGAGGATTACTAGCAGTACTAATCTCAGTTTGTATATCACAAAATCTGAGGTCAACATTTTCACATAAATAAGCAAAGATGATGTCTCACCTAAAATTTTAGCTTTAAAATTTTTCACCAATTTTCAAATTTTAAGGAATTCACTGACATTAATATTTTCAAACGGGTAGTTTTCTATTTCTGATATTAATACAGATTTCAACTTGTGCTGGGAATTAATTTTCACTATGCAAGCTCATTAGCTAAAATAGCTAATAGCCTAAAATTAATGCTCAGTGAAACTTTCCATCTGCGATTCACAAAAGTACACAAATAATAACCTTATGTCATAGAGAGCTGGCATTTCGGAACTTTTAAAATCCCTGAATCGATATCTGGAATGATGATCATGTTCTATACATCTATCCACACATGAAAATACTTTATCATTAAATCACATATGTACATCAATAATTTATCCCCAATTGCACAAATTCTATCACATACTATAACTAGACCTATCGCATCGGAGAACCGATGCAAAGTGTATCCACCAGAAAAAAAACTCACCAAAGCCATTCAAATATCGCTTAACCTTGAAGGAGAAGCCCAAGGTGAAATCTGACCATATCAAAAGATTCTTAGCCTATGATTTCCTATAGGTTGGTGTGACATTGCAAACCTCTAGGAACATGAATAAGCAAGATAGAAGCACTGTTAATTTTGGTTATCCTCATTTGACCCTGAAAGAGGGGCTCAAGGTCAAATCTGATCACATCAAAAGGTTCCTAGCCCATGACTTCCTAAAGGTTGATTTGACATTGTAAACCTCTAGAACCAATAATAAGGGAGTTATAAGCACTTTTAAGTTTTGGTATCCTTGTTTGACCTTGAAGGAGGGGTCCAAGGTCAAATCTGACCACACCAAAAGATTCCCAGCCCATATTTTCCTACAGGTTGCTTTACCATCCCAAACCTCTAGGACCAATAATAAGCAAGTTATAAGCACTTTAAAGTTTGGCTATCCTCATTTGACCTTGAAGGAGGGGTCCAAGGTCAAATCTGACCATACCAAAAGATTCACAGACCATGATTTCATATAGGTTGGTTTACTATCCAAATCCTTCAGGACCAACAATAAGAGAGTTATAAGCACTTTTAAGTTTTAGTATCCTCGTTTGACCTTGAAAGAGGGGTCCAAGGTCAAATCTGACAACAGCAATAGATTCCTAGCCCATGATTTCCTGTAGGTTGGTTTACCATCCCAAACCTCTAGGACTAATAATAAGCGAGTTATAAGCACTTTGAAGTTTGGCTAACCTCGTTTGACCTTGAAGGAGGGGTCCAAGGTCAAATCTGACCACATCAAAAGATTCCCAGCCCATGATTTCCTATAGGTTGGTTTACCATCCCACACCTCTAGGACCAATAATAAGAGAGTTATAAGCACTTTGAAGTTTGGCTATCCTCGTTTGACCTTGAAGGAGGGGTCCAAGGTCAAATCTGACCACACCAATAGATTCCCAGCCCACGATTTCCTATAGGTTGGTTTACCATCCCAAACCTCTAGGACCAATAATAAGCGAGTTACAAGCACTTTTAAGTTTGGCTATCCTCGTTTGACCTTGAAGGAGGGGTCCACGGTCAAATCTGACCACATCAAAAGATTCACAGCCCATGATTTTCTATAGGTTTGTTTACCATCCCAAACCTCTAGGACCAATAATAAGAGAGTTATAAGCACTTTTAAGCTTGGCTATCCTCGTTTGACCTTGAAGGAGGGGTCCAAGGTCAAATCTGACCACACCAATAGATTCCCAGCCCATGATTTCCTATAGGTTGGTTTACCATCCCAAACCTCTAGGACCAATAAAAAGCGAGTTATAAGCACTTTTAAGTTTGGCTATCCTCGTTTGACCTTGAAGGAGGGGTCCAAGGTCAAATCTGACCACACCAATAGATTCCCAGCCCATGATTTTCTATAGGTTGGTTTACCATCCCAAACCTCTAGGACCAATAATAAGCGAGTTATAAGCACTTTGAAGTTTGGCTATCCTCGTTTGACCTTGAAGGAGGGGTCCAAGGTCAAATCTGACCACACCAATAGATTCCCAGCCCATGATTTCCTATAGGTTGGTTTACCATCCCAAACCTCTAGGACCAATAATAAGCGAGTTACAAGCACTTTTAAGTTTGGCTATCCTCGTTTGACCTTGAAGGAGGGGTCCAAGGTCAAATCTGACCACATCAAAAGATTCCCAGCCCATGATTTTCAGTAGGTTGGTTTACCATCCCAAACCTCTAGGACCAATAATAAGGGAGATATAAGCACTTTTCACGACTAACAAAGAAACACCCATGGCGGCCATTTTTTTCTCAAAAAGAGGCCAAAAATAATCCCAGTCAAGATTTTATAATGAGAAACATATCCTGCGAATTTGAGATCTTTACCTATAATACCCTTTGCTTTAGAGGGCCAACAAAACTCTTTGCTTGAAGTCGAATAAACGTTCCTGGCAGCCATCTTGTTTTTCAAAATGAGGCCAAAAATATTCCCAGGCAAGATTTTATGGTTATGAATATATCCTGCAAATTTGAGAAGGCTAGCTATAATACTTTTTTCGTTAGAGCGGTAACGGTGAAATCTCTCTACACACTGCGGCGGCGTGGGCGTAACGAAGCGAAATCCATAGTATCCACTGGATACTATCTGGTGGATAAAATTACAAGTCACTACTCCATGACCAATAAATGGGTCACAATTCTCTGCAAGTAATAGCATATCGGGCTGTTCAACAACTGTAATAATTACAGTAAATTTAATAGATAGTGGAGCTTTTCTCACTTTTATTATCATCCATTAAAGTGGACTGATGACATAAATTAAGTAAAACAAGGCCACCATGGTGGTGTGATTTCCTGCTAAAGAGTAAGGATATAAAAAATATGTTGCTCAAAGGCAAGAGTGTAACAGATGAATTATTAATCAGCATTTACTCAAAGGTGTGAACTGTAGCAATCCTTTCTTTGGCAAAAATAAATAGAAAATTGCTCTGCCCCACCCACTTTTTTTAACTTCCAGCCCTATTGTTTTGTATTACCTTTCAATAGTATCAATACATTCGAAAGCTGTAAATTCAATAGTAAAGGAGTTGTGCAGCAAAATTTCAACAAGCAATCAATGCCCATGAACGGGCTCTGTGTCAGCTGACTTTGTGTTTTGAGCTTCAGAGTACATGTGAAAGTGGAAAAGGACACAGAAGTTGTGTGTTGTAAATGGTATTCAGAAGAAAAGTACAAAGTTAACTGTTAAGGAGCTTCCTAAAAGCTAGTGCTGAGGTGGTTGTTCAAGATAAATGCAATTTACTCAATTATTACAAAATAAAAGTAGCAGTTACACAACTAGAAATAGGACGCATTGGCATGCGTAATGTCCACCCAAAGGGAAGCATGAGTTTTGCTCTAAAACCTAGACAAAATTGGCAAGTGTAGATTGCTGAGATACCCTGTGGATGGAAAATTTCGACGAAATCGCTCTATCTCACAGGGTTAAGGAGATAGAAGGAAATTTGTGTTTTTGCATTTTTGGCAAAAATTCAAAATGGCTGCCATTTTTGGGGGGAGAGGAAATTTTTTTGAAAATTGCAAAGAGTAGTTTGCTGAGATACCCTGTGGGTCAAAAGTTTTGATGAAATCGCTCTATCTCACACGGTTAAGGAGATAGAAGCAAATTTGTGTTTTTCCATTTTTGGCAAAAATTTGAAAATTTAAAATGGCCGCCATTTTTGGGGAGAGGAAAATTTTTTGAAAATTGCCAAGAGTACATTTAGATACCCTGTGGGTCGAAAAAATTTTGACGAAATCGCTCTATCTGGCATGGTTAAGGAGATAGAAGCAAATTTGTGTTTTTGCATTTTTGGCAAAAATTCAAAATGACTGCCATTTTTGGGGAGCGGAAATTTTTTTGAAAATTGCCAAGCGTACATTGCTTAGATACCCTGTGGGTCGAAAATTTTGACAAAATCGCTCTATCTCACACGGTTAAGGAGATAGACATATTTATGTTTTTTGCTATGTAGCTATTACCATCAACAACAATATGAAGCAAGCAATTGACGCTATAAACCTTCACACCAAATTTTAAAAAGATGAGTTAAATATGTTTCCTTTAAAAGAGTGAAAACAGAAATGCAATTCAGAGTAGGCTCAAAGTAGCAAAGCAGCTATTACTCAGATAGTACAAAGCTACCATAGACCAAAAGCTATCCCGGCCAAACTATTGACCCAATTATCCTTCATATAAATTTTGTGAAGATAGAAAACATTGTTTCATTAAAATGTCCAGAAAAAGTCAGCTCAAAATAGCATAATAGCTATATAGCACAGTAGCTATTACTCTGTTAGCTATAAAGGTATAGTAGCTGTTACTCAGTTAGCTATAAAGGTATTATCACCAAAAGCAATGCCAAGAAAGCTACTGATCCAATAATCCTCCATCCCAAATTTTGTGAAAATAGGTGAAATAGTTTTCCTTTAAAATGCTTAAAATAAAAAAGCTACTCAAAGTAGCTAAGTAGCTATTACTCAGTCAGTTATATAGCTATTGTCACTAAAAGCAATCCCAAGAAAGCTATCGACCTAACTATTGCTCATACCAAATTTGGTAAAGATATGTCAAATATTTTTCCTTAAAATGCCCGGAAACGAAAGAAGTACACAAAAGTAGCTAAGTAGCTTTTACTCAGTTAGCTATGGCTAAAAAGCTATCATCGACCAAAAGCTATCTTGGCCAAACTATTGACCCAATTATCCTTCATATAACTCTTTGTGAAGATAGAAAACATTGTTTCAATAAAATGTCAAGAAAAAAAGTCAACTCAAAATAGCATAATAGCTATATAGCACAGTAGCTATTACTCAGTTAGCTATAGAGCTATCTTCACCAAAAGCAATCCCATGCAAGCTATTAACCCAATAAACACCCATACCAAATTTGGTAAAGATAGAATATATACTTTTCCTTAAAATGACCGGAAACCAAGTGCGGCGACGGACGGCGGACGCTGGAAAAAGCAAAAATATAAAAAAATTATACATTGAACAACAAGTTTGAAACTTCAAGATGCTATTGTTCATCAAAAATATAAAAAAAATTATATATTGAACAACAAGTTTGAAACTTCAAGATGCTATTGTTCATCAAAAAGAAGATGAACACCTTCACAAGAAATTGTGTAACTGCAATACTTTTGAAGAAAAAGCCATTTACTCGTTAGATAACTGCTGAAAAGTTTGAAAGTTGATACAACTCGCTTAGCTATGGACATAGACTTCCAAACTTCTGACCATGTTGTAGCCATGAAAAAAGTACCTGAACAATATATTGGAACAAGGTGCTGTACAGTGAAGGAGCTTTCAAAATATAAGTGATTTTACTCATTATGGAAGGTAATGAAAAGTCAGAAAATAGCTATTACTATTGGGATAGACTCCCCAAGTTACTCACCATGTTGTACCTATGGAAAAAGCAGCTGAACAACATATTTTAACAAAATTCTCTAAATGCAGTACTTTTCAAGTTACAAGTGATTTACTCAACAGTGAGAATTTCAAAATAGCTATTGCCCAGCCATGCAATGAGCTACAAGTCTGGAATTTTTCTGTGTTATAGCTAATCCAAAAGTAGGTGAATAACACATTTCAACAAAATACTCTAAATTCAATAGTTTTCAAGTTACAGCTGATTTACTTAACAGTGAGTCCTGAAAGTAGCTATTGCTCAGCTTTAAATGAGCTACAAGTCTGCAATTTTACTATGTTATAGCTGATCCAAAAGTATGTGAACAACATATTTCAACAAAATACTCAAATGCAATAGTTTTCAATTAGAAGTGGTTTACTCAACATTGAGAACCTCAAAGTAGCTATTGCTTAGTGGTGTTATGCGCTATAGGTCCGCAATTTTACTATGTTATAGTTGACCCAAAAGGAGGTGTATAACATATTGAAACAAAATACTCTACATGCAATAGTTTTCATTACAAGAGATATGGTCAATAGTGAGAACCTGAAAGTAGCTATTGCTCAGTTATGCATTGAGCTATAGGTCTGCAATTTTACTATGTTCTACCTAACTCAAAAGTAGATAAATAACATATAAAAAACAAAATACTCTAAATGCAATAGTTTTCAAGTTACAAGTGATTTTACTCAAGATGGAAGGTACTGAAAAGTCATAAAATAGCTAGTACTCACTTAGCTATCGGGATAGACTCCCAAGTTACTTACCACATTGTATCTATGAAAACAGCATATCTTCAGTAGACATTTCTTTTAAAAGAAAACATTCGGAAAATTAAAAAGATTTGGTAAGAAAAATTAAACATCACAGCCAGATGCCATAACCAATACCAACCCAATGTCCCAATGGACCTGTAAAACAAGAGACTAACCAAATGCAGGACATAAAAGTGACCATGACACAGTACACAGTAACTGTTCACATGTTTAGATGGTAGAAGAGCTTCTGCATACAGCAAACAAATGAGAAATAATATTTAAAAGTCAAAGATGCGAAATACTATAACCTCCATGCATAAAATATCTAACTATTTGTACTGATACAATGCCACAACAATGACATAATAGTTATGTATTTTATGATATTTTTACATATTTGCATATCTCCAGCCATTTTATTTCAATCATACTATGTCACTTTGATACCTATATTATTAAACCCTTGAGGCACACATTTTGCATTTTCACCACTGTCTCTGAGAATATTGATATCAATTGGCCTACCCAGTTCGTGCTCACTCACCACCTGGCCAACATGTTCATACCCATACCTTGGAACTGGAAATGGGTGAGAGCTCGGATACACATCACATGACACACTATCTGAACAATACGTATGATTTTGTACTTTAGGCCAGATATGCATATTAAGAAAGTTCATGTCATCCAAGTATTCTTTTCCAAGACCTCTCATGAGTTCCTGCCAGGAGCGCCGCAATATTGCAGCTAGTTCTTTAGGCTTTCCTCCCCACATACCCCCGGAGAGAGGATATTGAGCATGACTAGGATGGTCTCTGATACAGTTGAAGGCTTTGTCAGATTTCACCCACTCATACACAGCAACAGCATCTCTTTCAGTAAGACGTGCATCTGTGTCACGAATGATAAAACGATCAACCCAACTGTCATCTGCAACCAGGAAGCGCCACATCATTGGTGGTATCAAATCTTCATTTGGCTGAAACCACAAGAAACAACAATACATAGTAACTTGAAAATTTTAATTACTTAAATGTAGCTTTTATGAGCTACAAGCTTACCATGTGGGACTGAATGCTTTACTGGTTGCCACAAGGCACCACGACCAACGTCTAAGAAAAAAAGACATTTATTTTTTATTTATTTACAGGTTGTCATCACGTGATCTGCCCCTTTTGTTACAACTTTTCTCGTTGAGATTTAAACCCATACCCCTCAGCTGTAATACAGTGGGGAGGCAGGGTGGGACTCTCCTCAGTCCCACATGGTAAGCTTGTAGCTTATAAAAGCTACATTTAAGTAATTAAAATTTTCAATTTTATTGCGCTACAATAGCTTACCATGTGGGACTGAATGCTGAATCCAACCATCCGGAGGAGGGATTACAGCTAAGACTGGCAGATAAGTCTCTTTTTTCTTAGAATTTTGATAATAATAGTAGAATGAAAGATCGAAAGTACCAGTCTGAGTCCCGTCTACAGTGCCCCAATCCTGAAGACCGGGCCTGTAGAAGCCAAAAACCTGAATGAATGACAGTGCTAAAAAACTGTCAGGGTGTTTGACGAGAAGGAGATGTGTACCCTAGATACACAGACGGGGTCAGTCCCAAGGACGATCACGGAAGAACCTGAGCTTAAGGCTCGGGTACTGACTAAAATGACAACCTTAAGGTCCTTAATACAATGTACAATTATAATGATTTAAAGATTAGATAGACCTTACCGGATACACCCTGAGAGGTAGACGTATACCTAGACCCTGGGCTTAGACTCCTGAAGACTTGGTTGTAGCGGATGTGCCCCCCCCCCCTTCCTTTCTTTCCGAGGATGACTGGACTGAGGAGAAGGGTCTAGGACCTGTTGTGCCGCTACTACTGGTCCCAGATACAGATTGTTGTCATTGTCCGACCAAGTAAGGTCTTTTAGATAAAAATTGGTAAAAGTGTTGTGAGCTTTCCAGTGACAGGCTTGCATGATCTGGTCCACCGATACCCCACCGTAAAAGGCCTTAGCGGCTGCGAAGGCCCGAATGTCATGCGCCTTGACTTGGACTAAATCCAAGGCTTGCTGGTCTGCTTGTTTATAACAAAGTAGGATGGTTTGTTTCAACCAAGAAGAGAGAGTAGCGGGTCTGATGACTGATGTATGTCCTTTCTTGAAGGAAAAGAAAAGGAGGGACTGGGAACCTCTTAGGTCCTTGGTTCGGTCCAGATAGTACCTCAGGGCCCGCACCGGACACAGGGTCCTGTCTTCTTGAACTGTCTATCCACAATGGTAGTCAAAGCAGGGATAGTCACCGGAGACACACTTTGAGAATCTTCTCTTGCTAGTTGGTTTTTGGCTATGAAGTCAGAAGAAGGGAACAAGGAGACCTTTTCCCAGTGGCCTTGATTAGATACTTTGTTTGCAACCCAGGCATGGATTTCGCTGCGGCGCTTGCAGGAGGCCAAAGCTAGCAAGAAAGCAGTTTTGAGGGTGCGATGTTTGAGGTCTGTGTCTTTCATAGGCTCAAAGGGTGCTTTTGTGAGCCCATTGAGAACAACAGAAAGATTCCACTTGGGGAGATTTCTGGAACTTTTGGGGCGGTCCCTGTGGAAACTGGAGAGCAACCTATGAAGGTCCTCATTATGAGCAATATGTTGGCCCGATTGGCCCAAGGTGTCAACAATGGCAGTCCTGTAACCATCAATAGTGGAGGGGCGCCTGTTTAGGTCTTGGTACAGATACATGAAGAAATCTGAGATTTGTTTCAGATGGAGTGGAGAAATCCCCCGAATTTTCTCTGCACCATTTTTCAAATAGGGCCCACTTTGATTTGTAGATGGTCCTTGTTGATGACCGCTGAGGTGCAGCAATTCTCTCTGCCACTTCCACAGAGGAGCCTTGTTCTTGGAGTTGTCCACTCCTAGACACCAGGCGTGGAGGTTGAGGTGCTGCGGGTTGCTGTGGAACACGTAGTTGTGGGAATGCTTGAGGAGTGTTGTCGACACCGGGAGCTGCAGTGGGATCTCTGTTGAGAGCTGCACTAGGTCCCAAAACCAGGGCATCCCTGGCCAGCCTGGGGCTATTAGTATGATCAGACAATTGCATTGCCTGATTTTATTGGACCACCCTGTGAAGGAGAGCCGTTGGAGGGTAAGCATAGGCAGTGAGACCTGTCCAGTTTATGTTTAGAGCATCTATGTCCCAGGCCTTCGGGTCTGGGATAGGAGACACGTACAGTGGAAGGTTGTGGTTCAGATAAGTGGCGAATAGGTCCACGTGGGGAGTGAACCACCTTTAGTAGATCTGTTTGAACACCTGTGGATGTAGTGACCATTCTGTCGACTGTACCTTGATTCAACCTGGAAAGTAGGTCGGCCATCACATTCAGACACCCTGGAATGTGCCTGGCTTTCAATGTGATGCGAGAATGATGGCAGCAGGTCATGATTCTCCACAGGAGTGCACACATCTCCACTGAGTGTGTTACCCCTTGTTTGTTTATGTAAGCCACCACAGTTGAGTTGTCCGTAGCAACTAGCACGGTTTGGTCCTGACACTGGTCTTTGAAGCGTCTCAGGGCCAGAAAGGCAGCTTTTAATTCTAGGACGTTTATGTGAAGCCCTTTTTCCCGGGGAGACCACAGACCTTGTGTAGAACTTGGTTCTAAGTGGGCGCCCCAAGCTTCGTTTGAGGCGTCTGTAAAGAGTTGGATACTGTGGTCTTTGTGATGAAGGTGTGAGTCTTTCATCACGTTTGCAGGATTCTGCCACCAACCAGATGGCTTCTGTCCAAGGAAGGAGGCTGTTCAGTGGTTGAGGCAATTTCCAGTGCTCCTTGAGGTGAAAACTGAAAGGGTCTCATGTGAAGTCGTCCCTCTGGGACCATTTTCTCCGTTGAGGCTAGAGACCCAATTAGAGACATCAAACATCTTGCAGTCAAAAACATGTTTTGACTTGAGGTGTAGGATAAAATCCTGGAGTTTGAGCCATCTCTCTTGAGTGCGTTTTACAAGGGCTGAATCCAGGTGGAACTCGTAACCCACGAACGAAAAACACCTGAGTGGGATTCAGTTGATTTCATTGATTGATGATCCATCCCAAGGACTGGGTTAGATCTACCACTGCCTGAGTGTTCATTAGGGCTTCCTCCTGCGATTGAGACCTGATCAGCCAGTCGACCAGGTATTGGTGGAGTCTGAGACCTGGAGAGGGCCATGAGCTTCACCTCCTTTACGATCATTGTGAAGACCTGGGGTGCTGTGGCTAGTGCGAAAGGTAGGGAGGTGAACTGGAACACCTGAGACCTGTGGCAAAATCTTAGGTATTTCTTTGAGTGAGGATGGATGGGGAAGTGAAGGTAGGCGTCCGATAGATCTATCGACGATACCCATTGCCCTGGAATCAGGGAGGTCCTGACGGACTCTGGGGTTTCCATCTAGAACTTTTCTACATGTAGAAAAGTGTTGAGCCTGCTTAAGTCTATAACTGGCCTCCACCTTTGGTGAGGCTTGGGTACTAGAAACAGGCGACTGTAAAACCCGAGAGATTTTACATTTTCCACCCTTTCGATAACGTTCTTTGACAGTAGAGACTGGATGCAATGGGCCAAGGCTTGGTCCTTTGGGAGGGCCTTGTATTCTGATATTATTAGAGAAAACTGAACAAGTTGGGCTTTGAGAGGAATGGCAGTACGTAGCCATTGGTGATAAGGTTTAATACGTTGGATGAACAATTGTTTGTTTGCCAGTCTCTGCTGAAAGAACGGAGGCGACCTCCTACTGGTGGACTGCTTGAGGCTTTAAAGGAGTCATTGGGAAGAGGGATCCACGCCCTCTTCCCCTGTTGTGGGGTCGAAAAAACGACACTTGGAGCCTCTGAAGTTCTGTTTTCCCCTGTTGGAAGAAAAACGACTGGTTACGGCTTTGTGAGGAATTGCCCCCATAGGGGCGTTTCCTGTAGGAGCCTCTTTTCTTGTGGGAGCACGAAAGGGCTTATTCTGGTAGGGTCCGAAACCCTGAGAATCTTTGAGGTGCCTTTTTAGGAAGGAAGTCCTTGCCTTCCTTCACCAACTATGATTTAAACAAGGAAGACAGCCAGAAGGATGCCTTCCGGAGTTCTTAAAGGGCTTATTCTGGTAGGGTCCGTTTTTAAGGCATTTCACAAGTAAGCCCCATTCTGTTAACATGCTTGCATGTCACTTGCATTACTGTGCTAGGACAAAGGCCTTACCCACCCCTTGGCTCAATTCTAGAGAATATCTCAGCCATTTCACAGGGGCCTTGGGAAAGGTTAGGGGTTTTACACCCTGGTACTTTCTACCTTGGGTCCGGGGACTTTCCCCAGAGGCTGCAGATACCGGGTATCTATGTGCCTCTGTAGCAAGTCTGTGAAGTGCACTTCCTTCACCAACTAATTCTTGGTGCCTGGTTTCTCCTAAGTGTGGTTGTAATAGGGTCATTTCGGCTTCGAGCCTAATCAAGCCGGTATTGCCCATTGAATATAATTTTCTCTGGAGAATATGGGACAAGGACTACTAAGGCAAGTTAAGGCCCTGTGTTGGATCAGGATGGTCTTATTCCACAGATCCAGAGACTCATAGGCTTCCTCATAACCACGTTTCGCTACTTTATCAGGGTCGGCACCTCTCCTGATCTGAGACTTGACCTATTTGAAAGTGTTTCAGGCTATATTGACACTTCTCCAAAGTGACATGAGAGAAAAGGGAAGTCTTGGCAGAGGTAGTAGCGAAATTGCAAGTGGAAAAATTCTGTCTTGCCTGATATTCCAATTCTTTAAGAATTGGAAGAGGAACCTTGACCATAGGAGCCCAGATGACTTAGGAGAAATACAAATCTTGGCAAAGTCTGTATTCAGCTCTTGTATTTTGTTCTCATAACAAGACTGGCCTAGCTGGTACCACTTGACAGTGGAAGGAGGTGGTTGGATGTACTTAAACTCAGGTAAATTTGCTGTTTGGAAGTCCTGATCAAATTTTTCAAAGGCATTCTTAATGATTGAATTGAGAGGCAACATGGAGGAAGGACCTCTTGGTCCAAGTTTTTGCCTGCCTTTCTCATCATCAAGACACATGACCGCAGTTGAAGATCTAGGTAAGGATTCCCTGGTTTCAGGCAACTTGAGGATGCATCGAAACGTATCCACCTCCTCAGCATATTGGAATGGGATGTCAGCCAATGCTACTTCCCTATAATAGGAGGGTAGGGGTCACGTTGGGGTTTCCTTCGCCAACTGTGAATTAAGTGGTCCTGATCAGGGTATGACTTCCTGGAGGGCTTAGAGAACCTATGCATATTTTCAGGGGACTGATCTTCCTCTGAAGATGAAGGTACGAATCTGGTCCTCGACTTGTGTTGGCTTATCAGAGTGCTTTGGGCCTACTAGGGCTGGTTGAGGGTCATTAGAAGAGTGTGAATATTGTTTTGGGCTGGTTGAGGCAATCTTTGAGGGATCCTCAGCCGAACTACGACCCTGACCCGAGTCGTCTACGAGGCGACTAGAATACGAGTCGAGGCGAGAAATTTGAAGTTCTGGGGCGAACTCCACCTCCAGTGACTCGATAGCACTACTGGATTTGAGGATTTGTCCCGATCTTTGGAGGGTGCGTTCGTTTTATGAGAATAAGAGGTCTGATCCACCTACCTTTGCTTTTGTAAAGATTTCTGAAAATCTTCACGGAAATTATTGAACGCCTCCAATATATGTATGTCGACGCAAGACAACAAAGATATTTTAAGATTAGCTGTGACACACGGATCGTCGACCTTACCTGCCTCTCTGCAGGTAGGAAGGAAATAAATGCATTTGCTGTAGGTATTTTTACTAGTTTGGTGTGTTCCTCCATGAGAAGACATGCTTTAATGCAATAAAACAAACGCGAGTAGACCTCGAGTCAGCAACTCGCAGAAGAAAAGCCAGTCGAGGCGAGTTCAAAAAACTTAAAATAAGGACAATTTACAAAAGCAGAAGTGCTGAAAATTGGCCAGAATGGGCTTTATACCATAATAAATGAACTACATAAACGGGAACGTTTTACAATAAGACTGCACTGAGATATAGAAAGAAAAAGGCAGTAAATACTTCCCAAAGATTGTAAGATGGCGGTGACCAACGAGAAAAGTTGTAACAAAAGGGGCAGATCACGTGACGACAACCTGAGGCTACGGCCAAGTATAAATGTCTTTTTTTCTTAGACGTTGGTCGTGGTGCCTCGCAATAAAATGCATACATTACTGTATGTAAACTGACTTTCAGTTGCTTATCTGTTTCTTTCATTTTAATAAATATGGCGAGACCTACATACAGTAATGTGCAATAAACACTTAAACAGTTAACTATAACCAGTCAAATAACTACAAATGTTTTACTTTAAAATATGATAATAAAATCACAATAATGTTTCAAAATTTTATTACAGTAAAAGACTTCTTGTCTTGACAATTTGAGAAGACATGAAATCAGCTGTAGCTACAATGAAATGCTATTGAGTCAAATCTTGAGGACCAGAAAACACTTCCAAATAACAGGATTAATTTCAATGGAACCTAACATTCACTTCTACTTAAAAGGAAATTCAATACAGTACTTAACCGAATTCTACTATTTAACAACATAAAAATGTTTTTTTAGCAAAAATGAAGGATCCCAAAAGCATAAATGTAATGTCATTAAAGAAGCAGAAAATGCAAAGACAGAATTACATTATGCATATTTTGAACAGGCACTGTAAACTAATACTATAATTAAAGTGCTTATTGTGCATTCTTAAGTCTAAGACTTAGTTATCTATCTTCTGTTCATTTAACACATTAGTAGAGAGATTTCCAATTTTTTAAAATACTTTTTAATAAATACATTTATGTGTCCTTTAACTTTACAAGAGCAATAATTCTTCAACACATTAATAATTTGTAAGCAGAAAAACATCAAATGAATGACATTACATAAAGCAATAAAAATTATTTTAAAAATTCATAAAAAATAATTCAGAAAGATCCAGGTCTGACACTCACACAAGGGAATCTCCTAGTGGTCTAGTGCATGTATGCAAGAAAAGAGAAAAATCCCTGCAATAGTGAATGAGAAATTTGTCATAAAGTGTTGACATTTTCACACTTTGGGTTGGGGTACCTCTCTTGTAATGGCTCTGGGGAACAGACGAATGAACAGATCTGCATGCCTTGAACAATTTTTCATCCACGATAGTTAAGGTATCTTAAAAAAACCAGCATGTCTCTGGGTCTTGTGGTTTTGGAGAAGAAGTTGTTCACATGGACGCGAATGCCGCAGAGTGATGCTATAATAAACCAAAACCATTTGAAAAAATACATTAAAATTTGACATTTGAAAATTCAGGGTTTTTGTATCCAGAATTGATCTGGATTTTTCACAAAATTAATTTCATTTCCTTCAGTCAGGCCCTATGTACATAAAAATTTCATAAAGATCTGTTCATGTCTTTTCGAGTATTAAGAAACAGAGATACAGACAAACACATCCAAAACATAACCAAAACATATGGCAGTAATGAGAACAGATATTATTATAAGTTAATATTTCTGAATATGTCAAAATATGAATTTAAAATACTCTTCATTGATCATATACAAATTGTGCATGTAATAAGGAATCTTTATGGATTCTATGGAATCTTTATGGGAGTGCTAAACTCATCAGGTCGTACACCGGGAAGTGACTGGTTCAACTGCATAGACTCATTTCCGGTTGGCAGAACTTCAGGACCTGCACCAGGAGCCTGTGGAGGCTGGATGGCTGTCCCTGCACCGGGAGCCTGTAAAGGCTGGGTGGCTATCTCAGCACCAGGAGCCTGTAAAGGCTGGGTGGCAACATCAGAGGTACCAGGACCCTGAACAGGGCGGGTAGCACTCCCACTCACATCCTTCACAGCCTTTGTACCAGGAACCTCCAGCAGAGGTTGGGTAGCAGTCAACTGGGCAGCCTCACCAGTAGTCTGGACAAGACCGGAACCGGTACCTTCAGTGACAAAGCCAGTAGACATAACACTAGAAGAAACACCTGGTTCAAAGAAGGGATGTTCTCTGGTCACCACAGCAGAAGAGTTGACAGTTCTCACCGGCATAGCAAACGACTTATTCAGAAGCAAAGCTTCAAGTCATGAAAACCTCTCACTCCACTTGTCATCTAAGGACTTGAGGTCATCAGAAGTAGGTTTACTGCTGTGTCTTCGTTTGCTAGACTTTGGGGAGCCATCAGAACGCTTCTTCTTCTTGGTGGGTGTTGCTTCAACTGAAGATGGCTTGTCAGTGCTAACCTGTCCCAACAGAGTGACCTCTGAAGGGTCCATGAGAGTGAGGGTCGCGTCATTGTTAACTTCAGATTTCTTCTGCTCCCCACGTTCTTTCCTGGATCTATAGGTCGGGATGGCCAATTGTTGAATCTGAGCAGGCGTGAACGCCTTGCATATCTGGCAATCTAATTTCTTAACACAGGGATCATCTCCCACCCCCTTGTCACGACAACGCGCACATTTCTTGTGGTTGTTGAACAGGGCCATAACGGGCCCGCAAGAACCTCGTTTCTGTCCAGGAGACGACATGATGATCAGTAAACTAGTAGAAATGGTTTATACAACTTGGAATAAAATTAAAATGGAGTGTTCGTTGTAAAACTTCAAAAACATATCTCTGTCGAAAAAACGTCTGCACACTCTTTGCGCCAAAACGAAAAAGATGCTATGACGTCACGTTGTCTTGACAGCAAAGGAAGTACGATGCGCCACCTAGCAAATGCACACTCTGTGACCGGTCCTGCTGGTATTATATACAGGACGTCTTTTTCTGGCGTTTGGCGGGACCCGTCGCGCCGACCGGTAAAGCAATTGTCCATTGGATAGGATGTATTAACGCAATAAAATAAGTGATATCTGTACCTCAATAATGTACACTAAGAGAAAAACAAAGAATGGTTGTGTGTACACTGCAGTAAATCTGTATTTGCAGGAGTGAGTGTTTACCTAAGTTCAGTCACCTGAGGAGATGTTGAAATATTGTCCATTGGATACGGTATTAACTTATAAAAATTTAATTTACTTATTAAATTCGCAATTTTATTGCGTTAATACATCCTATCCAATGGACAATATGCTGAATAACTACCGCTTCGTCGGCAGGTAAGTTACTAGGGACTTATGTGAACTCACAAGTAATAGTAAATTTTAACCTACGGTCTAGGCCGACTTCGTCAGGAGACCTATAGGCCCAGGCCTGGGTTGACTTTAAGGTCAGGAAACCCTGTAAGGCCATGGTCGGTTGCCAGTAGCCGGTTACCCGGGGCTATTCCACCGTCGTCCCCCCCCCTTTTGCAGACCTGCTCTGAGGTAGGGGAAGAGAGGGATGAGTTCAGTCCCAGAATGCAAATAAACCTCCCGAAGGAAGCACGCCACACTTAATTCTTATGTACATGAAGAACTGTTATACATATATACAAATCTCCTCAATCTAAGGGCCACTTGTGGATCTGCTGAGCAGCCACTACCGAGCCCAATTGGTAAAGCTCTGAATCAGCCCAAGCCCAGCCCTTCATATAGAACTGTGTGAAGGTATTGTGACTTCAGTGGCAGGCTGACAAGATTGGATCTAAGGAGACTCCCGACTGGATGACCTTAGAAGCAGCAAAGGCCCTGACATCATGGGCTTTAACCTGATGTAAAGTGTGGGCCTCCTGGTCAGAGAGCTCATAACATAGGATCACAGTCTGCTTGATCCAAGAGGAGATAGTGGCAGGTGAGATGTCTTTGTCGAAACCTTTCTTAAAGGAGACAAAACCCACCTCCTTATTCTGCCTGAGGTCCTGTCCAAATAGTAGCGCAATGCTATGAGCGGACAGAGGGACCTGACAGACTTGAGGGATCTATCCAGAGTTGGGGCCAGGGCTGTTATAACCCCTGGGACCACACTGTCTGGACCCTCTTTGGCCAGCTGATTCTTGGAGAGAAAGCTGGGTGATGGGTACAGGGACACCTTTGACCAGTCGGATTGGTGTCTAATATTTCTGATTTGCCAAGCATGTATCTCACTTCTACGCTTGCCCGACCCCAGGGCCAAGAGGAAAACTGTCTTGAAGGTCAAATGCTTCAAGGAGGCCTTTAATTGGTTCAAAATGAACCTTGTCAGCTGGTGCAAAAACCAGGAAGAGGTTCCGGGAGGGGATTCCCCTCCGGCCTTTGGGTCTGTCTCAGTGGAAACTATCCAGGAGACGAGTGAGATTTTCATCCTTACTGACATTGATGGGCAAATTTCCCAGACTATCAGCAATGGCTGACCTGTAACCATCAATGGTGCTGGGCTGCAACTTCCTGTCCTGAAACAGGTACATAAGGAAGTCAGCAACTGACTTTACAGGGGGGGGCCCGAAGTCCACCTGATGAATGATACATCACTTTGTAAAAATGGCCCACTTGCCTCATAGACTGATCTGATTGATCCCCTTTGAGGAGCCTCAATTCTTGCTGCCACTGCCTCAGACAAGTCCTGCTCCTCGATTGCGGAGGCTCTAGGAGCCCTGCATGGAGATTAAGATTTGTCAGATTTCTGTGAGGGATCTGATTGAATGTCAACAGGTTGGGCAGATTGGGCAGGGTCAGTGGGATTTGGCTGGACATGGCCACTAGATCCCAAAACCAAGGCATGTTGGGCCACCCCGGAGCAATCAGAATGATTCTCTTACATGGGGAGTCTTGTAACTTCTCCACCACTTTGCCCAATATGGCTGATGGTGGGAAGGTGTATGCTTTCAGATCCTACCATGGCCGACTGAGCGCATCCACTGCTGTGGCCAGGGGATCCAGTACCGGTGACACAAACAGAGGCAACTTGTTGTTGAACCTCGTGGCCAATAAGTCTATTTTGGGCCGGTGCCACCTGCTGCATAGAGTGGAAGACCTCTGGAAGGAGAAACCACTGTTTGGATGGTCTGGCCTAGCCTGGATAGCTTGTCTGCTACCACATTCGGCCGGCCTGGAATGTGTCGTGCTTTAGAGTCACTTGTTTCCTGGTACACCAGGTCAAGATTCTCCATAGTAGGGCACCAAGTGGGCCCGACTTCATGCCTCCTTCCTTGTTTATGTATGACACTACTGTGGTGTTGTCGGTTGCTACAAGTACTATCTTGTTTGAGCAAAGGTCTTGGAACTCCTTTAAAGCCAGAAAGACTGCTCAAGTTCTTGCTTCCCGGAGGGGACCAGGTTGCTCTTGCAATGTGCTTGTCTAAGTGAGCGCCCCACCCTTCTATTGATGCGTCTGTAAATATTTGCAGAGCATGTTTTATTGGGTGTAATGGTTGGACTGTAAGTACATTGTCTTCCTTCAGCCATCATTGTAAATGGGGGTGCAAGGACCTGGGAATTGGGATCACCTTTTCCAGTGATTCTGGGACCCTCCAGTTGTGTTTGTGATGCCACTGAATGAGTCTCATATGAAGTTGGCCTAGATGAACTTGCTTTTCTGTAGCTGTTAGTAAACCTATCAAGGACATGAATTCCCGGACCGGGCAAGCCGGTAGGGATAGCAGTTTCAGCATTTTCTCTTGAAGGTTCTGCCACCGGTCTGGCGTCAGTCGGACCCGATCAGACCTGAGGTCGAACTGGTAGCCTACAAAACTGAAGTCTTGTTTGGGCTCCAGCTCTGATTTCTCTAAGTTCACCAGTCAACCTAGTTGCTGACACATTATTTACTAGTTCCTGTGTATGTTGGAGACAAGCCTGGTGGGATCTGGCTCTCACCAACCAGTCGTCTAGGTACTGGTGGCTTCTTAAATCCTTGTGTATGGCCATCAATTTCACCTCCTTTGGTATCACGATGAACTCCAAAGGTGTTGTGGACAAACCGAATGGCTGGGCCTTGAACTGGTATGCCCGACCTTGGATGTGAAATCTCAGGCATTTCCTGGATTGTTCTTGTATAGGTATATGGACGAAGGTATCCCTCCTTCAACATTTGTACTACCTAGGGTCCAGCTCCCAAGGCTTCCTAAGTTCCCAAAAAGGGCTTAGTCTGGACCCTACAGGCAGATTGTGTGCCACATTTGGGACATTTGGTATTCTGACAAACATTTTCTGTCCCTCCGGACACTGGTCCGGTCTGGTGACAATGATCCAAGTTAACAGTCTCTCTGTTCTTATTGTGGTCCGGTGGGGCTAACACAACTTTTCACATTAAAAGACTCTTTGCCCCGGGCCAGCAGCCTGCAAGGTGCAGCATTTACACAGCAATTGTCATTTGTGAGATGTCTGACCCCTGGCCGGACATGATGACAAATTTATTATCTCTCCAGTCAAGTCCAGCACCGATAACAGGCTGTTGAGAGGTGTGATAAGGGAAGGTGGCCTGGCTGTAGCTTGGGACACTGTCATATCACTGTCATATCACCAAGACCACTGACTGGTCTAAGAATTCTCTGTAACCAAATTTACCTTAGGCAACTCTGTCTGGTACCAGGACTCCATACCCGGTACTTTACTGTAACCAGCAAAAAACTGGCAGGCTGGGGTCACCAATGAATTTAGAATTTACTGGTTATTCAGCCAGCTTTTTTTTTTTTTTTTTTATGTAACCAGTTGGGGTGAAGCACTGTACAGTAGCCAGCACCCTGTTAGTAGACTTTGTAACCGGTAGGTTGAAGCAAGTGTACAAGACTGTGTAGCCAGTACCAGTCAGTACACTCTGTAACCAGTTGTTGAAGCAAGTGTACAAGACTATGTAGCCAGTACCAGTCGGTACACTCTGTAACCAGTTGTTGAAGCAAGTGTACAAGGCTGTGTAGCCAGTACCAGTCAGTACACTCTGTAAACAGTTGCTAAAGCAATTTTACAACTACCTTGTGTGTTGAATTCAGCTTGCTGTAGGTTTCCTCCATTAATTAAAGTATTTCTTTAATCGGACGTCTTATTTGTAGATTTGACAGTTGCTGGGAAAGCCCTTGTGAACTATTTTTAGAAACACTTAGTGTTCGGTGTGTCATGTGACCAGCTTGCAGGTCGGAAAGACACGCGATTGGCTGATTGGAGCTCGTCAGTTGTCGCGTTCTTTTGTGATACTTAAACATGCAAATGCGCAGTATTCTGCTCATCCACAAACCCCACTACCAACAACAGAGGCCGGTCCATGAGAGAGGGACTGGTATCACAGTAGATGTAAGTTGTGAAGAACGCAGTTCCGACCTTCCTGGTCGATAAAAACACGTGACCAGCTTCGTGATTTGATCGGAAGGACACGCGATTGGCTAACTGGAGATGACGTCAGTATTCGCGTTCTTTGTGTGATGCTTTACCGGCAACTTTAGAGTCCACAAAAACCCCACTACCGACAACAAGGCCGGGTCTGCAAAGCAGGGACTGGAATCACAAAAGACGTGAGTTCTGAAGAACGCACTTCCGACCTTCCTGGTCGGTGAAAACACGTGACCTGCTTCATGATTAGTCGGAAGGACACGCGATTGGCTGACTGGATATGACGTCAGAGGTCGCGTTCTTTTGAGCTGGCCGGTCGACTGATGCTTAAAAGCAGAGAAGCCTGGACCAGTGCACTCTGAAGATGAAAGTCCTGGTCAATGCCGGTCTGAAGTCGGTTGCTCAGCCGGCTGTGCACTCAAACCAGTGTCCTGGCCATCCACTGCCCTTATTACCGACACAAGTGCCGGGTCCACAAGGGTGGGACTGAAAGTGACTAAAGATGAAGTTCCTTCTATGTAAATACTAGGTGAGGTCGGCTGAATATGAGCTTGCCGGTCGACTAATGCTTTATAGCGAAGATGTCTGGACCAGTGCGCTCTGAAGAAATCTGAAGAATTCATCTCTTGCTTCTGATGAAAAAACACTAAATACTCGAGCTAGGCTGGTGTGACTGATGCTTTACAGCAGAGAAGTCTTTACCAGTGCGCTCTGATGAAGAATGCAATTTTCATTTGCATGGGGAATCCCTTCTATTTACAGTGTTCAAAACTACGTAGACGGAAGTTTCCCGTGATTCTTATTGTAGTACTAGAAAAGACGTTTCTATGGTGACTGTAGCTGGAAGGTTACAGAAGGTATCCTCAAACAAAAGACACGGATAAAACTAGAGGAATGCTTTTGCTAACAAAAGAGTGTTAGTGCAGCTGTTGGATTAGTCCTTTTGGACTTATCTGCAGCTTTCGATACAATAGACCACTCAATCCTATTCAACTGCCTTCAGCACTGGTATGGCATTGATGGGGTAGTGCTTAAGTGGGTCCAGTCATACCTCAACTCACGCAAGCAGCGCATCAAAATAGATGGACATCTTTCAGATGCTTTTCAACTCCCTTATGGGGTTCCCCAAGGCTCAGTTCTAGGGCCACTCCTTTTTACCCTATACACAACCCCTCTCAGTTCAGTCATATCTAAATTCAATGTCACCCACCACTTATATGCAGATGACACACAAATTTACTTGGAACTCGACTCTAGGAACTTCGATTCCAGTATCACTGAATTAACAAATTGCCTTGAGGCGGTCCAGGCTTGGATGGGAAATAATAAGCTTAAATTAAATCCTGACAAGACAGAATTCATAGTGATTGGTGATGATCAAATTAGAAGTTCCCTGAAGTCATCTTTCCCAGTGAGTTTGCTTGGCAACACCATGGAACCAGCTGAATCGGTAAAAAACCTTGGTGTCATCCTGGATGCTGAAAATTCAATGCAAAGACACGTGGCTAATCTATGTCGCATAAGTTACTACCATCTCCGGGAACTACGAAGGGTCCGCAGGTACTTAAATCATGAAACAGCTGTAAAGGTGGCAAATGCCTTGGTAAGCAGTCGTCTGGATTACTGTAACTCACTGCTTTACAACACAAAAAAGGCATATACTATCAGACTACAGAGAGTTCAAAATGCCTTATGTCGGACGGTGTGCAAGCTAAATAAATACTGTCATGTTACACCCTTCCTGCACAAACTACACTGGCTCCCCATTCATTACCGTATACTGTTCAAATATAATCTCCTCATTTATAAAGCAATACATTTCAGCCAACCTCCATATCTCTCCGCTCTAGTTAGGCGGAGTGATCTCACACGGGGAAATCGCCTATCAATTTCCTCATCTAAACCAAATAAACGCTCAGGGCTACGCAGTTTCATAGCAGGGGCTCCCACAGAGTGGAACAAGCTTCCTCAAGCCATCAGAACCATAGAAAGTATTTCTGGTTTCAGGAAACAGTTGAAAACATACCTTTTTAGATTGGCTTATCCTCCACCATAGCCTATCTCCCCTACCGGACGCTAATATGGAAACGGACGTTTTTCTGGAACTGGACTATCGCTTTTTGCACATCAGCGCCTTAGAGGATGTTTACATCAAATTCGGCGCTATATAAGTGTTTCTTACTTACTTACTTACAATAGCGAAGCATCCCTTAAAGTTTAAAATGCTTTGTGGTTTTAATAAGCATGCCGTAAAGCTAAGAATGCACAAAGCTGCACTGTATGCTTTCCCAATACCTCTTAATACATTCTGAAGCTATAAAAGCAACGATAAAGGAGATATAAGGCAAAAACTCCAAAGCAGCTATTTATGACCCCAATTTGGCCCATAAGGGAGGGTCGGGGGTAAAACTGACCGGCTATTTAGACTCTCCACATATGCTTTCCCAATACCTCTTAATACATTCTGAAGGTCTAAAAGCAACAATAAAGGAGATATAAGGCAAAACTCCAAAGCAACTATTTTATGACCCCAGTTTGACCCATAAAGGGGGGTCGGGGGATAAAACTGACCAGCTATTTAGATTCTCCACATATGCTTTCCCAATACCTCTTAATATATTCTGAAGCTATAAAAGCAACAATAAAGGACATATAAGGGAAAAACTCAAAATCAGCTATTTTATGACCCCAGTTTGACCCATAGGGGGGGGGGGTAAAACTGACCGGCTATTTAGACTCTCCACATATGGTTTCCTATTACCTCCCAGTACATTTTATAGCTCTAAATGCAATAATTAAAGAAAATAATAGGGGGGTTCACATGGTCAATTTTCATCGGATTGCTCCCAAAATCTAATCAGCTCGCGTTAAACAGGTGTGTCAAATTATAAGGCTGTGTAGCAAGTAGTTTTTCCTGAACTGCGATGACGGGGGGGTACTTCAAAAAACTGTTTTTGATCATGTGACCTTCATAAAGGTCAAAGGTCAAATTTAAGCATGCAGAAAAATTTTTCCATGCCTAAGGTATATAACTGCCAAATATGGTTTGAAACCTTCTAATAATAAGGGAGATATTCAAGGGAGACCATAATGCGGCGGCGGCGGCAGCGAGGAAACTGAGGCGAAAACAAATTAGCGCCCTTTCAGGGACGCTTAAATACCTGTAGTATATCCATAATACCTCAATATTGTCGATCTGCCCCTAACAACACAATGGTTGAATGGGAGGAAACTAGTAAAAAGGCTGCCTTCATATTTCTCGTTGATTACTGCCCTATCATCAACACCAAATTGAGTCAACTAGGGAGCGTTTCCAGCAGATATCTTAATGTATATCCGTGCTTGATATGTAGGTAACACTTCTACACTAAACTATTCACATATAAGGTTGAAAATCCGCCATAATGCACACTTTTTCCTTAAAAACTCTGGAGATGTGGAAAACATGTCTGCACAGTACACGCGCCAAACGAAAAAGATGCTATAACGTCATGTTGTCTAGACAGGAAGTAAATACCATGCGCCACCTGGCGAATGCACAGTATTGGGACCGGCCAGCCGGTGGAAACACAGGACGTCTTTGTCTGGCGTTTGGCGGGCCGGTCTGCGCCGACCGGTTTAGCATATTGTCCATTGGATAGGATGTATTAACGCAATAAAATGTCTATTGTAAATCTTCCCCACCCCTCCCCCTACCCCTCTCCACATCAATTGAAACACTAAAGGGAGAAAAACACAGCATATATAATACACACACAAATAGACGCAATTCTTTTCTCTGTACACACACACACACACACACAGGCAATTCTTTTCTCTGATGTAGATTCTGCACAGATCAGAAAATGTGGCAAATGTATAGTTTTATATGCAGCTATTACATAATTGTGCAATCAGCTATTATTCTGAATTTTTACTATGTTATAGCTGAAAGAAAAATAGGTGAAAAACATATTTAACAAAATGTTCTAAATGCAATACTTTTCAAGTTATAAATAATTTACTGCATGAACTCAGATACTAACCCCCGAATTAGAATGTCCCTATTGTCATCTTTAATAAGTGTGCAAAATTTAACTGAGGTCAACCGGACAATACGATAGCTGGAGGTCAAAAACTCCATAATTTCACTGCAAGGTGGCCATAACTTCATTCATATTGGGACTTTAAGGTGTCCATAAAAGAAGAATGTCCCTTTTGTCATCCTTTATAAGTGCACAAAGATAAGTTCAGGTCAGTTGAACAATAAGATAGCTGAAGCCTGAACCTTCCTTTTTTCACTGTATGGTGACCATAACTTCATTGATATTTGGACTTTAAGGTGACCATAAAATCAGAATATCCCTTCTGGCAACCTTTATAAATGTGCCAAGTTTTATTCTAAAAATTTAAACATTAACTGAACTTAGGGCTGAAAAACCCTACATTTTAAGTTTAAGATGGCCATAAGATTATTAATATTTAAATCATAAGGCAGTTAGAGTCTTCTTTTGATCAACCTCAATATCAATATAAGATAGATTCTTTAAAAATAGAAAAAATAAAGGTGGCAGATGGTTTTATGCCAATTTTATGACTTTAGGGGGGGGGGGGGGGGGGGGAGCTCCAATTACATTAACAGGATCACTATAAAGTCAGGATAATCCTTTGCTAAATCTTAATATATATGCCAAGTTTGGTTGAAAAAAGTGAAAAACTAAGTGAACTGGAGGGCTAAAACCCCTTTTTTGACATTAAGGTGATCTTAAGATTGCAGATACAGGGCTAAAAACTTCAGCATGTGAAAGATTATCAAAAAGTAGCTTAATTAGTTATTCCAACAAAACCCCCGAAATCCTGACCGTTTTTGAGATACAAAGTATCCATTTTTAAAAAATTTACGAAAATGAAACGCCTCCCATCTAGGCATCTATGGTCCGATTGATCCGAAAATCTTTTCCGACCTGCGAAATTTGGTCTAGAATGTACCTGGTAAATCACTGGTGTGTGTAGTTTTTTCCACAACGTGAGGACGGGATGTTTTTGAAAAATGCTTACGGTTACCTTAAGTAGAGCTTAAAGTCTCCGCAAAGTATCGCAAAAAATTTTCCTGCCCCTATAGTTTTAAAGAAAGATAAGAAGGAAAGAAAAATTAGAAAGCTCAAGAAGTTATTCAAGGGAGACCATAATCCTGCGGCGGTGGCGGTGATCAGTCGAACTTATGTAAAAACAAATAAGCGCCCCTGACGAGCCGCTTAATTATTAAACCACAAGAACAGTTTTATAATAATAATTCAGAATTGAGAATGATAAATGTGTGAATATCAACTGAAATAAGTTCATAACTGCAGGAGCTGTGTCAAAATTAATTAAGGCAAGTTGAATAATACTGGGCTAGTTAAGGGTTAAAAATCCCCTATTTTTACTACATAATGCTATAATTTCATCAATAACAGTGTCCATTTTGCATACTTTAACATGTATAACCAGTTTCATTTTAAAAAGTTGAAAACTCAGCAAGCAGCGGGATAAAAACACAAAAATAAGTTCTTAAAAGCCTAAGATAGCCATAACATCATTAATATTCAAAATGTAAATAGACACTTCCTTTGAAAAATTCAAAGATTTCAGCTCTATGAGCCACATAGTTCGACAGTTACAGGGCTTTAAAGTGGCACAATGTCCATAAATTGGGTCTCTGTGGGCAGTTTAGAATCGTTAAAGTGACCTTAGCAATTAAACTACAGATCTGAAACAAAAATTATATATAATACAGTTTGAGGCTTGTTACACTTAGCATTTCCAAATTACAGGGCAAAAGACAGAAAAAATGTCAAAAAAGGTCACTTGGGTGAGTGGCTATGGTCCTCATACACGGGTTAAATGTCTACTAAAAGCCTTGATTTTTGGCACATGTAAAAAGAACATAATAATGTATTCCTAGTTGAGATTTCAGCCCTATCAGTCACATAGTTTAACAGTCACAGGGCTTAAAAGTGGCAAAAAGTCCAAATATTGGGTCTCCGTGGGCCTTTTAGAGACCTCAATGTGACCTTCAAATTAAAGCTTCAGACTTTGTGTCACATACAAAGATTACAGATAGAATTTATATCTAATACAGTTTGAAACTTCTCAGACTTACCATTTCCAAGTTACAGGGCAAAATATGTGAAAAATGTCTTGGGTCACTTGGGTGGGTGTTTATGGTCCTCATACACAGGTTAAATGTCTATTAAAGGCCTAAATTTTGGAGCACATATAAGAAAACATATTGATATATTCGCAGATGATATTTCACTTAGATGAGAGACATAGTTTGAAAGCTACAGTGCTTGAAAGTGGTAAAAAGTCCATAAATTGGGTCTCTGTGGGCAATTTTGAGACCTTAAGTCGACTTTATAGTAAACCTACAGCCTTTAATTTTTCTACAGACAAGGATTACATATAAAAGTTATACCTAGTGTAGTATGAAACTCATCAGAATTACCACTTCCAAATTATAGGGCAAAATATGTGAAAAATGTAGGAAAAAATCCATAAGTAGGGTCTTTATGGGCCTCAAACACAATTTTATCCTTAACTTAAAGTCTTGATTTTCAGCACATGTACTAAGAATATATTAATGTGTTCTCAGGTAAAATTTTAGCCAGATGAGCCTCATGGTTTGTGAACTAGAGGACTCTAAGTGGCCAAAAGTCAAATTTCTGACCTTAAGGTGGCCATAAGTTCTTTATTATTGAGAGTTTAAGGTCACCTTAAAATAGGGACCTTCCTTTGGGCACCCTTAACATGTGTACCAAGTTTGAAAAAAAATATTGATCTGTGTTTTAGTTATCGCATACACAAGGAAATTTCTACAGTGGTGGCGGCGCGACGTACCTGAATCCAATATATCCCCGACTTTCGTCTGGGCACATAATTATATAAATTGAAACAAATGATACATTTCTTACCTCCATATAGTACACATCTGCACCTAAGACTCTGAGTCGGTCTATCACAGTTTGAGGGACAATTCCATACTTTGGTTTTTCTGCGGGCTTTTCTGTATAAAACCTTAGCTTCCATCCGGGAAAGTTTTCTTTGGCCAATTCAGCATTTCGAATTGCTCCCATAGTATACTTTAAGTTGGACCCATATAGGGTCATTGAAATAACATTTTTTCCTTCTAGTTTTGGCATCACAGATAAACCCTTTTGTGAGAGTTTTGGAATTGGGTTTAAGTCATCTGGCCTGAGAGCATTCGCTTCTAGTTTGAGTTTTTCATCTGGGTCAAAAGACTCCACTCCAAAAGGTTCATCTGGAAGTTTTCTTGTATCATCATTTTCTTCTGCTAAGCGTACTCCCCGTTTTAGAAACAGGTCCCTCAGTTTTTCTGGGGACATTGTTGGAATCTGTTGGTTTCTAGGTTTTGTTGGATAAATTTGATTATGCATAGCTTTGTTTCCAAAAGCATCATGCACATCTATGCCATCTTCCCTTGAGTGATGATATATTACAACAAAGATCAGTGACATAATAGATATAATGATGCAACATAAAAAAACATTTGATAGTCTTTTCCTCTTCATTTCTTTTGTCACATTTAACCATTCATGTAATCTTCATTTTACTCATAATATCACAACATTTTGTCTCACATCAGTCACATTCTTTTGATACTGGCTATTTCTGCATGATAAGTCTAGCAGTTTTATAAATCTGAAAGGGAAAAGCAAAAACACAAACAAGTTTTGACATTTATGTTACTATATTTATACACCCACATATTATGTTGAATGTAAATGCTGGCAGCTACTGCAACTTATATTTTAAATAGAGACAAGCTGCTTAACTAAAAAGTACATACTTATTGTGCAGCAGCAGAATTCCTTGTTTGTACATACAGTGAATAAATATTGATTACTGATATACAATCTCTGAAATAATAGACATGCAGGACAATTGCAACATTTACTGAAATATTTATTGTGACTCTAATTTTCTTTGTAACATGAGCATCTGATGCAACATGCAGTAAAAGTTATTTTTCATGCTTCTGTTACATATTCAAAAAATACCCAGGCCTGGCAGACAAGAACCCCAGCCAGCAGGTACAACTAAATGGGCCATAATATTGAGATTTGGGAAATCTTAGGAACAACTTCAGTTGTAAGACGTATACAGAATCCACCAAATGTTGTCAGATGTAAGATTCACAGGCCATGATTTCTTTGAGTTGTTTTCATACTTTGAAATTGTAGAACCAATTATAAGGGAGATATAAGGCCCTTAATTTTAGCATGATAACTCTACTACATGACTTTGAAGCAGGGGTCAAAGGTCAAATTTAATACTTGGAAAGGATTTGCAGACCACGATTTCCAATAAGTTGTTTTCTCATTCCAAGCAACTAGGATCAATGATAAGGAAGATATTAGGGCTTTCTGATATGCGCCCCCCCCCCCCCCATTTTGTCATTTAAGATATGACATTGTGGCCATTTTGTTTGCAAAATAAGGCCCAAAATTATTCTCAGGTAAGCCTTCCTAGCCATTTACTTTTTCTGCTAATATGACATAGCTAGCTGCAACACTTTAAATTTTAGAACATATCAATGATTGATTTTCAAACAATTGGCTTTGGTGGCCATGTTGCTTTTTAAAATGAGTACATAATTTTATACAGACATGTTTTCACAGCCATAAACATTCTCTGCAAATTTGGTGAAGATAGCTTCATTGTAAAAATGTAACAAATGCACACATGCATGCACTTACACGCATGCACGCAAGGAAGGCATTTTATAATCTCCCAACCCTTGCCTTTGGCCCTTGCCTTTTGCCTCTTTTTCAATTAAGAAGTTTAACACCAAAAAGTATTTAAAATATTGCCATGGCAACAATTACTTTTGGAACTGCCAATAGAAATGGTTTACAAATTATTTGCTTCAAGACCTGTCATTAACAAACATCTAGTTTGATGACTTTTACACTGAAAAAATGTGTTAGTTCAGTTTAAATAAATAACAAATAATCACCTAAACTTAAAATGTATGGCAAGCCATTAAACTGAAATGTTGTTTTATAGTTGATAAAGTTTTTGATGTACGGTGCAATAAAATCTCACTTTTATATGAAATAATACATGAATTTTGAAAGGAAAACTAGAAATAGGACGCCCTGTTGATAGTAGCTGCGACATATTAATACAAACAGGATAGCACAGAAGAACACAGATTATCATGTGTAATGTCCACCCCATGAACCTTTTGGAAAAATTGTATAGTAGTCTTACAAGACCCTGTTTCATATGTAAAATATATCAAGGATGCTTAAATATTTATTAGTATACATGTAAATTATTTCAGCTTCATGCCTTTTTGCATTGGTTGGGTTGAAAATTTTGACGAAATCACTCTATCTCGCACGGTTAAGGACATAGAAGCAAATTTGTGTTTTGCCATTTTTGACAAAAATTCAAAATGGCCGCCATTTTTGGGGAGGGGAAAATTTTTTGAAAATTACCAATTTGAAAATTCAAAATGGCCGCCATTTTTGGGGAGGGGAAAAGTTTTTGAAAATTGCCAAGAGTACAGTGCTCAGATACCCTGAGGGTCGAAAATTTTGACGAAATCGCTCTATCTCGCACGGTTAAGGAGATAGAAGCAAATTTGTGTTTTGCCATTTTTGGCAAAAATTTGAAAATTCAAAATGGCCGCCATTTTTGGGGAGGGAAATTTTTTTTTGAAAATTGCAAAGAGTACATTCCTCAGATACCCCGTGGGTCGAAAATTTTAGACGAAATCGCTCTATCTTGCACGGTTAAGGAGATAGAAGCAAATTTGTGTTTTGCCATTTTGGCAAAGTAGCTAAGTAGCTATTACTCAGTCAGTTATACAGCTATTATCACTAAAAGCAATCCCAAGCAAGCTATTGACCTAACTATTGCTCATACCAAATTTGGTAAAGATATGTCCAATATTTTTCCTTAAAATGCCCGGAAACAAGGGTAGCTAAGTGGCTATTACTCAGTTAGCTATAGCTGTCTTCACCAAAAGCAATCCTGTGCAAGCTATTAACCCAATAAACACCCATACCAAATTTGGTAAAGATAGGATAAATACTTTTCTTTCAAATGAGCGGAAACCAAGTGAGCGGACGGTGGACGACGGACAGCGGAAAAAGCAAAAATAATATGTCCACCCCCCAGTGGGGTGGAGATAATAAAATACAGTTGTCACTGGCTCATGAATTCATGTAAAATATACAAATTTTATCCCCTTAAAATAATTAAATATTTTGTAAAAGATAGCATGTATCAGTTCAGCAGCCAGTATAAGTAAAGTTGTAAAATATTTTATACTTATGAATGTTGAAATAAAAAAAAAATCCATGCAATCATGATTCCTCTTGAAACAAAATGGAGGAAATTGACGAAAATGGGTCCACAATTACACCCTTACTTCTAACCCAACTTCATAAAATGTGATGGTTCTTAAATCAAGAGAAGTATGACTGGGCCGTTATGACCTTTCCTTGCCAGTTACGATGACAGTTTTATTTCAATGTATTCAGATGTCAGGAAATGATCATGTTTTACAGCAAAATAATCAAAAATCTAAATTTGCAAATTTAATAAGTAAATTAAATTTTTATAAGTTAATAGTAGTGATCGTTAATAATAGTTACGGTACGGCTTCAACTACGGCATCGTAGATCGAGTATTTTGTCTTCGTTTACGGTGTCGTATATGGAGACATCAGGCTTCCCATACGGCATTGATGTATTAATGCAAGCCAGTGTCTCTGTAAGCTGTCCAAGAGACAAGCAAGATTTCATTGTGCTGAAATTGGTGACATACCCAGTTGTCAGCAATGACTGATCTGGTTGATCCTCTTTGAGCCTCAATTCCTACTGCCACTGCTTTAGAGAAGCCCTGCTCCTTGATTGCTGAGGCTCTAGGAGCCATGCATGCAGATCTAATTTTGACAGATTCCTGTGAGGAGTCTGACTAGATGGTTGAGAGAGCAGGTTGGACAGGTACGAAGGAATCTGACCTGACATGACCAAGAGATTTGGAGCAGTCAGTGTGATTCCCCTGCATGGGTAGTGCTGCAACTTCTCCACCACTTGCCCAAGATGGCTACCAGTGGGAAGGCATATGGGTCCAGATCCTCCCATGACAGACTGATAGTATCATTGTCCATATTGGGGGATCTGTCCCCAGTGATGCAAGTTGAGACAGTTTGTTTTTGAGCCAGGTGGCAAAAAACAGGCCAATTAGGCCTAGTGCCACCAGAAGCATATTGCTTGGAAAAACTCTGACAGGAGGGACCATTCTGTCTGCTCTGTCTAGTTGCATGAGACTGGATAGCTTGTGTGCTATGTCATTCAGCCACCTGGAATGTGTCGGGCTACAGTCACCTGTTTCTTGGAATACCAGGTCAGGGTTCCCCATAGAAGGGCACAAGGAGGGCCTGACTTCATCCCCCCCCCCCCCCCCCTCTTCCTTCATACAGGCAACCACGGTTGTGTTGTCTGTAGTTATGACAGCAATATTGTTCAACCAGATGTCTTGGCATTCTTAAAGGGCCAAAATTAATGACCACCTTAATTCCAGATAGTTCAATGTGTAACTTGCTTCTGGAAGGGACCATGGTTCCCCTTGCAGTGTGTTCTCCTAAGTGAGAACCCCACCCTTCTTGATGCATCGGCAAGGATTGAAGAGCATATTTAGCGGGTGTAATGGTTGACCCTGAAGCACATTGTCTTCCTGCAGCCACCATTTAAGATCAGGGTAGAGGGAACTGGGGTCACCTTTTCTAGTGATTCTGGTACCCTCCAGTTGTTCTTCTAGTGCCACTTTATCGGCCTCATATGGAGGTGAGCTAGGTGCACTTGCTTCTCTATGGCTGTCAGTAACCCTATCAGGGGCATCAGGTGCCAGACCGGGCATAAAGGTCCGCGGAGAAGCTTCTGGATAAGCATTCAAGGTCTACCCACGCTCTAGGGTGGGTCTGACCTTACGCTCTTCCGAGCTAACTAGAAGCCTACTAAGTTGAAGACTTGCTCGAGGTCCAGTTCTAATTTTTTCATGTTTACCATTTAAGCTTACTCCTGACACTGATATCCTAGAGAATGTGTATGCTGGAGACAGGCTTGGTGGGAAAACTGGCTTGACCAACCAGTTGTACCGGTGGATTGTGGTACTTTGTAATGCCATAGTTAAACCTCCTTCGCCACCACCGAGAGAAGACTCCCATTGTACTGTGAACAGACCAAGGGGAGTGACTGAACTGGTGGGGAAGACCCTGGACATGAAAAATTCCGGTACTTCCTTGTTGGTGGAAAGCGGTGAGGGAGTAGGGAACCTTGAAATTATCCACTCCCATGCTGAAGAGAGGTTAATATAGTTCTCAAAGTTTCCCAAACTGAATTACTCAGGGTACTGGGCCACTTCTCCAGCCTGGAGATCTGGTCAAGCCGGTCATCTCCAGAAGGTGAGGGGGCAGCCTTCCTGGGAGATTTCTTCGAACTTGGGCTAGCCCCTAGGACGGCCCAAGTTTTGAGGAGGCATAGTTAGCCAAAAATAGTGTCAACACTGGTGACAGACTAGACCTCACTCATCCCCATAGCCATTTATAACATCGGTGACCCCTGGTCAGATTAACAGATATTTTACCCACTGCTTGAGTTTTGAAAACTGGCAAAATGGGTCATAATCTTCAGGGGAAGGCTGAGCTTACCAACTCAGGACCCCTTGAGGCAGCTGACACTGGTCACCGGTTGGGTACAAGACTGGATGACCAGTCTACAAGGTGTGAGGTCTGATAAGGGGAGGTAGACTGGTAGTGGACAATTCCTGCTTGACAGTCTCCCTCTTATCTATAGCCACTGTCTGACCAGCTGGGTCCCGAAAGGGTAGGCTGGCTGACTGGTCAGGTAGCTTGACAGGCATTTCACCGGAACCAGTGACTGGTCAAAGAATTCCTCTGTAACCAGTTCCTTAGGCTGCCACTGGTTGGCCTAAACAGCTGTTTGGGCCTTTACGGAACTTCTGCTGGTCTGTTAGTCAGTCCTGGAGACGTGCCCAGTACCAGGCTTTAAACGGTTATACGTGAGGCAATGCTCTGTAACCGGTTCCTGGTGGCTCCACAGTTCTGCATAAACTCACCCGAGTTGGCAGAACTGGGTGAACTACTTCTTAGCAAGGATAGGCTCATATGAAGTTGCCTTCTTCCTGTCCACAGTGGTGGTTCAGCAGCTTTTCTCTGCAATCAACAAGCTCTGTAACCGGTCAAACCGGTAGGCTCTGAGAGAAGGCTAACTGTTGAACCTGTTGTCAGCACTGGATTTGAAGCTGGATCCTTGCTAGTAAGGATGGGAACAGCAGATTTCTTGTAACCAGCAGCACTCCGGTTCCGGAACCAGCAACACTCCGGAACCGGCAATTCTCTGTAACTGGCAAACCTGTTGTCAGCACTGGATTTGAAGCTGGTTTCTTGCCTTAAGGATGGGTACAACAGATTCCTCTGTAACCGGCAATACTCCGGAACCGGCAACACTCGGGAACCGGTAACACTCCGGAACCGGCAACACTCAGTAGCCGGTAATTCTCTGAACCAGTAGCCCTGCTGTATGTCACCAGCAACTCTGTGTAACCGGTAATCCTGTTTAACCGGTAGCCCTTGCTGGATTTCAGTGACCACAACCGGCAGTCTGAACAGAACTGGTGCCGGTATCCCTCATCACTGGCTGGCTAGTGACCCTACCGGTAGCCTGAACAGGACTGGTACCGGTCCAAAATTCTGCACTGGGGAGATAAGGGTCTCAGTGGTCACCGCGACTTCTGGTAGGTGAACCCTCTGAGCAGCCGCACCGGTGGTCTGAACAAGACTGGAACCGGTACCCCCAACAGTCACACCAGTGGAAAGGCCTCTGGTGGAGGTTCCAGTATCAAAACAGGGCTGATCACTGGTAACCACTGAAGAGGGGTTCCTTGACAGCTTCACAAGAACATGACTGGAACCGGTACCCCAACAGTCCCACCAGTGGAAAGGCCTCTGGTGGAGGTTCCAGGATCAAAAAGGGGTGATCACTGGTAACCACTGAAGGGGTTTCTTCACAGGAACAGCACCCACCGGTAGTCTTTACAGACCGGAACCGGTACCCCCAACAGTCCCACCAGTGGAAAGGCCTCTGGTGGAGGTTCCAGGATCAAAAAGGGGTGATCACTGGTAACCACTGAAGGGGTTTCTTCACAGGAACAGCACCCACCGGTAGTCTTTACAGACCGGAACCGGTACCCCCAACAGTCCCACCAGTGGAAAGGCCTCTGGTGGAGGTTCCAGTATCAAAACAGGGCTAATCACTGGAACCACTGAAGGGGGGTTTCTTGACAGCTTCACAGGAACATGACTGGAACCGGTACCCCAACAGTCCCACCAGTGGAAAGGCCTCTGGTGGAGGTTCCAGGATCATACAGAGCTGATCACTGGCTACCACTGAAGGGGTTTCTTCACAGGAACAGCACCCACCGGTAGTCTGTACAGACTGGAACCGGTAAAACTCATCACTAGTGCTCCCCACCGGTAGTCTGACCAGAACTGGTACCGGTAAAACTCATCACTTCTTGTCAGCTGAACCAGTCACGCTTGGGGATTTGCTTGCCGGCAGTTGTGTTGAGATCTGTGAAGTCACATGACCGGCACCGGCAAAAATTCGCAGAGTTCAATGACCATTTGTCATCTAACTTCTTCAGGCCAACAGACGAGTTTGGTGGATTTCTTCTTGCCAGTTAAAGAGGGTGTTGAGTAATAAATGGTCGTCTTCTTCTGTGAAAACTTCTGTTGAAAACACGATTCCTCCATTGTTGAATGCGTATCATGTGACCAGGTCCGTGTCACGTGACAAGCATAAGTTGGAAGTGATGACGTCAGACGATGCCTTCTTCTTTCCTTCTAAATTCTTCTCGTCGACATACACTCAGTGTTACTCGACTACGAAGAATTAAATGGAGGGTAGATAAAACCTTCTGTGCAGAAGAAGGAATGCTGCAGGGACAACACATGACCTCTCACCCACGATTTCCTCTCGACGACAAGTACACAGAAAAACTTCAAAACTGGCTATAAAATGCTGGATAATGCCTCGTAAAAGTCCTGGAGAGGCCATGATATGTATGTAACACAATAAATATATTTTCAGATGAAAATAAACTTTAAATTCGTAGAATAAGCCGCGTTTCTTCAAAACTTGGAGATCACTTCAAAACACGTCTGCACACTACACACGCCAAACAAAAAAGATGAACTGACGTCACTCTGTCTGGACAGGAAGCAAGTATGATGCGCCACCTAGCGAATGCACACTACTGACCGGTCCTGTCGGTATTATATACAGGACTTTTCTTTTTCTGACGTTTGGCGGGACCGGTCGCGCCGACCGGTAAAGCAATTGTCCATTGGATAGGATGTATTAACGCAATAAAAATTTTATTTCTAATAAAGATACAAAACTGAGAGCTCAATTTCATGTGAAACAAGCATTCTGACGCATGCATTTATCTCCCACCGTATAAATTAGACGTTCTAAAGATAGTGGAATATAAATTTTCTTGTGAAATGGAGGCACATGTACAAGTGACAACAAGCAAGAGGCACTTTAATGTTTGATTGCAATACTTTTAAAGACAAAAGGCATTTACTCACTTTAGTAGCTATTACTCTGCCATCCAAAGAGCTACAGTTCTGCAACTTTATTATGTAGTAGATCAACCCAAAGTAGGTGAAGGACATATTTAGAAGAAATTGCCCATCTGTAACACTTTTAGAGATAAAAGACATTTACTCATTTTAGTGGCTATTACTCTGCCATGCAAAGAGCTACAGTTCTGCAATTTCACTATATTGTAGGACTTACTTAGAAAAAATTGTCTATGTCCAATACTTTTAAAGATAAAAGATATTTACTCATTTTAGTAACTGTTACTGAGCTATGCAAAGAGCAACAGTTGTGCAACTGCACTACGAGGTAGATCACCCAAAAGTAGGTGAATGACTTATTTAGAAGAAATTGTGTGTATGCAATACTTTTACAGATAAAAGACATTTACTCATTTTAGTAGCTATGACTGAGCTATGCTAAGAGCTATAGATCTAAAACTTCACTGTGTTGTAAATCAGGCAAAAGTAGGTGAATGACTTATTTTGAAGAAATTGCCTACTTGTAATAGTTTTAGCGATAAAAGACATTTGCTCATTTTAGTAACTGTTACTCAGCTGTCCAAAGAGCTACAGTTCTGCAACTTCACTATGTGGTAGATCAGCCAAAAGCGGTGAATGACTTATTTAGAAGAAATTGCCTACCTGTAATACTTTTAGAGATAAAAGACATTTACTCATTTTAGTAGCTATGAATGTGCCATGCAAAGAGCTATAGATCTGCAACTTCACTATGTGGTAGATCAGCCAAAAGTAGGTGAATGACTTATTTAGAAGAAATTGTGTGTATGCAATACTTTTACAGATAAAAGACATTTACTCATTTTTGTAGCTACGACTGAGCTATGCAAAGAGCTATAGATCTGAAACTTTACTATGTGGTAGATCAGCCAAAAGTAGGTGAATGACTTATTCAGAAGAAACTAGACCAAGGACGCATCTGTGGCCAGATGCAAAATGTATCCACCGGAAAAGGCAAAAGTAGCTATTACTCAGCTATGCCACGAGCTAGAGGTCTGAAATTTTACTATGTTATAGCTGACCCAAAAGTAGGTGAATAACATATTTGCACAAAATCCTATAAATGGAATAGTTTTCAAGTTACAAGTGATTTTACTCATGATGGAAGTTAGTGAAAGGTCCAAAAGTAGCTATTACTCACTTAGCTATTGAGGTAGACACCCAAGTTACTCACCATGTTGTAGCTGTGGAAAAAGTAGCTGAATAATATATTTTAACAAATGCTCTAAATGCAATACTTTTCAAGTTATAAATGATTTAGTGTTGAGTAAGAACCTCAAAGTAGCTATTACTCAGCTATGCAATGAGCCACAGGTCTGGAATTTTACTATGTTATAGCTGCCTCAAAATAGGTGAATAACATATTGAAACTAAATAATCTAAATGCAACAATTTTTAAGTTATAAGTGATTTACTCAACAGTGATAACCTAAAAGTAGCTATTACCCAGCTATGCCACGAGCTACAGGTCTGAAATTTTATTATGTTATAGCTGACCGAAAGTAGATGAATAACATATTTGCACAAAATTCTCTAATGCAATAGTTTTCAAGTTATAAGTGATTTTACTTATGATGGAAGTTAGTGAGAAATCCAAGTTACTCACCATGTTGTAGCTATGGAAAAAGTAGCTGAACAACATATTTTAACAAAGTGCTCTAAATGCAATACTTTTCAAGTTATAATTGATTTAGTGCATGATTTCATTAATTTTCATGCATTAAAAATTATTTTATAAAAATTCATAAAAAAACTTTAGCATGTGAAAGCTCTCCAAAATGTAGGTGAATGAGTTATTTGAGAAATACTGGCTATCTGCAATACTTTCAGTGATAATAGGCATTTACTCATTTTGAGAAGGTGAGTAATTAGCTACGGATCTGAAAATTCACTAATTGAAAGCTCTCCAAAATGTAGGTTAATGAGTTATTTGAGAAATACTGGCTATCTGCAATACTTCTAGAGATAATTCGCATTTACTCATTTTGAGTTGGTGAATAATTAGTTACGGGTCTGAAACTTCACCAAGTGAAAGCTCTCCCAAAAGTAGGTGAATGAGTTATTTGAGAAAAATTGGCTATCTGCAATACTTTTAGAGATAATTAACATTTACTCATTTTGAGTAGGTGAGTAATTACCTATGGGTCTGAAACTTAACCATGTGAAAGCTCTCCCAAAAGTAGATGAATGAGTTATTTGCAATTTGCGCCGGGGATACAATTACCTATCTGTAATACTTTTAGAGATAAAAGACATTAACTTGTTTTAGTTGCGATTACTCAGCTATGCAAAGAGCTACAGTCCTGCAACTTCAATATGTGGTAGATCACCCAAAAGTAGATGAATGACTTATTCAGAAGAAATTGCCTATCTTTAATACTTTTAGAGATAAAAGACATTTACTCATTTTAGTAGCTATTACTCAGATATCCAAAGAGCTACAGTTCTGCAACTTCAGTATGTGGTAGATCACTCAAAAGTTGGTGAATGACTTCTTTAGAAGAAATTGAATATCGGTAATACTTTTAGAGATAAAAGACATTTGCTCATTTCAGTAGCTATTACTCAGCTATCCAAAGAGCTACAGTTCTGCAACTTCACTATGTGGTACATGACCCAAAAGTAGGTGAATGACTTATTTAGAAGAAATTGCACGTATGCAATATTTTTACAGATAAAATGCATTTACTCATTTCAGTAGCTATGACTAAGCTATGCAAAGAGCTATAGATATGAAACTTCACTATGTGGTAGATCAGCCAAAGGTAGGTGAATAACTTATTTAGAAGAAATTGCCTATCTGTAATACTTTTAGAGATAAAAGACATTTGCTCATTTTAGTAGCTATTACTGAGCTATCCAAAAAGTTACAGTTACTGCAACTTCATTATGTGGTAGATCACCCAAAAGTAGGTGAATGACTTATTTAGAAGAAATTGCCTATCTGCAATACTTTTAGAGATAAAAGACATTTACTCATTTTAGTAGCTATGAGTGTGCTGTGAAAAAAGCTATAGATCTACAATTTCACTATGTGCTGGATCACCCAATGTAGGTGAATGACTTATTTAGAAGAAATTGCCTACCTATAATACTTTAAGAGATAAAAGACATTTACTCATTTTAGTGGCTATTACTCAGCTATCTACTCACTTAGCTATTGACCTAGATCTGCAAAAGCAACAAAAATATAAAGGACACAGAAAAGCTTATGAAAAACTAGATGAATAACAAATGAAAAGATTTGCCAAACTTTAACACTTGTGAAGGTGTTTGACATTCATTTCCATCATAATTTTGCTACAAATAAGGAAATAGCTATTGCTCACTTATGGCATGCAATGGAACCCCAAATAATATGCCATCTTATAGATAAGGAAAAAGTAGCTGAACAAATTATTTTAGGAAAATACTGTAACTGCAGTAGTTTTTGAGTTACAACATATTTACTCAACAGTCAGAATTTAAAAGTAGCTATTACTCAGCTATCTAATGTGGAACAGGTCTGCAACTTTACTATGTGATAGCTTATCAAAAACTAGATGAATAACATATTGAAAAGAATTCCCTATCTTTAATACTTTTGAAGATATTTGACATTTACTTATGTCTTTATTTTGCTACAAATAAGAAAATAGCTATTACTCACTTATGGCATGCAATAGAACCCCAAACTATATGCCATCTTATAGTTAAGGAAAAAGTAGCTGAATAACATATGTTAGGAAAATACTCTAACTGCAATAGTTTTGGAGTTACAGTGGATTTACTCAACAGTCAGAATTTCAAAGTAGCTATTACTCAGCTATCCAATGTGCAACAGGTCTGAAACTTTACTATATGATAGCTTACCAAAAACTAGATGAACAACATATTGGGAAAAGAATTCCCTAAGTTTAACACTTTTGAAGATATTTGACATTTACTTATGTCATTATTTTGCTACAAATAAGAAAATAGCTATTACTCACTTATGGCATGCAATGGGATCCCAAACTATGTACCATCTTATAGCTAAGGACAAAGTAGCTGAACTACATATTTGAAGAAAAAGCTGTAACTGCAATAGTTTTTGAGTTATGAGCCCTTTACTCCAAGTAGCTAAGATTGCTAATACTTATCTTTAGGCCTAAGTCCATAAATTCATTGGGACAATAAATTTACAAAAAATCTGTAGCTGTAGTAGTTTTGGAGAAATCTGCGTGACACACTAATGCATGCACGCACACACAGGCATCATTTTGTAATATCCCTCCTGGGTTAAAGCCCGGCGGGAGATAACAATCCTTATATAAACCACAACAAAAAGTCTGTACTGAAATTGATACAGTATGGATGATTTACGCCGAATATATATAGTGGTGGTGGACCAATTCACGCCTGTGTACCCATTCACGCCCACCCCTAAATTTATCCAAAACAATCACAGTTAAACAATAAATTACAAATGTATATGATCAATTTGATGATTATCTGTGATGTGGTAAACATGTTCTCTATGAAAAATCATAAATCTTCAAGAAAATTGGAGGTGGGCCTGAATTGGTACCCAGGCGTGAATACACAATTTGTGAGTTTCGTCCAACATTTTGAATATTTAATTAGGTAGAGTAAACAAAGAACGTCGGTGACAGAAGAACCAGGAAGTTGCAAAAAATTAATTTATGGGAGTATCTGTATGAATGCATGTTCATTAAAGTATTTATAAATGGAAATAGTCTAATAAATTTTACAGATTAGTTACGTATATAATATAAAATACATGTAGGTGTTTTGCAGCAGTTTTGATGTAATATCTCTTATTTTCACCCATTTACTACTTTATCAGATTTCCTAGTATTATAGTAGTATAATGCTGCATTCAGACGGAAATTCACGAGTGGTGCGCACCACCTGTGAGTAGAGAGGACAGTTTTGACTGTTCTTAACAATTCACTGCCTGTGTGTTTATGTGTGTATGCAAACAAACACAAATCACAAAGAGAGAGATATAAGAGAAATCACAATATTTCACTATCCGTCATGCAAATGATGCATATTTCATTTGTTAAACCCTTTCCAATGTTATTTATCAAAATCCAGAGTACCGAAACACTTTATTTAACATGTTTTTATAACGAAAGCACGTGTATTCTGCATCTTTGTTGTCATTAGAGGTGAAGGTCAAACTTCGGAAAGTCTCTGGAGGTACATAACTCACAAGTGGTATATACCACCTGTGAGAGCGTTCTTGACCAATTTACAGGCTGTGAAGTCGTGTTTACGGCCGGTAAGAACGCTGTATTAGAAGCCAAACAATTGTCTGATACTTATTTGTTCCTTTTTTTTTTCCTTCCACAGAGAGGCCCATGCTTTGCTGACAAGAATCCAGACACAGGAACAACAATGAACCCAGGGTGCATGTACCACAGTCCCATTCAAGCCAAGATTCCAGCCCATTGACCAGGACCGCCGTGCAGCCTACTTCCATATTCCAGCAGCCGCAACAACAGCGGCAGCCATCCACTAATCTCCAGTAGCGGGATGAAGCAGCCTATTTGCCGCCATTTAAAAGGTCCTTTTCAGGACCACCCAAATCTTCCAAAAACAATTAATAAGCTGAAGTGCTTCCCAAAACAAAAAGAGAGATTTCTAAAAAAATTCTAGCCCAACGGGCTGTCGGGGTATTGTTTTCACCCATGGTGTCCAGATGTTATAACTCATATGATTTACCTGCAAATACAAAAATGTTAGGCGTGTAAAACAAATTTTAATTGAACACAAGTGTATTAATTTATTTATTTGGGTTTTAGGTCACTTTCAACACTGTACAGGTCATATCGCGACAGGTAGTTGGAAGAGCAGAGGAAGCCAGTACATACAGTTCGTCAGGGTTCTGTACTGTAAACTACCGACCAACGGCAAGCAACTACCAGCTTTCCCACTTGAGGCCATGCCGGGAGCTGAACCCTGGCCTCAGAGGTGGGAGGCAAGAGTGTTACCACTGTGGCCCCTGAACACAACTGTGGCAGAAATATAAAATCTTATATACTTCAACTAAATGAAACACCACTGCATGAAACAAATCTTGTGTGCAATTTTTGCATTTTTAAAAATACCTCAAAAATCTTCTAATGTATGTACATACATCTATCGTCTATCCTTACACATTTTCGGCACCAGCATAATCTGTCGATTCATTTATTTATTTGGGGTTTTACGTCGCTTTCACCACTGTACAGGTCATATCACAACAGTTGTTGGAAGGGCAGAGGAAAGCAGTACATAGAGTTCGTCAGGAATGTTTACTGTAAACTGCCAACCAATGGCAAGCAACTACCAGCTTTCCCACTTGAGGCCGTGCCGGGAATCCCGCCTCAGAGGTGGGAGGCGAGAGTGTTACCACTCTGCCACCGTGGCTCCCCATAATCTGTCAAGAACATGGGGGAAAAACAATTTTGGGGGGTGAAAGGCTTGAAGTGACAATTATGGAGTAGTGTAGTTTGATGCCTGTATCCAGTTATTTCAACAGGGTTGTGCATATTAGGCTTACAACTCAGAAGTAGATATAAAAAATATTAAAATCTCATATTTTGCATTTTAAATTTTTTTTCAAAAATGTGTCATTGCACCTACATACATTAACCTTATATAGTTAGAAAGCCATTAAAATAATCTTTCTTGTGGTTTTATTTGGGTTAAAATTGGTTGAGAAATGCCAAAGTTATTCAAGATTTTCCAATCCCCTGTCACAGAAACACTGTAAATTAGTGTATATATAGTATCCTCGCGCGTCGTGTTTTCGTGGACGTAATTGAAAACCGCAAAAAATATTTCTTCATACAAGATAAATAATTCAAATTTTATTTACAATAACATATATATTATGAAACAATTATTTTGTGACACTGAAAATTTAAATATCGCAAATAACTTTCACATCTTTTTTAAACAAAAATTTACTCCAGAGAAAAAAATATGTTTGTTGTATGTTCCTGTTTTCGTGGGGAGAAGTAACAAACCTGAAATCTTAAAGTAGTACTATAAATATTGAATAGCATACTGCATTCGGCTGGAGTTTTGAAAATGTAGCATTTACTTTCATAAAAATCCTGGGAAAATCATATTCTAATTTTGAAAATGGTGCAAATTAATTACCTTGTAAACTTTTTGATGCATATAAAGATATTTCAAATTGCATGAAAGAATTTTTTCATGTGTGCTTCTCTGCAGTTAATATTCTTAAAAATTCACCAGTGGGATCTAAGAAAAACACATTAATTATGCATGGAAATTAGAGAAATAATAACCTTTGGTCACAGCAAAAAAAAATTGTTGCTTTATTGAATGATACAGTATATGTATTATTTTTTTTTCAAGAAGGTTTCTTTAATGTTTGACTAAAAAGCTATTGTAGTTTGAAATTTAAACACAAACATGAACTGTAAATTGAAAAGATATTTTTATTTTAGCAGTGTATGAGCTTTACAACAATGACACAAAAACTATAGATAACTATAATTTTAAAAAAATATTTGTTTGCAACTTCATGGCAACAAAACAGAAATTGTAACTTACTACCTATTATTTTAAAATAATGCAAGTATTTTACAGACATCAGGCTACAAGACACAGGAAATTGTGATAAATTTAACCGGAAACGACCCCATTTGCGTTTTCTGTAGAGAAAAGTAAAATGGGAACCAGACTAGTGGCTAAAAAGAATAAACCACGAAAACACAACCCCCACGAAAATAGGAACATTGGCGACACTCAAATATAAAGTTAATATTATGAATTAAGCCACAAAAATGCATAGTTACCACAAATAGATGCAGAATAAAGTTTTGATTAAAAACTAATCAAATATGGGTGGGCGGGGGGAAATATTCAGAAATAATAAACTTTTATCATGTGAATACTTATTTCCTGAAACGTTCGTTCACTCCACTTGACATATTTACGGAAACATGTATCGTTCTGCGCAAGCACACTTTGAAACACGCAAATCGTGTATTGGTCCACCAATATGCGTTGAAATAACATAAAATAATCGATTACCAAACAACCTATTCAAGCAATTTTTATAAAGGGATATGGCATATGCCTCATCAGTATTACCAGTGATTATGTTGCTTCAGCATCAGTAATGCTTGTCCTTCATATTTTTATGGCAGGTGGCGAACATGGGAAAAACCGATGCTTTCGGGCTGATGCTTCGTGAGCGATAATAGATGATCTTACTAAAACCTACACTTTTATTCTTAGAAGCATGTATTTTATAAAACAATATAGCCCTACTTCTGTCCAGTAATATACATGGCTAGCAAAACCTACCATGTTCTCAATGTTACAGCATATTTCATGTGCTTTTGATACTTTGGGAAGATCTAAACAATGATAATAAAAATCCGAAAAATTGCCCGTCTGGGTCACTGGAAATCATGAAAATTTTCCATCAACATGTCTTGAAAATAGATTAAAACAAGTTCCGCTTAAAGGTGTATATTAAGATTTTAAACCTGCTCTAATTTTGATCTCCTTTGAATTGATAACTCTCTGTGCAAGGCCCAATTGAGTAAACAGTTTGGGAAAAAACGGTCTGTTAAAATATACTGTGTGGACCCCAAAAGGCAGGTTGTGCAATCACTATCAAGGATGGGGTCCAGCAGTAAATTTCAGGTTTATTATTTCATGGTAAAAAGGAATCATATCCTGTGGCCCTGTGGTGTGGATGGTAAAAGTATATACCCGCGTATAAATAAGGAGTAGTCTTGCATCGACCAAAGTTGCCCTTAGCATAATTAGGCAGTAGGTTAAATCCCTTTCTAGGCAGAGGTAAAGAGTGACAACAAACAGCAACATGTGTGCCGACACTATACTTGATTGGATTTAAAAGGAATTATATTAACATTACTATTTTAACTTTTTTTTTTTTTGCTGAAAATATTTTATTTATTTATTCAATTACATAATACAAATACATCCAACTCATTGTGTTACATAATGCAGTCTACATTTTTGTGAAACTATTTTTCGTTTTAACAACAAAGCATAACTGAAATATTATAGTGGGAAAAGACAAAAAAATAGGAAAAGAGAAAAAAACATCTTCAAATGCCATCATAAATCATTTTCCATACTGACCACTTTCTTTCAAAGTTTTTGGCACAATTTTCTATTGTTTGTAACATCTTTTGCTCTTCATATTTTGATTTAATTATTTTCTGAAGCTGGTAAATATTGAAATTATGACCATTCCAGGCACAGTTGAAAATGTAATGCCGTGTTATAAGTAATACAAAATTTAATGGCCAGAAATGTTTATCTAGAATATAATAACCTAAAGTTTTCACAGTGTTATTGAGAAAGATTTTTGATCCAATTTTTGATTCAATCCAATTATTAATGTTTTGCCAAAGGTTTTGTACTTTGTAGCATTCAGAAAATAAATGTAAGGAAGTTTCTTCACACTCCCCACAAAGTCCCCACAAAGTCTACACTGGTCACAATCACTTCGTTTAATCATTTTTAAATATTTCTTTGTACCAATTATCCTATGTATGATTCTATAATGACTGACTGAAAACAGCTCTTATAAATTAATTTCCACATAGCAGTAATGCATTCTAGATTCAGTTCCAAACTCCACTTTGTTTCTATTTTTACACGACTGGTGTTAATTTGGTCAAACTTTGTGTACAAACTTTTACTAATTTTGTTTGAAGTTAAGAGTGCTTTCATATGAAAAGGTACGCATGGCCGTATCAACTGGAAGTTATTGTCAAATTTTATTATCCCCAATAAATTTTTTAACAGACTTCCTTACAGTAATATAATTAAGAAAGTTAATATGAAAACCATATCTTCGCCTTAATTTGTCCAAGCTGCGCACATTACCTTCTTCATCTATATATCTGCTATAACATAAATACCATTTTGACACCAATCTGGAAAAAACAAATTGTGTTTTGAAATATTAGGATTGAACCAAATGCTGGAAGACATTATATCTTCATTTGTTTTCACATGTTGACTTACACAGAACTGACTCCAATATTCAAATACAGTTTTCCAGAATGGATTCAGTTCCTTCCATGTGCAACAATGCCAGTCACCTCCAACTATTGGAATTCTACTTAGATTTCCTACTGTGTGCTTAAGTAACTGAATCCAGGGTTTAGTTTCGTTTGATATATATTTCAACCAAGATAGTTTTAAGCATTTCCAAAGTTGTAAATATTGATCATTTTCAGTCCACCTGCATGGTAGCTACGACAGACATCATTTCTACTTATTTTATCTGGTTTACCATTCCAAAGGTATTCATAAAATATCTTGTTAATATCTACCAGAATTTTCTTTTCAATAACAACTGATGTAAACAGATGATTAAATTGTGACAAAATTAATGTTTTCAGAATTGTTATTTTTCCAAATGGTGTCAAATATCTAAATCTCCAGGAGTTTAAAACACGCTTACACTGAAAATTATTAATTTGTCGAAATGGTGCCTAAAACAACAAGTTTCCAAATTGGCTAATTTAAATGCCATTTTCTTGTTGGATGATAGCCAAATGTTGATAACTTATTACTCAGATTAGCTGAAAACTGATGATAAGAAAAATAGTGCACTTAAGCTTAATATCATAAGAACTTGGCCAATAACAGGTGGCCAAAATGACAAATTAATTGGACTATCAAGGTCATTTTCTTGTCATAAGTTTGTCCGTTAATTTGTCCAACAAGAAAGTGACAAGTTAAAATTTGTCAATTGGGAAGTTTGTCGTTTTAGGCACCATTTTGACAAAGTCTTGACGAATTAATGTTTGTCAGAGGTTTTCAGTGTAGCCTTTAAAATTGCTTTACTATAATTTATTTGTGGCATATTTGATAAATTGGTTGAAATTTCTAGACCCAGTAGTGTAAACTAAGAGTCCCCCCAGTGCAGCTTAGACGTCACATTTACTTTTTCTTTGGAGTCTTTTTTTACTTCCAATCCATATGAGTTTTGTTTTGTCACAATTTACATTCAAACCTGATAAACTTCTGAAAATTTCCAATATATTTAAGGTTGCCTGCAGGGAACTTGTGGTCCTATCCAGTATAATAGTGGTGTCATCCACATACTGTGTTAACTTTAACATAGTTTTTTCAATTTGAATCCCTTTAATTTTTGGCTCATTTTCAATAAATAGGGTTAGAATCTCAGCTACAATTAGAAACAGATAAGGTGCTATAGGATCCCCTTGCCTACATCCTCTTTGTATCGCAATTGGATTTGACAAAAAGCCAGATTGAAGTACATAAGCATTTTTATCCAACTGATAAATTTTTCATTAAAGCCAAAGTAGTTCAAAGTTTTATACAGAAATTTCCATGATACAGAGTCAAATGCCTTCTCGAAATCAATTAACATGAGTAGACCAGGCATGTTCTTTTTTTCTGTGTGATACATAATATCATATATAATTCTTGTATATTCACCCAAGTGTCTGCCCTTCAGAAAACCTGACTGACTTGAAGAAATTATATGTTCCAAATGGGGTTTTAGTCTAGCAGCAATTACTGAAGAAGCCAACTTGTATACCACACATAAAAGAGAAATGGGACGCCAATATTTGATAAATTTTCTATCCTTATTACCTTTAGGCAAACAGGTTATGATGCTCTTTCTGAGTGAGACTGACAGCTGACCTTTTTCATAGCTGCAATTTTTAGCCTTCCGCACAAAAAATTTTAACTGACCCCAAAATACTTTCAAAAATACAGCAGAAATCCCATCAATTCCAGGTGACTTATTATTTTTCATATTTTTAAGTGCATTACTTAATTCATCAGCTGTAATTTTATTTCCTAATTGAGAGTCACAAATTCTTTTCTCCTTAGGGTTATTCAAAAAATTGTTTTACTGATAGTTTTGTGTATATTGATCCCTATTTTGAAATAGTGAGCTATAAAAGTTACCCATTTCTCTTAAAATATCTTTCTGATTTGTAATCTGTGAACCATTATTTAATTCCAATTTTCTTACTGTTTTTTCAGAGGTTGGTTTTTCGCCATCCTTCAACCACTGAATTCACGATCTTGTTATGTGGCCTTTAACCTTATTTTTTCTTAAATTTTCCAAATCCAACTTCTTGTCCTCTAGTATCTGACAAACTTTCAAGATTTTCAATGTCAACTATCAAAGATTTTTCTTCCATATGGGTCTGCTTTTTCAAATAGCTAGCAAATTTTATTGTCTCACCTCTAATTCGAAGGCAGATCATCTCCGAAAAGTCATCATCATCTATATTAAATTTAATGTTTTCATTTTCATTTTTTACATATTCAGCTGAATATACTGGTAGTGCATACTTACTTTTTTCTTCGTGAATTATTTTATTAACTAATTCTAAATAATCTTTGTTTTTGAGCAGACTGTTATTGAATTTCCATATCCCCTTTCCAATTTTAAACTTACTTATTACAATATGTATTTCGATAATTGAGTGATCTGATCTATAGCTACTTCGTATCTCACAGCTGTCAATAATGTCTGTCATTGAATCACTTATTAAGAAATAATCTAGTCGTGCCTGTTTGATGGGATTTCTCTTTCTCCATGAAAAGCGTATACTTTCTGGATTAAAATGTTGATATACATCGACAAGATTGCATTCATCAATCATTTCTATAACTTTATTACGAGCTCTTTTGATTATTCACGCTGGTATAGTTTTTGCAATCTTTAGTGGGATCAAGAACCAAATTAAAATCACCGCAAATAAAGTTGTAGTCTGCCTTGTTATTCTGAGTTATCTTTTGTATTTCATCAAAAAAATCAGGGCTGTCTTGATTTGGTGCATAAATATTTATAATATTGATTTTTACTGAACTGCAAGATATCAATAAATGAAGCATATTACCTGCTCTGTCTCTGTTTATCTCAAGCACCTCATATTCAAAATTATTATTTAGAAGGATCGAAACTCCACAAGAGTTATTTGAACAACCATGAAGGTAGCATTCATGCCAAATTTGTTTAACGGATGGTAGATTATTTTCCATTAAATTAGTGTCTTGGAGACAAACGATAGATGCATTAGTATCCTTTAAATATGTCAAAACATCGACTCTCTTCTCGTATGTTCGAAGTCCCCAACAGTTAACAGATAACACCTTTATACTAGTTAATATATCAGTCATGTATTCCTTTTAACAATCCCTGCTGGCAACAGTTTCCCATTGATAGATTGGCTGATTTTTGGTGGCTAATTGCATCATATGGAGTACTAGGAGTACTCAAATATTTTCCCTTGCATTGACACAATTCTTCAGAATTTTGTATTAAAGTACAGATTTAAAGTAAAGACACAGATTTCATTAACAGAATGGCTATTTTCAGCTTATAATAGAAAACATACAAACAAATAAACAGAACAGTAAACATTCACGAAAATAGGACAAGCATGAATTGAGAGTATACAAGATTAATAATTTCAGCATCCAATCACTTAATTATATTATTTCACAACACAATTACTTTCTAAATCTGGATATCCAAACAAAATAAAAAACAAACAAAAAATGCTTAAGTTAGTTTATAGTAATTTATATTTGTGCTTAGCTAGTGCAATATCTCATTGTACTACAGAAGTCAAAAGACTAATGATCCATCTCATTCCTTCCATTTAACATTTAAATAACTGATTAAACACAAAACACTAGTCATTAAATACATTTCTATTTGCAGAACATTATGCAATATGAAAGCAAAGCTCTTCATGTGAAGGCTGGCAAAATATAGACAATTCTGTATTTTTGTACATTATTGAAAAAAAATAACAAAGGAGATTACCAAATTACACAACCAGAGCAAATACTTTTTAACACCATGAGATATAGAAATACTGAAATAGTGAAAATAGGACAAAGATTGGGATACTTTCAATGCAGTGTCACTTTTATAAAGGTCCAAATATTATTTAAGTAGAGAAACTAACATCTTAAAGAAAGAAAAATGTATGTAATAATAAAGTATTAAAACAAGATAAGCCATCAGCATGACAGCATAAAACTAAAATATGAAGCTGTAGTAGCTGTCAGAAATAGAACAGATATATAAAAGTACAAAGTGTCAACTACCTACACCTAACTCCTTTTGAGATATTGCCTGGAAAAGATTTCAATGATCAAGGTCAACAGAGCCAGGCCAAAGGCAAAAAACCAAGGCCCAGATTCCGATATATAGCCCAGAAGAGATTTTTTGGTCAAGGTCACTACAGCGAAGTTAAAGGTCAAATTTAGGTCACACCATTACATTGCACACCAACATCTCTAACCAACTTTCCTACCAAGTATCAACTTCCTCCAACTTAACGGTTACCCGGACATAGCCTGGACAAGATCCCACTGGTCAAGGTCACTATGAAAAGGACAAAGTTCAAATCAAGGTCACACCATGATGCCGCACACCTAGAAACCCCAACCAATATCTGTTCCATGTATCAACTTCCTACACCTTACGGTTTCTAACATATTGCCCAAACAACGCTCCACAGACCAAGGCCATAGACAACATTTTAAAGGTTAAGGTCACTAAGACAAGGTTAAAGGTCAAATTTTAGTCATGCCATTACTATTTTAACTTATCTACCTTGTGGTTTAAAACATATTTATAGTTATTCTACTGCAAACAGTTGCATAGACCACAAGACTACTGGCCCATGTTTTAGGGTACACTTTTAGAAACTAACCTGTAGATCACTTGAATCAAATGGCAATCCATATTGCTTTATGATCTGTCCAGTATGTTTCTAAAACCCCACAGGAAATATCAGGTATACTGGAGTACATATGGTCTAAGGAAGAGTGATAATCAGTTGTTTCTTCAAGTAAAAGTCATTTTAATGTCACAACAAAACTATAATTTACTTCTGACTTTAAAATGACTTTTCAGTGCATTCTGTTACATGGTTAAACATTAAAAGACTTAAATATTAATGTCTCCAACTGATAGAGTATCCATTTGGTTTTTCTTTGGTATACCTCATTCAACATTGACGCAACTATGGTTTGTTTTTGACTAGGATGTCCCTATATGGCTAGCATGTAGACAAGTTAATTCCCTGTGGGTACTTCAAAATGGATGGCACCTGATTTACCATTTTCTTTGTGAAAATAGTAGTGAAGGATCGGTTCGGGTTTAGCATAGATCATTGTACCCCCATGTGGCCTTGTGGTTGGATTTGGTGAGGGCGCATTGTACTGTTTGGCCAGTGTAAGTTCTGGTATGTCATAGGTAGCTGAAGGATATGAATTGATGGCCCCTTGGCTCTGCTATTATCAGCAAATTTGCAGGTTTGATGTTTGGATCACTGCTTACATTTGCCATATGCTTGTGAAGAGACGTTAATCAGATAAAGACATTGGAGGTGTGTAAGCCAGCTGAGTGCTATACACATCATATGTGAAGTTACATATTCTTGGAATGACGTAACTCTTGTTTCTAATGATGATTCTTGTGACATATGAATAGTTATTGCTGTGCAATGCTTCAGTGGAAACTGTCGTCTCACAACAAATATTCTTATATTTCAATACTGACCCTTCTTTGTCTCAAAAAGAAGAGATGAGAACCAGTCAACCATTCTGTGAAGTTTGAAATCAAAAGGCAGAAGTGTCTTTGAGTTAGAGCCCAGAGACAGAACTTCAAGATGGTGGCCATGTTGGCCATCTTGTTTTTCAAAATGGCACTAATTTCAAAAGCAACCTAGGCTAGGTTAACTCTGCTAAGTTTCAAATTGATCAGCAGAAGCGTCTTCAAGTTAGTCTGGAAACATAATTTCAGGATGACCGCCATGACGGCCATCTTGTTTTTTTTTCCAGTGGGATCAAATTTGAAAGCAACCTAGCCTAGTTGAAGCCTTACCACTCCATTAAATTTCAAATTGATCGGGGAAAAAAGCATGTTTGAGTTAGATTCCAGAAAGAGAATTTCAAGATGGCCGCCATGGCTACCATCTTATTTTTCCAAGTGGCACCAACTTCAAATCAACCTAGCCTAGGTGGTGCTCTACCACTCTGTTAAGTTTCAAATCAATTGGCAGAAGTATCTATGAGTTAGCAGTTGGACAGTATGAAACTGAAAGTCAACCTGTTTGCAGAAATTCAGTGACTCTCTCTGTCAATACAATTTTACCTAATTTATTGACTCCCAAACCCTTATTCACAGCAATATCTTAGATGTCTTATATAAGTGTGAGGGACGCCTTCTCATAGATGTTTTGTCCTAAGGTTATAGGAGGGGTTGCTCCACCAACTTGCTATCACCTTCACCATCCATATACCTATCAAGTCCCTCCGGAATTTCAGACAGGTTAACACACAGAAAATTCACAAAATAAACAAACAGTTGGGGGCCGGGGATATCTTTTCGCACCCCCGAAACGTTTCACAAGTGCAGACCAAAATTATACATATACTAATCTTCCACATTTAAACTACCTTGTTGCTAATTATTTAGAATTTAGATATGTAGTTTCAAATTCAGACAGAGCAACAATTTAGAACAGCAATTTGTTAACTGATGAGATACTTAAAAGGGGGAAAGGTCACGGGGCGGATTTCATGAAAGGTCTCAAACTTAGCCCAGTCTCAGGCTGAGCCACTGGCTAATATCTAAGCCTTTTGGCTCAGCTAAGTCTTTGTCTCAAATGGCTTTCACAGAAGGTGTCTCTGTTGAGACGAAGCTTATCAAATAGCCACAGTGGTATTATGTATTATGTGACCCTTTTTGCAGTCACAATATTCCACCAATGACATCTGTGTTTCTTGTTTGACACATAATATCTTTGGCCAAATGTTATTTTGCAATGGGAAACCTTGTCAACGTGTAAAACATCCAAAGACTACTTCAGGCAGTTGTTTTACACATTTGTACCTTATTTTCAGACATTTCAAATTTCAAAGTAGCGAAAGGATTATGGCAACCATATTTGAGCCTCTGTTTAGAAAACTTAACCCCACTACCTACCAGTCTCAGCATTTTGAGCCAGTGACTCAGCCAAAGCTGAGACTGAGACGTTTTATGAAATCCATAAAGGCTGAGCCCATGGGCTCAAGAAAAATGTTCCAATAGTTTGAGACAAAAGTCTCAAGTTTGAGCCAGAGACCGGACTCAAACCTTTCTTGAAATCTGCCCTACATCTAGTAAAATTATGTGATTTTCATTATTATTTCCTCCTCTGGAAAAAGAATGTCACACGGTTAAGATATTAGAAATATCTTTCAAACGCAGAGATTATTTATATTTCTATAACCGGACAGGGTCAGGGATACTTAGGATTAATTAGACCTTTTGAATTTGTATGTTAAATACATGCAATACATTCTGTAAAATTAACCAAAATTGTTAGACATCCTAACTAAAGCATTTAGCAATAGTTTTGATATTTAAAAATATATTGCCGAGTGCCAACATTATGATATTCCAAAATATAATTATATATTGTATGGAAAACTTCAAAAGTTCATTGAACAATTGTTTTCCTTTAGATTAACCACTGGCTAATTATTTAATAATCTTTTTATTTGGACCTTAGAAATCCCAGGTAAAGCTATGAAACAAGAATAATAAATTTTGAACCACATAAAAATTTGACGTTTTATCATTTTTTCATTTTCATTAAGGACAAAGCATAGCTAAAGAGATTTATAATATATCTGAGAGGATTATAAAATTCAAGAACTCTGTCCATATCTATCTCTTTATATCCCAAGATGAAAGTCAGGGATATAATGGTTTCACCAACATCACACCACTTCCAAATGTTTAACTTGTGTACACGATAACTCAAAAACCTTGAGATCTCTATAATGGCCAAAGAGAACCAATTTATGGACTTTTGGCCACTCTTAAGCCCTTTAGCTGTAAAACTGTGTGACTGATAGAGCTGAAGTCTCATCTGAGAAAATATTAATATGTTATTTTTACATAAGTGAAAAATCACAGCTTTAAATAGACGTTAACCTGTATATGAGGCCCATAAACACCCACCTGACTAACCCTTTTTCAACATTTTTCACATATTTTGCCCTGTGATGGAGCTGAAATCTCATATGGAAACATATTAATGTGTTCTTTTATATGTGCCAAAAACCAAGGCTTTAAGTAATTTAACCTGTATGTGACACCCATGAACAATCTACCTAGCAGACTTTTTTTTAAAAAATTGACAAACAGGTAAAAAAATAGTTTCACCAAAAAAAAAATAAATAAAAATAAATGAAAAAAAAATTATAATAATTGTGATTCAGAAAATAGGTGCTACAAAAATACCCAGTGAATGCCTGTGGCATGAGAGATAGCCTGTCTGGAGATATGTTGGCGTTGAGTCTGCACAGTCTAGTTCAGTCCGTCCTCACACCCCCAACCAAAAATTGCTTCCTACACCCCTGTAATCTTCTCAATCAAGATGCAGGCACTATTCTAAAGTCATTGCTGAAAACAATGGTAATCCCAAGGCTGGAACACTTTTTAAAAGAATCCTACATAAATTACCATAATAATCAACCATCAATTCACCCGATCATGTCAGTCTCATTGATATAGCAAATACCTTAATTTGGACATTGTTTTCAGTGACAAAATTGTTAAAATCAGAGCTGCACTACAGTCATCATTGCCAGTCTCAGTTACCAGACCAAGAACCAATAATACCAACATATCTTCCTTCAAACCAGTTTCTGAGGATGACATCCTCAAAATTCTAGACACTTTTCCTACTAAATCATGTGATCTGGACCTGATACCAACTTCACCAGTTAAAGAGTGTGCAAACACCCAAATCACTCCAATCGCTAATATCACAAATCACTTGCTGAAAGAATGGAGTTTCCTAAACCACTTCAAAACTGTGTATGTCACCCCTTTCTCAAGAAATCTTGTCTTGATAGAAATCTTCTAAAACATTAGAGACTTGTGTGCAGTCTCAGTTTTATATCCAAATTGATTAAAAAGCAGTGGCTAAACAGTTAAATAGTTACATTAACAAGGAGGGATTCTCCAATTATAACTAGTCCGCGTACCATACCTCCCCCTTTTTGCCCTTTACACTACTCCCCTCAGTCACATTATTCCGATTTCAATGTCACCCACCATCTGTATGCTGATGACACCCGAATATAAATATATCTGGCACACAATTCTAGGAGCTTTAATTCCAGTATTGCTAAGCTCACTGAGTTTCTTAGTTGCGTTCAAGTATTTTATTTTCTCTACCGAGGATGTTAAGAACCTAGGTGTTACTTTTGACTCTGGAACCATTTTGCTAGTCATATAACCAGTTTGTCATGCCTGCTACTATCATCTCAAGGACCTCAGATGCATTCAGATATTCCTCAGCGTGGAGACTGAAGCTCTGCTGGCAACTCAATGATTAGCAGTAGAATTGACTACTGTAATTCCCAACTCTATGGAGTGAATAAATATAATGTGGATTACTCCAAAAAGATTCAGAATGTCCTTTGTAGCATTGTCTTTAGATTTGATAAAAGAAGCCATGTTACCCCCTCACTATCTACAAAAGCTACATGGGATCCCCATTTTATACCATATCTTGTTTAAATAAAATCTCATTACACTCAAGGCCATTAAATTGTCACAACCTGCTTAGTTATATTTTTTAATCAAAAGAAGTAGTCTTACTCATGGAAATTGGCTATATCTTTGCTCAATTTGCCCTAAGAAGTTTTGCAATGGCTTCCCCTACTGAATGGAACAGACTCCCAAAAATGATCCAAACACAACACACAGAAACCCACACATACACACACAGGGTTCTGAAGCCAGTTTTTGAAACCTACTTGTTTAGACCTGACATACCCTCGACAGTATATCTCTCCTGATGGACACTAAATTGGATTTCGACCTGATATGTCCCTGGACTTTCCTGTTTGACCTAGAGCTCGTTGGAGGATGTTATATCAATTTATTCTGGTGGGTGGCCTTACTTTGTAATGTAGTGTGGAGGGAGTGGGGGGCACAGAATATTTTTGCAGGTGATGGGAGGGGGTGTCTGTATGCTAGTATTAATATGCTGCACCACAATTAAGCAACTCAAAATATGATGCACTGTTAACAAAGGCTGTGACATATGGAAAGTAACAGAACTGTAAAAGTTACATTATCATGTGTAATGTCCACCCTATGAATGCTCTGTCGAGAGTTGTAGTAGTCTTTAAATATCCCCTTTTTTGTTTATATTGGCTGCAAAATGTATCACTATGATAGAAAATTAAAATAGCATACAGTAGTTACTTCTTAATCCTGCCAAACTTTTAACAATCATTATCAAAGCTATAAGAAGACCTTCAATAGCAGTAATTCACATGTTGCTATCTTTGGCTTGGGGTCCAATCCATTCATCTGTAAATGACATTTAACCTTTTTTGCTCAGATCAACGAAATCAAAATTCAAAGCCTTACTCTTTCATGTTTAATATTCCGCTTATGATACACTATGGTAAACAACTTAAACAAGTCATCAGTTAATCTTAATATTTGAAAAATTTATTCAATTGATGACTTTGGAAAATTCTTATATAAAAATTTTTTGCTAGTTTGAATGGAATATTCATATCAAAGCCAACTGTAATTTAATGGAAAAGTTCAAAGCATAAGTATATTAAAATATATAATCAGTACCATAAAAAATACTATCTATTTGAATCTTTTCACATAATCTGATATAGAATTCATCACATTACTACAACATCTACAAAAACATTTATTTAATGGAATACCTATGTTAAAGCCTACTGTAATTTAAAAAGTTCAAAGCAAAAATATTGTAATGGGTCTGGGGTAGATCATTTTTTTGTCTCTTTTGAATTTAATTAATTCATGACTACAGGAACATATAAAGTTTATCCAAGTTACAGAATAGGTTTTTCTGGTTATTTTTCACCAAACAGTTTTTAAAATGTTGTCTTACTGCCAGGCAGAGGTGCACTTTCCCCACTAAGCTATATAAATACTTGTGACCCAAATAAGGGTCACCACTAAGTAAAGCATTCCTGTAATGGCAGGACTTTGAGAGGGGGGTATTTTAACTCTACACTCACTTTGTTGATTTTCTAGGCTGAATATGCTTTCTTTGAATGTGTGTATGTGTGTTCAGTTTATTCAGTAAATCTCAATCTTTTAGTGGGTTTGTTTCAGTATGCCCACTTGTGTAGAGTCAGGAATGTATTCTGGGGATAGTTTAGTACAAAGCTGAATGTCTTTATTATGTCTCAAAAGTTATTTATACATGTGTTTAAAATTGTGCTTACATATGAGGCACCCTGGGATGTGTCTGGCTCTCAGAGTTATTTGGTAATGATGGCACCAGGTCATGATCTTCCACAGGAGAGCGCACAGCACTGCCGAGTGGGTTCCTCCTTGGTTGTTCACGCAGGCTACCACTGTTGAGTTGTCCGTAGCAACCAACACTGTTTGGTCCTGGCACTGGTCATTGAACCTTTAAAGAGCCTTCACCTGTGACCAAGGAAGGAGTGTGTCCAACGAATGAGGATATATCCAGTACTCCTTGAGGAGAAATTGAAAGGGCCTTATGTGAAGGCATCCCTCCGGGACCATTTTTCCGCTGAGGCGAGCAACCCGATTAGCGACAGCAAACATCTTGTAGTCAAAACATGTTTTGACTTTTAACCATAGGATCAAATCTTGAAGATTGAGCCATTTCTCTGAGAGGGTTTACAAGAGCTGAATTTAGGTAGTATTCATAGCCCACGAATGGAAACACCTGAGTTGGTTTGAGTTCGAACTTCTGATTTACAATCCACTCTAAGGACTGTGTCAGGTACTTGAGATTTGATGGAAATGTATGTGGGCGTCTGACAGGTCAATCGACGACACCCGTTCCCCTGGAATCAGAGAGGCTCTGATGGGTTCTGGTGTTTCCATTTTGAACCTTTCTACAAGTAGAAAGGTGTTGAGCCGGCTGAGGTCTATCACCGGCCTGCACCCTTGGTTAGTCTAATGGACTAGAAACAGGAGATTTAAAACCCGAGAGATTTCGCTTTTTTTTACGGTTTCTATTGTGTTCTTTGACAAAAGAGACTGGATACAAGAGGCCAGAGCTAGATTTGATAGGCCTTGTATCATGAGTGAATCAGGGGAACTCTGGTTAATTTTGCATTGGTGATGAATGGTAGGATTTAACCATTGGGTAACAATGTTTAACACGTTTGAGCATTTGTTTGTTTGCTAATCTCTTCCGAAAGACCGAGGGAGACCTCCTACTGGTGGACTGAGAGAGGCTTAAAAAGGAGTCATTGGGAGGAGGGCTTTGACGCTCTCATTCCCTTGTGAGGTCGAAAAATTACCTCTGGAGCCTATTGCTCAATTTCCCCCTACCTGGGGAAACGATGGTTACTGCTTGGAATGGATTGACTCCCATAGGGGCGTTTTCTGTAGGAGTCTCTTGGTTGTGGGGACCATGTAAGGACTGATTTGAGAAGGCCTAAACCCTAAATGCTTTTACGGGTGCTTGCTATTTTTTATAAATAGGCACCCTTTGAATCTGAGTTGACCTGATGAACATAGTCCTGATACTGTCTTAACAGTTTCTGTAACCAGTTTGTATTAAAAAATGACCTATGTAAGAGCAGCCAAAAATTAAGGGTACAGGGATTTGCCTTACCTGAAGCTCAAACTCTTGACTACCAGTAGGGACTTAACCCTAGGGGGCCCAGAGTGACTAGGGGAGATACAGATTTTGCAATGTTGTAATTTGTCTTCAAAACAAGGTTGTCCCAATTGTACCCCCTAGTGGAACCAGGGGTTTTATTGATTAATTTTCAGGTAAATTTATCAAACACATCTTTAGTCGAGGACTGAGTGGGAGCATAGCTGAAGGGCCCCTTGGCCTAAGCTCCTGTTGGCCTGCTACATCATTCAGAGCCCAGACGATGGTGGAGGACCTAGGCATATTGTCCCTGGGGTCAGGGAGATTCAAGTTTCTATGTCCTCGGTATGTTGTGAGGGCAAGTCAAATCTACTTGAATTTATGAACCTTGTTCAGAAGCCCTTTTGGGCTTTGAGGACTTTTTGACTTATGTTTTTATATGTCCAAGTGTGTGTTCAGACTAGGATTGTTTGGAGTTCTGATATAAGACAATTATCTGAACATCCAAACTGCTCAGAATTTGGATACGAACAATCATATGAACATCCAACCATGTTCAGATGGTTATACTTCGGTAATTATAAGTCAAGCTGTGGTTGGGACCAGGCTTAAAAAAATCCAAACATACGACCGCTTGGATGGTTATAACTCGGGGGGCCACGGTGGCAGAGTGGTAACACTCTCGCCTCCCACCTCTGTGGCCGGGGTTCGATCCCCGTCATGGCCGTAAGTGGGAAAGCTGGTAGTTGCTTGCCGTTGGTCTTACAGTACAGAACCCTAGGGAACTATATGTACTGGTTTCCTCTGCCCTTCCAACTACCCGTCGTGATATGACCTGTACAGTGTTGAAAGCGACGTAAAACCCCAAATAAACAAGGTTATAACTCGGATGATATGCAAATCAAGTTGTTGGTTCGTACCAGGCTTCAGATCCAAGCGGAGATCTGATCCAGCCCCACTTGGAATTGGCCGACTTAATCTATCAGAAGCCTGGCACCTCCCCATTATTGCTTATTAGTTTAACAACCATTTTTGTTGTTGAATTGAAGCCAAATTGTGGAGACAAGGCATTACATAAACAATTTTTCACGTTTGAAAATTGCCACTGTGCATTGATATTCGTCTATTTTACAACGACCTTATGAGTAAAATATTTTAAATATTTTATATTTTATAGGACAACTTTTATTGTGAAACACCGTTTTGCGAGCACCTGTTGTCTAGATTGAGACACTTTGAATAAGCACTCCTTCTACTACTTTGTTTGAAGTTTTAAGCCTTTAAATAGTCAAATAATGTAGCATGTAAGGATTAAAATATATTATTTTTTTTTATTTTGACAGATAAAGGTCCTGTTATAAGCTACATACATGTAACTATGACAGCCAACGAGAAAGAAGTGGGATCAACTACGAGGCTCACCTTCCTTTGAGACTCCCCTAGATTACTGACTGATCACTGAAATATTCTGACCCCCCTGCAAGATTATGACTCCCCCTTTACCCCCCCCCCCCCCCCCCCCCCACTTCCCACTTAATTGAGTGCCATTAAAGCACATATTGGTGGGGTTGTGTACTCATGTGTGTTTTGAGCAATAAGTTATTAATATTATTTATTCATTTATTATAGTGACATGCACCAACAATGCTCAGCCCATATGGGCTTATAAGTCACTTTTAATATGAAGATATAGTTATACATGTGGTTATTTTAATATTTTAAAAATGAAAACTGTTATGTTAGCTAAAATGTAAAATAGTGTAGAATGGGCTTTGAATTACCTTTGGCTAGTTGTTATTAATTCTCAATAGAATGAATTAGCTAATCTTTTTAATAGGTGGCTGTGGAAATTTATCAATAAACATGTGATTTCCAGTTCCTTTGATATTAATCCTATTGAATCTCTTTGTTCTGTGCTACCCAAATTGTGTATATATACTGCACATAAGGTACCCTTGAATTATAATGTATTTTGATATTGAGAGGATAATTATGGAGCTAGATACAAACTACCAGCAAGGATTTATGAATGCTCACCCCCCCCCCCCCCCCCCCACTTGCTCTCATTTTAAGTAAATGAGCTAGAGAAATGAAGATATCTCACTGATTAACTCAACCTGTACTTGAGCCTATACAAGTTGAGAGACAATAACACCACCCCCTCCCCATTTGCCCCCAATTGAATAGGTGCAGAAACAATAGAGGGGAGTCAGTTTCTGAATGGGGGGGGGGGAGGTGAGTATCTTGCAAGCAATATTCTAACCCCCCTAAATCCTATTGTTTGGGAGGGACAAATGTTGTTTGCAAGATAATGACTCCCCCAAAAGATCAAAGGAGAGGAGTCAGAAATAGAGGGGAGTCATTATCTCGCGTTACACCGGCTAGTACTAGTTACAACTGATTTACTTAACAGTGATAACCTCAAAGTAGCTATTACTCAGCTATGCAATATGCTACATGTCTGAAATTTTACTATGTTATAGCTGACCCAAAACTAGCTGAATAACATATTTATACAAAATTCTCTAACCATAGTAGTTTTCAGGTTGGAAGGTACTGAAGTCAGAAACTAGCTATTCCTCACTTAGCTATAGAGATAGACTGCCAATTTACTCACCAGCTATAGTTGTAGCTATAGAAAAAGTAGCTGAATAGCATATTTTAACAAAATGCCTTAAATGCAATACTTTTTAACTTATACATGATTTAGTGCATGATTTCATTAATTTTAATCCATTAAAATTATTTTAAAAATTCATAAAAGTATTAAAAAGAGATGCAGGCCTGATACTCACACAAGGGAATCTACTGGTTGAATCATCTGTATCTGTTGGTACCTGACAGTCAGCCTCACCAGCTGAAGTCTTGAGTTCCTGGCACTCAGCTATGGTCGTAGAAGCTTGGGCTGTAGTTGTTGGTGTCTGGGACTCCATTACATTCCTGAATGGCTGACAGCCTCATTTTTAGAGTCAGATGAGACTTGCTGATTCAGGGCCTCCCTTTAAGACATGCTACCTAAGTTCATCTGTCCCATAATCGAATGGTCATCATCTGTCAAGCTGAAACAGTCATCTTGTTTAGGCTGTTCTTCTACATGTTTTGAGACAGATACAATGAGGCTTGGGTTGCTCACAATTTCAAACATTCTGTCTCCATGAAATTTCGCAATGTGCCTACTAATAAGGCCTCTCTTTTTGGTGCTCTTTACTGAGCAGAATGGCCACTGAAACAACTGTTTTGCTCTTTACTGAGCAGAATGGACACTGAAACAACTGTTTTGCATTGGTCACTCCGCAGATAGCAATAAATTTGAAGTTGGGCTGAACATGGAAAGTTTTTCACATTAATAACACGTCCAGAACTTCTGCTTTCCTTGTCGTGGAATCCTTATCACCTTTTTTCATTGCCTTGGTAAAACTGGTCCTCTAAGATAAAAGAATTTAAAAAAACGGTTAAAACTCTCAAAAAGCAAATCATTGATTTGATATTATCCAAACCAACACATACAACCACTTAATTACTTCAAGCATTAAGTCATACTTCGAGCAACATCCAGGATATATAGGTGATCTGAAAATGGGATCTTTTCTCTGTTCTAAAATTTTAACATTAGTTGTTAAGGTTTTAGCTGACAAATAGAACATTTTAATGTTTACTGTGCAACTCTGCGCTTTCTGTAGAAATTTTACCAGAAACATCCAGTTTTGACAAATATGTTTTATGAGCTTTTATCATGTAAACTACAAGCATCACACACACATACACACACAAAAAAAAAATAAAAAATGGTCAAACAGTTGATTCTTCTAAATCTATCTAACAATACTACTTTCTTTGGAAGCGGGGGCCAAAAACAGGAAGACCAACCCATCATTGACCAATGAGGATTTATGAAGTAAATAAATGAGTTTAACTTCAAATACAAAAATATTTAAAGAAATTAACACACTATACTTTGACCTGAAATAATTTTAGGTGAATCATTGTACACTGAAAAATAAAATTGTACAATGAATAAATTTGCTTCAGAGTATTGTTTGATTGAGACTCATTTATTACAATACTTACTAATTCAGCAAGTTGGGTGCCCTACAGTACTACAGGTTGATCTGTCAGGGATGCTTTCTTACATATTTTGGCAATAAATAGAATCTTCCTTCTTCATATTTTCTTGATGCAGAAATAAGTCAAAATTTAGTTTTTTGTCTCGCATAGAGTTGACTGGTAACTTTATCTGTGGGGTCAGTCAAAAAGGTCATAGGTCAATTCTGAACGCACCAAAATATGCAAGCCACATGATTTTCCATAAGTGGTATTCAAATCTTAAACTTCCAGGATCAATCATAAAGGAGACAAAACTGAGAATTTAATAAGTAAACTAGAACCGATCCACATTTGTATCCACCGGAAAGACAACTCACCAAAACCAGTAACCATCGTTCTCAGCCCATGATTTCCTATAAGTTTGGTTGATCTTGTTTGACCTTGAAGGAGGGGTCCAAGGCCAAATCTGACCTCATCAAAAGATTCCCAGCCCATGATTTCCTGTACGTTGGTTTCACATTACAAACCTCTAGGATCATTAATAAGTGAGTTATAAGCGCTTTTAAGTTTGGCTATCCTCGTTTGACCTTGAAGGAAGGATCTAAGGTCAAATCTGAACACATCAAAAGATTCCCAGACCATGATTTCCCATGATTTCCATAAGTTGGTTTCATATTGCAAACCTATAGGACTAATTATCACATTGCAAACCTATAGGAATAATCATAAGGTACTTTTAAAGTTCGCTACGTGGGGTACTTAGCACTCGGCGGATGACCTTGAATAAAGAGCTTCAAGGTCAAATGTCTGCAAGGTTGTATAGGACATGTATATCTATTATACATATCACCTATGAAGAGGTTCAACCTTCTACCTATGAGAACGAGCCAGTAGAAAAGAGTAGATAATTTTCAAAGAAATGCTCATGGTGGCCATCTTGTTTTTCAGAATGAGGCTAATTTCAGTCCCAGAGAAGCTTACCTCCCAATGAAGATATCCTGCAAATTTGAACCTAGCTGGTGTAGATTTCCTCTGAGAGGATTAAGGGCGAAAACCTCTCTGAGGCAGCGGCGTACCGAACCCTAAACCAAAGTATCCACCGGAGGCATCCAGTGGATCCGATTAAATTTTTACAATAATGAGCAATTAGCTATATTGCTGGGGCAAGCTAGTCCCGCTAAAATAAATGCCAAATGCCAGAAAAAGATGTTTGATGTCTACACCAGCAGGAATGGCTAGATCACTCATTCGCTAGGTGGTGTGAAGTACTTCCTGGCTAGAGAATGTGGTGTCCCAGCATCTTTTTCATTCTTCTAACATTAGATAATCCCTAGTAAAATAAATGCAGGGTTGGTTGGGAGGGTGTCTGTTATCCATTAGGTAAAGTATTATAAAAATTTTATTTACTTATTAAATTTGCAATTTTATTGCATTAAGACATCTTACTGAATGGACCGCTTGGAAGGTGGGCAGCTTACTAGGGACAAAATACTGAACTCAAACAAGACATTAGTAGTTTCCAACGGAGATCAGGTGGTCCCACTCGTAGCTTGCTGGTGACGTGATAACCGAAACCAAGCAACCCTACCCCCTCTTTTTCCAGATCTCCTCTGTGGTAGGGAAGAGAGGTATGAGTTCAGTCCCTAGAGAAGCCCTCTTAGGAAGGAAGATGAGTTTAGCTGGTAATGTTTAGGCAGACCACTGACACTTTGAAGACCCTGCTACCACCAGGTCCAGATAAAACAGCTCTGAATCAGCGCAGACAAGTAAAACTATGTGATTGTGTTGGATTTCAGGTGATAGGCTGATAACTGTTCTTCGGAGACTCCCGATTAGAAGGCCATAGAAGCAGCAAAGGCCCTAACATCATGGGCTTTAACATGAAGTGTAAGGACTCCCTGATCAGATAGCTCATAGCATAAGATAATCTCCTTGATCCATAATTTGTTCTTTGTTCTGCCTGAGGACTGAGGCTCTGTCAAGATAGTTGTGTAGGGTTGTAACTGGGCATAGAGACTGGTCAGCCTTGAGAGATTTATCCAAAGCAAGATTTTCGTCTTTTCTGACATTAATGTGTGAATTTCCCAGGTTGTCTGCTATGGCTTATCTGTAGCCATCAATTATAATTGTGACTTTGCCCTGGAACAAATACAGCAGGAAATTGGCTATGGAATTCTATTTGATAGGTGGCACCCTGAAGTCCACCAGATTACTGTGGCACCATTTTGTAAAAAAGGCCCATTTCACTTCAAATATCTGGTTGAGACTATGTGAGGAGCCTCAATTTGTGCTGTCGCTGCTTCAGAGAAGCATTGCTGCTTGATCGCTGAGGCTTTAGGAGCCAGGCATGGAGATTTACGTTTAACAGCTTTTTGTGTGGAATCTGACTGGTTAAGTCAGCAGATAGGGCAAGCAAAGGGATCTGGCTTGACTTGGCTACCATGTGGCTACCTTAGTTTTGCCAGCACTTTACCTAGAATGGCTACTGGTGGAACAGCATATGGGTTCTGGTCCTGTCAAGGCAGACTGAATGCAACTATTGCCCAGGCTATGGAGTCTGACACTGGTGACATGAACTTAAGTAACTTGTTGAATCTCCTTGCAAATAGATCTATTTTAGGCTTATGCCACCTGGTGCATGTCGAATGGAAAACCTCTGGAAGGAGGGATCATTCAGTCTGGATGATCTGGCCTAACCAGGATAGCTTGTCTGCTTCCACATTCAATCGGCCTGGAATGTGTCTGGCCTTGAGGGTTTCCTGATTCATTGAGCACCAAGTCAGGATTCTCCACAAAAGGGCACAGTGGGCCCGACCTCATACCCCCTTCCTTGTTTATGTAGGCAATGACTGTAGTGCTGTCTGTTGCTGAGTACAATCTTTTGGGGTCTTGGAACACTTCTAGGGCCAGAAAGACCACCTTTAGTTCCAAGTAGGTCAGATGCAACTTGCTTTCTGGCAGGGACCACATCCCTCTTGCTGTGACTTCTCCCAAGCGCCCCAGCCTTCTCTTGAGACATCTATAACGATCTGAAGAGCATGGCTGAGTGGGTGTAGTGCTGACCTTGAAGGAAATTTGCCTCTTGAAGCCACCATTGTAGGTATGGGTCAAGCGGTCTTGCAATTACAATCACATTTTCTAGTGATCCTGGGATTCTCCAGTGATTTTTCAGGTGCCACTAAATCGGCCCCATGTAGACTTGCTTCTCAATAGCTATTAAAAGGCCCATCAAGGACATAAACTGCCTGACCTGACAGGCAGGGCTCAAGATCAGCTCAAGATAACTTGCGAAATTGAAAATCTGTTTGGGTAAGAGTTCTTATTTCTCCATGTTCACTATCCAGCCTAACTCCCGGCACATAGCTGCTAGGGTCCTGGAGACACGTTTGATGGGATGTGGCTCTGACTAAAAAATTGTCTAGGTACCTGTGGATTCTTATACCCTTGGTTTGAGCCATTAGTTTCGACTTCCTCGAGTATCTTTATGAAATCCATTGCAACAGTGGACAGACTAAATCGTATAGCTTTGAATGGGTAGGATTGACCCTGGATGTGAAAAAAACAAGTACTTCCAGGATTCTGGATTTATTGGCATATGGAAGCGTACTTGAAATCTATGGACATTACCCATTTGCCTGTTTGTAGGGAAGTCCTTATGCTTTCCGGTCTCTCCATTGTTGAATTTCTCTGGTTTCAATTTTTTGCAGCGAGCTCAGATCTATAATGGGTTCCCACTAGTTGTTGGGTTATAGAACCAAGAAAGGTCTGTTGAAAAAAGCCATATGTCTGATCTTTGACTTTTTCTACTGCTTTATTTTGTAAAGTGCATGTAATGCCTCCAGGTAGCTGTTCCTGAGGGGATGTATATAGCCACTTATTATTATTGGAGACCTGGTCAAAGTTGGTAGGTTCAGGAAAGGCAGGGTGTAGTCTTCCTCGAGGATTCTTATGATCGTAGACCAGCCCTAGGCCAGCCCAAGTTTTCCAAAACTGGTTCAGTCTGGCCCCTACAGGTAGATTTTGAGCTTTTGTTGCTTTCTTTTGTAGGTGCCCATCAATAAAAGGCACATCATTCACAGCAATACAATTTAAATCTAAAGACTGACAATTGTTCACAAGTGTGTCTGTCCTAATGAACCCCTCCACAAAACCCCTCTGGGTGACACAGTAACTGTCATTTAGAAGAACTTTGACTCTTGGCCTGACATGCAGAGAAGTTGTAGGCCTGGCCATCATCCCTTCTGCATTGACCATAAGAGATGAGGGTTTTCCAGGCTGATGGTCAAGATTCCGGTGTCTGCTTGGTAGACTGAGTATGAATGATTTTTTTATGGGCGCTACCAGAGAAAGGTTTGTCATCATCGTGAACTATTTCTTCCTCTGCTAAGGAAATCACACTGTCTGGAAAAAGAGGTCATATGAAGGGTGAGTTTCAAATAGTCTAAGTAGCTATCACATCTTACCACAGTGTTCTTTGTCATGTTGATAAACACAGTTCCCGCACAGTTATAGCCACTGCCTGTGTGCCTGGTTAAAAGTCATTAAATAGGCTAGCTCATCAGCTGCTTCTTGAGTTTCAGTTGCCCACTTCCCATTGATTTTATCATCCTGAATGTTCTTTAATTGGGTGACCATGTTGTCCTGGAATTTAGTTAGACAGCAACTAAACCTCAGAGTTTCCTGTGCAATAGGCTGGGAAACTGGTGATCCAGAAGATAAGGACTGTCTAGCAATTCTGGTGTAAGAGCTATTGAGTTTCGCTGGTCCATTTGGCCAGTAGGAAACTTTCAACTATGTTTTTCTTTTCTGGCTATACATCATACCACTTATGAGTGCAAGGAACCTTCATAAATTGGTCCTGGACAGTCCACTGGTATCAGTAGTATGTGTACAGTAGCCTTGTAAGGTTCAGCTTTTCCATTTTCTGGCAGAACCAGTATTTTGCTGGTTGGTTGGGTTCTGGGACCAGCAAAGGGGTAATCATCTTGAGAAAACCCTGAATTTTCCAATTCTGGTACCAACTGTATCAACAACCAGACACCCGACATCTTCCCATGGTAGTTATGTTCTTCAAAAAGCTGTTGATCAGCTTCCTGGTCTGGAACACCAGTTTCTAGATCAGAGACCTTGCAATCTTCCTCCATAGGGTGTACAAGAGAGGTGGGCTTAGCATGTTGTTCAAAATCAAGAGTCGCAGTCTTGATGAGAAGATGCACTGGCTGCTGAAGTAGTCGCTAGAGTCTTCCAGAAACAAAGTGTGATGACGATGCTGGTCATATGTGATCCATCACAGCTGAGTGACACCAAACTGTTACAAACTTAAACTGATAAGTTTCTAAAATATCAACAAAATATTGTAACCTTATAAAAGAGACCTTTTTCTGTTTGTCTAGATTCATGTACATGATGAATAGCAATGAAAAAATATAAATTACCACATGAAATATCTTCCGAACACCAAAAAAATGTCCCAACCTTAAAGTCAATGTTAGTTTTCAGCTGTGAGATAGTTTAAGGTAATTTTTCCTGAAGATTCTGTTCAAGGTTTTGATACATCCACAAGTTAAACATTCCCAGACTTCCACAGCATTTGAAATACTGTTGAAACTGTTGAAATACCAAATCGAAAGAGAATATATAACTGAAGATCACTATATGGCACTTATCTATGGCCAGTTTCATATACATGCAAAATTTCAATGAAATATATCAAGGTCACTTTTAAAATAGTGCACACATCGAATACCAATTACAACTACATGCCAAACCTGAATTGACGCCATCAACCCACTTTCGAGATACTATCCAGAAATGAAACAAGCAGTGATCATGAATGGGCTCTGTGTCAGATGCCTGTGTTTCGAGTTTTACAGTACAATCGAAAGAAGAAAATGGTATTCAGAAATAGAGTATGTAGGTAACTGTTAAGTGTAAAAAGTAGGTGGAAATTACAAAAAAAATACTGTAAATGCAATAGGTTTTGAGTTACAACTGATTTATTCAACAGTGAGAATCTCAAAGTAGCTTTTGCTCAGCTTTGCAATGAGCTACATGTCTGCAATTTGAGTGTTACAGCTGACCATAAAGTAGTTGAATCACATATTTAAAAATAGCATCAAAGATGCCCGTACCCCACAGCCTAGGGAAATAGTTTTAACACCATGAGATATAGAAGTACTGTATCAGTACAAAGTTCAGGATACTTTCAGAGCACTGTCAGTTATATAAAGCTCCAGAGTTTAAATAGAGAAAATAATGTCTAAGAGAAAGATAATGCATTTAGAGATGAAGTATTAAAACAAGACAGTTCAATAACAAGATGACAACATTATGACACGCTTTATCTACATCTGGCATGGCTGAATTATGGTTTGGATGTTTTGAATATTACCATGCATACAGAAATGGCAATGAATGCTTATGTGTGGTGTTGGAGCAAAATCGGTGGCTCACTTGATGAAATTCCATCTGTTACAATTGGAAGTTGTAAAAGTAAAATTCTTAATGAATTCTAATATGACTTTAACAGTGCTTAATCTGCATCAAAAGACAGACCCAAAGATGCAACAAGATTTTAAAGGTCAAGGTCAGTACGACAAGGTCAAATCAAGGTCACACCATGATGCTACAGACCTACAACCCCTAACCAATGTCCCTACCAAGTATCAACTTCCTATCACCTTTCAAAGATATAGCACGGACAAGATTTTCAAACTCAAGGTCACTACAGCAAGGTCAAAGGTCAAATCAAGGTCACACCATGATGCTGCACACCTACACCCCCTAACCAATGTCCCTGCCAAGAATCAACTTCCTACACCTTACAGTTTCTGGGATACAGCCCGGACAAACTTTTTTCCCGTCGTGAGTCCACCCATCTGACACCATGGGTGAAAACAATACCCTGACAGCCCTTGGGCTGTGGGGTAACAAAATATTGTATGCAACAGTTTTCAAGTTACAACTGATTACTCAACGGTGAGAGCCTGAAAGTAGCTATTGATCAGCTACGCCATGAACTACATGTCTGCAGTTTTACTATGCTATAGCTGATCCAAATGTAGATTAATAACTTAAAGAAAATACTCTAAAAGCAATAGTTTTGAAGTTACAACTAATAAACTCAACAGTGAGCACCTCAAAGTAGCTATTGCTCAGCTATGCAATGAGCTACAGGTCTACAATTTCATTATGTTATAGCTGACCCCCAACAAATAAAAAAAAAAGAAAAAAAAGGTGAATAACATATTTAAACAAAATTTTGTACATGCAATAGTTTTCAAGTTAAACTGATTTACTCAACAGTGAGAAGCTAAAAGTAGCTATTGCTCAGCTATGCAATGCGCTACAGATTTGCAATTTCACTATGTTATAGCTGACCCAAAATAGGTGAACAAGATATTTAAGAAAACACTCTAAATGCAATTGTTTTCAAGTTACAAGTGTTTACTCAACAGTGAGAACCTCAAAGTAGCTATTGTTCAGCTCTGTAATTTCAATATGTTATCGCTGACTGAAAAGGTGCATAATATATTTGAAGGTGTATTCCCCAATTTTTAAGGTGGTTTTATTATTTCATTTTCACAGAGACAATCATAAAAACCCCCATAACAAGAGGGTCAGCGATGCCCCAAAAGGCGGGTTGCGCAGGCAGCAATAAGGTTAGCAACTGCTGTAATTACATTTAGAAACAAGGAAAGAAATGTTAGGTTACCCAGTTAAAGTGAATGTGTTAGACGTGCCAAGAAACCTAAAACTTGTAATCTAGGTTACATAATTGTATCTATGCTATAAACAGACAAACGAAAGGACAGAATTACACCAATTTTGAAAGCAACTATGATGGTGATGCATCTCCCTGTCCAATTTGAATTTGATTGGAAAAACCGTTTTTTGAGTTACAGTCCGGAAACGGAAATGTTAACGAACAAACAGACGAATGACCAAACAGAATTACACCTATTTCAAAAGGAACTTAAATATGATGGTGATCTATGTCCCTGTCAAGTCTGAATTCGATTGGATAAACCATTTTCGAGTTAGAGTCCAGAAACGATAATATGGACGGACAAACGGACAAATTAATGGACTGAATTACACCAATTTCGAAAGGAACCTAGCTATTATGGTGATCTACGTCCCTGTGAAGTTTGAATTCGATTGGACAAACCATTTTCGAGTCAGAGTCTGGAAACAAAAATGTGGACGGACAGATGGATGGACAGAAAAATGGACAAAAAACGGACAAAGGGACAGACAAACAAACACACAGAATTACACCAATTTCAAAAAGAACCTAGCTATGGTGGGGATCTATGTCCCTGTCAAGTATGAATTCGATTGGACAAACGGTTTTCCAGTTAGAGTCCGGAAACGAAAATGTGGACACACGGATGGACAGACAAATGGACAAAAAACGGACAAACGAACAGACGGAATTTCACCAGTTTTGAAAGGAACCTAGCTATGATGGTGATCTATCTCCCTGTCAAGTTTGAATTTAATTGGACAAACCGTTTTCGAGTTAGAATCCTGAAACAAAAACATGGACGGACAGACAGATGGACAGAAAAATGGACAAAAAACGGACAAAGGGGCAGACAAACGAATGGACAGAATTACACCAATTTCAAAAGGAACCTAGCTAGAATGGGGATCTATGTCCTTGTCAAGTATGAATTCAATTGAATAAACCATTTTCGAGTTAGAGTAAGGAAACGAAAATGTAGACAGACAGATGGTTGGACAAACGGACAAAAAGCGGACAAACGAAAAGACAGAATTACACCAATGTCAAAAGGAACATAGCTATGATGGTGATCTATCTCCCTGTCAAGGTTGAATTCGATTGGACAAACCGTTTTCGAGTTAGAGTCCGGAAACGAAAAATGAGGACGGACAGTCACTTGGGGTGTTTAGGCACCCCAGATGTCAGTCCTGCCCCTAAGGCATTTGTATGTGTGTGTAAAACCTTAAAGTCAGACTTTAAGGTACCAGTCTGATGTTGCCACCAACCAAGTGACCTAAGGTTACCAAGTAATGCTATAAACAAGCAATCTTATTGGGGGCCTCCCTGATTTACAGTTTTTAACTCCTGACCCTTAGCAATCTAAACTTTGGTGTCACATTGAATTTGAACTTGGAGGGAAGACATGTTGAAAAACAAGTCTTTTAAGCCTATGCCATTATATGCAGGATTATGTGTGTGACATTAGAATGCTGAACTGAACTTTGTGTGACACGTCAAGTTTCTGACGCCAGGAGATCTGATTCTTAGTCATCTTGTCAACCTCAGGCTTTTGTGTTTTGCACATGAGGGACGGTCTACCCTATATTCATTTTGCGCATTTTTATGCTAATTTGGTCGAGTTTTCTGTCAATTTGTCCCTATTTTTAAGCCTGAAATTGCCAAGATTGCTGGTGAATCGTGTGTGTGCATATATTTTCAGTAACTGAGACTTATTAAATAACAGGCAATATGCCAGATAAAAAGCAAAGTTGCAAGACTTGTAAAACTAGACATCTACCACCTACAGGGAAAAAATGCCAATTCAAAAGTACTGTTGATAGTGATAAATCTGTACCTAATGGACTGCGAGATGCTGCCGTTTCAAGTAAGTTGCTTGACACAGATCAGGCGGATCTGGGCGGACAGCGGCTGCAGCTGGAGATTCTGTCACAGTTGAAGAAGGTATCGCAACGACTCGACATGGTGGAGGACCAGGTTGCGGGTGGGGTGCAGCAGGCGACTCAAGCTTCAGTAGGATCACCATCACCAGCAACTGGAAAGTTAAGTACAGACAGTGTCATTGTTAGTTCTCAAAAGTCAAAAAGAAGTAAAAAGTTCAAACCCCCTGTAGAATCTAGTACTTCATCTTCGGATGACAGTGATAGTGACATTCCCTCCCTAGATAAACTTAGATCTCATGTGTTACAGAAGAAAGTTGATCGTAGGATCCGAGACTTGGATCAGAGTTCACACCTCTCAGGTAGTGATAGTAAGTTAAAAGACAAATCTAAGAGAGGTGGAAACGTTGATGTGTCGGTGAAAAGAAAGGTTTCATGGCCCCATGAGCCCATTTTGGGTGGAGTCAGTAGACAGAGAGTAACGTATGACCAGTTATCCCTCACCCAGTGAGTGCAGGGCTTTTGTAAGAACATTCTGGAGCAAAAATCCTCTGATAGAAGAGACATAATGGTATCCTATCTGAGTGATCTAATGGAGGACGCCACAGACTTTTCCTGGCAGGGGGCAAAGGCAGCACATGCTGTGCTGCTATGTGAAATGGAGCGGGGTTCCCTCCAGTGGGAAGATCTGGATCGCATTGATCGAATCCGTAGGGCCCATGCTCAGAAACACGTGTCAGGTAGGTCAGGGTGGGCCAAACCATTGGATCACTCAAGTAGGAAGCCATGGTATTGCAAAAATTATCAATTTGGAACTTGTGTTCACTCACGTGATCATGAATCAAATGGAAAAATTCACAAACATGTTTGTTCATTTTGTTTGGCTGGGGGCAGGCAGGTGGGGCATCCGGAAAAAGAATGCCCACACAAGAAAAGCTCAAAAAACGAACAAGCAGCTGCCCATCATTAGGATGCAGCAGCTGCAGCTTGGCTGAGTGCAATGATAGACAAATACCGGTTTCTGAGATTGTAGGTGTCACTAGTGTTTGTCCTAGTGATGATGTAGTGTCACATGTTGTAACTAATGTCAAAGATGAGAAACAGTATAAAACAAGGTTTTTGTACAATAAGTCAGTAGTTCCTAGTCAGGTTGACGCCTTATTGGCTGCAAGGCGTCATAAATGTCAAGTGTCAAACACAAATACCATCAGATCACGTGTCTTTGGTAGAACAGTAAAGCAAACTAATGCTGTCAGCTTTCATGCTGGCTGTGTCATGTCTGAGGTCGCACACAATGATCTAGGCCACCCCAGTGTCCACTCCAATAAAGGCGTTGACCACGGTGCTAAGTGTCATGATATTGATATAGTTCAAAATTTACCTCAAAAACAAACTGCAATTGAAACTCCTGGGTTTGAATCCAAATCTCCTGGGTTCGAACCCCTCATATCTGGGTTTGAATCTTGTGACTGTGACACAAAACTCAGTATGTCTGGTTGTGCTCCTGGGGATGTGGTGATAGCAGAACCCAGTGGTCAGGAGTTTGAATCCTCCCATGTAACTGATTCGGCTGCTCCCATGTATGTAGGTCAAAAGTCTAGCAAGCTAGACAATGTGTCTGTTGGTAAGTCTGAATTGACTTCCTCAGAAAGTCTTGGTCCTGGGTTTGAATCCGGGGTTAAAACAGGTATCATCACAAAGTCCCGACCTAGTGTGAACGCAGTCACAGATGAGGTAAATCAACTGTGTCCAATTTATGATGTAAACAATGTAGGCATGGAAGACAAGTTTGTAAACACAATTATCTTTGCAAATCAAGGGAGGACAGATTTGCCCCAAGGTGTGAACACTCCCATTTTTAATCAATGGCAGAGTCAGGTCGATTTTCAATTTGGCTTTGTTCCCCTAGGTTGCCAATTAATGCCAAGTAGTGTCACAACTGTCAATTCCCATGATTACTCACCCATTGAAATGCATCAAATGGTTAGGAAAACTGGTAAACCCAATTTTCTGCAAGCTCGCCTACCTGTTGCGTCACAACTGAATGTTGATAAATGGCAAAGTCTTTTGACTGATTACTGGGACCAGCAACTGTTGCAGTTGCTGCAGTTTGGGTTCCCACTTGATTTTAACAGGGGTTGCCCTTTGAAGCATGAGGCTGGTAACCATAGTTCAGCTGATGAATTCCCCTCAGATGTTGACGCTTACATAGAGGAGGAATGCAAGTTTGGTGCTCTACTAGGTCCATTTCACCTCAACCCCATTGAAAATGCCCACAATTCACCATTCATGACCAGACATAAGCCCAATTCAGATAGACGCAGGGTCATTATTGACTTGAGTTGGCCCCTGGGGGCTTCAGTGAACTCTGGCATTGATAAGAATACGTACCTTGACGCCCCGTTCACGTTGACGTTTCCCACTGTGGATGACATTACGTCAGAGCTAAAACGCCTTGGGCGTGGCGCCCTTCTGTACAAAATAGCCGTAAGTCGAGCGTTCCGTCATGTTAAGGTAGACCCTGGCGACTATGACCTCCTGGGACTGCATTGGCGTCACGCGTACGTCGACACGTGCGTTCCGTTCGGGACGCGGCACGGAAGCCAGATTTTTCAACGTGTAAGTGACGCAGTGCGTTACATAATGCGTCAGAGGGGCTTCCGTGTCATTGACTACATTGACGACTACGTTGGTTTCGGCGTTCCGAGCGTCGCGCGTGCGTCGTTTGCGTCATTGTTCGAACTCATGCAACAGTTAGGTCTTACTGTGAGTAACAAAAAATTAGTACCTCCCAGCACCAAAGTTGTGTGTCTGGGTGTGTTAATTGATACTGAGAATGGCACAGTTTCCATTCCCCCAGAAAAATTGCGTCAGATAAATGACATGGTCAAGGAATGGCTCAGTAAGACAACCTGCACTAAGCGTCAGCTTCAATCCTTGCTTGGTCTGCTCTTATATGTGCACAAATGTGTCAAACCGGCTCGTGCCTTCTTGAACCGTATGCTAGCACTGCTTAGGTCTGGCCATGCCAATCAAAAAATTGAGTTGACCTCTGACTTCCGACGTGACCTTAGGTGGTTTGGGAAATTTTTGCCACTCTACAATGGAATTTCCTTGTATGATCACAGACCTGTGGATTTCACATTGGAGCTGGATGCCTGTTTGACTGGTCTAGGTGGAAGGTGGAGCAGGTTTGTGTATCACCTCCCCATAATTCGTGGTTTCATGAATTTTTCCATTGTCCACCTTGAGATGGTAAACATCTTGCTGGCAGTAAGATTATTCCAAGTGCATTGGTCTGGCCGCAAGGTACTGGTGAAGTGTGATAATGAAGCTGTGGTGTCAGTACTTAGGTCGGGCAGGACTCGTGACCCCTATCTTGGGGCTTGTGCCAGAAATATCTGGTATGTTTCGGCCCTGGCCGACATTGACCTTCAATATGTCCACATCAGGGGAGTGGACAATGGGGTGGCTGACCTGCTGTCTCGCTGGATAGGCAGTCCTAGTGATTTCAGTAAATTGTTGTCCCACATACAAGACCCAGTATGGGTCTCAGTGAATGAAAAATTGTTGGATATAGATCCTGAATTGTAAATCATTTTGTTATTAAGGTGATATCCCCAGCAGGGGCCAAATGCTTACAGATACATATATGCTAACAGTTGCTATACTTTGTTGTAGATAATGTGGCCTTGAGGTCTCTGTCTCAAAAAGCAGCATCTAGAACTCAGGAGGCCTTCAGACCCAAGACAAAGCAAGCGTATACAAAGATGTTCAGGGTCTTCATAGCCTTCTGTGTCTACATGCAAGTCACCATGGTGGAAATCGATGTCAATGTCATATTGTGTTTTTGTGAATGTCTGGTTTCCAATAATTGTTCTGTCAGTATGATTGCTAACTACTTGTCGGCCATAAAGGCCAATTTTGTAATTTATAACATGTCTTATTCTCTGCTTGATCACCCCAGGATCAGATATTTTCAAAAGTCAATGCGTATAAACAGGTCTTTGGCTTTGACCTCTCACAATGTAATTGACCTTTGCATGTTAGCTCGGATTTCTGAATCTTGTGACCACCTTAATTTCCCAGAGGTGTTCAGGGCCATTTTTCTCACCGGTTTCTTCGGTTTTTTCAGATTGTCAAATTTGGCTCCCCACTCCATCTTGACCTTTGACCCATCTCGTCATTTGACAGGTCATGACCTTTTCTTCACCAAAAATTTGGTGAAGATTTTGATTAAGTGGTCTAAAACCATGCAAAACAGAGATGCTGTTCAGGTTATATCACTACCTAAAGTTTCAAATCGGGCTATATGCCCTTTTAGGGCCCTTAAGGCCCTCAAAAAATTTTATCCTATGACGGCTACCCACTCTGCATTTCAAATCCACACATCTAGTGGTTGGCAACCACTTACAGATTCAAGAGTCAGAAAGGCCCTAAAGTCTGTTAATATGACCTTGGGTTTGGATCCAGCCTTTTTTACATATCATTCTTTTCGCAGGTCTGGGGCAACATTTGCTTATAACGCCCATGTCCCCATTCAACAAATAAAGCGCCATGGCACATGGTCCTCTGAATGTGTCTGGAGGTACATTCAGTCAGACCATGTGTCAGGGGAGGCTCTGGCTTTTGCACTGGCTGATGTGATAAATGCTTAATGTCACTACCTCTACTGTTGGGGTTGAGGGATTACATATTACATATTATTATCTTTTACTTGTAATTTTTAGTAACCTTGTAAACCTTTAGGCCTCTTGACCTTCAGCTCTCAGGGTGACCTTCAGTTGACCTTATATGAATCAACACCTCGGATTAGAGGTCCTTCTTGACATCAATCACCTTTGACCTACTGGTCAGTCCTGTAACCTCTCAAGGTCACCCTCTCTGCTTGGGCCAGGTTGGCTTTTAGGTATTTCTTTGTAAACCATTCTCTAATTTTTGTCAGCATGATCATATTATGGACAATGACTTTAACTTGTATTTATCATGCTGAAGATTGTTTTAAATGTCTATTTTACAATGACCTGTAAATATTTCTTAGACTTAGATATATATATATATAACTTTTATACGTAACTTTTACTTTGTTAAATGTATTAAAATCAAGTACCCTCAACCCAGTGTCTTTTAATGTCTTTGGGGTGGGGACTGTCACTTGGGGTGTTTAGGCACCCCAGATGTCAGTCCTGCCCCTAAGGCATTTGTATGTGTGTGTATAACCTTAAAGTCAGACTTTAAGGTACCAGTCTGATGTTGCCACCAACCAAGTGACCTAAGGTTACCAAGTAATGCTATAAACAAGCAATCTTATTGGGGGCCTCCCTGATTTACAGTTTTTAACTCCTGACCCTTAGCAATCTAAACTTTGGTGTCACATTGAATTTGAACTTGGAGGGAAGACATGTTGAAAAACTTTCCCAGCCCTCCCTCCCTCTTATGCTGTAAAATAATTAGAGGGATTACATATTACATATTATTATCTTTTACTTGTAATTTTTAGTAACCTTGTAAACCTTTAGGCCTCTTGACCTTCAGCTCTCAGGGTGACCTTCAGTTGACCTTATATGAATCAACACCTCGGATTAGAGGTCCTTCTTGACATCAATCACCTTTGACCTACTGGTCAGTCCTGTAACCTCTCAAGGTCACCCTCTCTGCTTGGGCCAGGTTGGCTTTTAGGTATTTCTTTGTAAACCATTCTCTAATTTTTGTCAGCATGATCATATTATGGACAATGACTTTAACTTGTATTTATCATGCTGAAGATTGTTTTAAATGTCTATTTTACAATGACCTGTAAATATTTCTTAGACTTAGATATATATATATATATAACTTTTATACGTAACTTTTACTTTGTTAAATGTATTAAAATCAAGTACCCTCAACCCAGTGTCTTTTAATGTCTTTGGGGTGGGGACTGACGGACGTCAGACACATCAATCTAATAGGCGGGTTGGTTACATGCAACCCGCTTAAATTTCAAAGTGAAAACTCTAGCTAATTAACTAAGAAACAGCACTTAAACTTCAGTAGAGCGGCCCATCTGGTTTATGATAAGGGTTATATGCACTACGGAATTCTTGATAAGCTGATCAAATTCACACTGGTGAATTCAGCGTACACAAGGATGGATAAAAAGATTAAGGAGAAGGGTAAACCCCAAACTTAAATCCAAATAGATAAATGGATTGGGGAATACTTGGACAGTCTACATTTAAATTTGATTCTAAGTTAGGAAAATATTACTGCATGGATTAAATAGAAGTTAGGTAACTGAATTTACTCTATTTATTAAATTTTATTTTTCTAATTAATTAGAAATAATATCAAAGATGAATAGGTTCACCATAAGTCCCCTATTGAACACTGAAAAATAGCATTCCCCACAGCCTGGGGAAATAGTTTTCAACAACATGAGATATAGAAGTTGTAAAACAGTACAAAGATCGGGACACTTTCATGGCAGTATAAAGAGAAAAGTTGCACCTGGGTAAGGGGTGTTATAAGAAGGCATAGCTTCATACAAATAAGTTGATACCTGCAGGGTGGAGTGTAGGGAATGCCCAAATATAATATAGTAATTGGCGCCAAGTGGTTGCATTTGGACTGGTTGGATCCCCCATCCAAAGAAAGATGCTGAATTCCATGTTTTTCACAGAATGATTTTTCTCTGAGAAATGCCTCGAAATTGGAGTGGCCTTTTCAGGTTGGAATTTCTGAACACTGCTGTAGTGTTCATACATCCTGTTTCTAATTAGGTACAGGGGTTTAGTGGCAGCTGGTTTGTTCCTTCTATTGTATGGGGAAACCGCTGGTGACTGGAGTCTCTTCCTTTTCAGTCCTTTGCCTTGTTTGGACACAGGATCTTCCAGTCTATTGGCAACTTCATCAAGTAGTGACACTGTTTCACTACTCATGGTGGTGGTGAGTATGGGTGTTCCACTTATGTGTGTGTTGAAAACACTTGCACTTTTAACCTTAAGGTTAGTGAATTCAGCAGAGCTGTGTCACTGGCACTTGTATTACCCGTAGATAAATAAGTTAATAGTTAAGTGTTGGTGTCAGTAACTAAGTAGTTATTCCCTCAGATAACCTGCCTTATATTGACCAAGATGGCTGGCAATATTTCGAAAATTATTTGAATCCATCCCACATTAGTCCTAAGGTGCATTATACCTATCCCCTATGATCCACTAATTTGAGCGGTCCTCTGCCAGATTGAGCCTCTAAATGGAGGATCAGGAGGATTAGAACTAACATCTCAATTTTTTATAATTATTAAATATGTTAAATTGGGATTAAACTGATTTAAACATTGATTATTTATCTAAGATGTCAGTATATTCCATGACTTTAAAAGTATAAAAGTGAAAATTTTAATTAACTTAAATGTAGCTTTTATAAGCTACAAGCTTACCATGTGGGACTGAATGCTGTTCTCGAAAGGCCGCCCAGCCTGGCCAACATCTAAGAAAAAAAGATGTTTAGTGTTGGCTGTAGCCTCAGGTTGTCGTCACGTGATCTACCCCATTTGTCATCTCCTTTCTCGTTGAAATTTTAACCCATAACCCCTCAGCTGTAATACAGTGGGGTGGTCGGGTGGGACTCTTCTCAGTCCCACATGGTAAGCTTGTAGCTTATAAAAGCTACATTTAAGTAATTAAAATTTTCAATTTTATTGTGCTACAATAGCTTACCATGTGGGACTGAATGCTGAATCCAACCGTCCGGTGGAGGGATTACAGCTGAGACTGGAAGGTAAGTCTATTTTTTCTTGGAATTTTGATAATAATAAAAGAATGATAGATAGAAAATACCTGTCTGAGTCCCGTCAGGGCCCAATCCCAAAGACCGGGCCTGTAAAAAGCCAAAAACCTGAATGAATGAACGAGTGCTAAAAACTGTCCGGTTGTTTGACAGGAAAAGGAAGTGTAACCTATGTACACCATACGGGGTAAAGCCCCAAGGGCTATCACGGAATGATCGGAGTTTAAGGCTCAGAGATACCAACTTATTGCTACCCTAAAATATTAATGACAACCTTAAGGTCCTTAACATATTACACAAATAATGATAAGAATTGAAAACTTTAAATATTAAAAGACCTTACCTGACACACCCTGAGGAGGTAACTTATACCTAGACCCCGGGATTAGACTCCTGAAGACTTGGCTGTAGCGGATGTGCCCCCCCCTTTTCATTCCGAGGATGACAGGACTGAGGAGAAGAGTCTAGGACCTGTTGAACCGCTACTACTGATCCCAGATACAGATTGTTGTCGTTGTCTGACCAAGTAAGGTCTTTTAGATAGAAGTTTGTAGAAGTGTTGTGAGTTTTCCAGTGACAGGCTTGCATGATCTGGTCCACCGATACCCCACCGTAAAACGCCTGAGAGGCTGCGAAGGCCCTAATGTCATGCGCTTTAACTTGGACCAAGTCTAAGGCTTGTTGGTCTGCTTGTTTATAACAAAGTAGAATGGTTTGTTTCAACTAAGAAGAGAGAGTAGCGGGTCTGATGTCTGAGGAATGACCATTCTTGAAGGAGATGAAAAGGAGGGACCGAGACCCTCTCAGGTCTTTGGTCCTATCCAAATAGTACCCAAATAGGCCCGCACCAGACACAGGGTCCTGTTTTCTTTGAACTGTCTATCTACAACGGTAGTCAAAGCAGGAATAGTCACCGGAGACACACTTTGAGAACCTTCTCTTGCTAGCTGGTTTTTGGCTATGAAGTCAGAAGAAGGGAACAAGGCAACCTTTTCCCATTGGCCTAGATTAGACACTTTGTTTGCAACCCAGGCATGGATTTCGCTACGGTGCTTGCCGGAGGCCAAAGCTAGCAAGAAAGCAGTTTGGAGAGTAAGATGTTTGAGGTCTGTGTCTTTCATGGGCTCAAAGGGTGCTTTTGTGAGCTCATTGAGAACAACAGAAAGGTTCCACTTAGGAAGGTTTCTGGAACTTTTGGGATGATCCCTGTGGAAACTGGAGAGTAACCTATGAAGATCTGCATTATGCGCGATATGGTGGGCCGTTGGGCCCAGAGTGTCAACAATGGCAGTCGTGTAACCGTCAATGGTCGAGGGGCGCCTGTTTAGGCCTTGGTACAGGTACATGAAAAAATCTGAGATCTGTTTTACAGATGGAGTGGAGAAATCCACCGAATTTTCTCTGCACCATTTTTCAAATAGGACCCACTTTGATTTGTAGATGATCCTTGTTGATGACCACTGAGGGGCAGAAATTCCCTCTGCCACCTCCACAGAGAAGCCTTGTTCTTGGAGTTGTCCACTCCTAGACACCAGGCGTGGAGGTTGAGATGTTGTGGATTGCTGTGGAACACATAATTGTGGGACTGTTTGAGTAGAGTTGTTGACACTGGAAGTTGCAGTGGGATCTCTGTTGAGAGCTGCACTAGGTCCCAAAACCAGGGCATCCCTGGTCAGCCTGGGGCTATTACTATGATCAGGCAATGCCATGGCCTGATTTTTTTGATCACCCTGTGAAGGAGAGCTGTAGGAGGGTAAGCATAGGCAGTGAGACCCGTCCAGTTTATGTTCAGAGCATCTATGTCCCAGGCCTTTGGGTCTGTGATAGGAGACACGTATAGAGGGAGTTTGTGGTTCAGATGAGTAGCAAACAGGGCTACATGGGGAGTGAACCACTTTTGGCAGATCTGTTTGAATACCTGTGGATGCAGTGACCATTCTGTTGACTCGACTTAGTTGGACTTGGACAAATCGGCCATCACATTCAGACACCCCGGAATGTGTCTGGCTTTTAATGTTATGTGATAATGATGGCACCATGTCATGATCTTCCACAGGAGCACACACATCTCCGCTGACTGAGTTCCTCCTTGTTTGTTTATGTAGGCTACCACTGTTGAGTTGTCCGTTGCAACTAGAACTGTCTGGTTCTGACACTGGTCCTTGAACCTTCGAAAGGCCAGTGAGACCACCTTCAACTCCAGGACGTTTATGTGTAGCCTTTTTTCCTGATCTGACCACAGACCCTTTGTAAAACTTCGTTTGGGGCATCTGTAAGGAGTTGGATACTGTGGTCTTTGGAATGAAGGTCTGAGCCTTTCATCAAGTTTACAGGATTTTGCCACCAGTCTAGGTATGCAGAAATGGCATCTGTCCAAGGAAGGAGGCTGTCCAGCGACTGAGGATATCTCCAGTGCTCCTTGAGATGAAACTGAAAGGGCCTCATGTGAAGGCGTCCCTCCGGGACCATCTTCTCCGTTGAGGCTAGCAACCCAATTAGAGACATCAAACATCTTGCAGTCAAAACATGTTTTGACTTGAGTCATAGGATCAAATCCTGAAGTATGAGCCATCTCTCTTGAGTGGGTTTTACAAGGGCTGAATCTAGGTGGTACTCGTAGCCCACAAACGAAAACACCTGAGTAGGATTCAGTTCTGATTTTTCCTGATTTACGATCCACCCCAAGGACTGAGTTAAATCGACCACTGCCTGAGTGTTCACTAGGGCTTCCTCCTGAGACTGGGACCTGATCAGCCAGTTGTCCAGGTATTGGTGAAGTCTGAGTCCTCTGGAGAGGGCCATTAGCCGGACTTCCTTTACGATCATTGTAAAGACCTGGGGCGCTGTGGCCAGTCCGAAAGGGAGGTGAACTGGAACACCTGAAACCTGTGGCAAAATCTTAGATACTTCCTTGAGTTTGGGTGGATGCAGATGTGAAGGTAGGCGTCCGATAGGTCTATCGACGATACCCATCCCCTGGAATCAGGGAGGTCCTGATGGACTCTGGAGTTTCCATTTTGAACTTTTCTACATGTAGAAAAGTGTTGAGCCTGCTTAAGTCTATTACTGGCCTCCACCTTTGGTGAGGCTTGGGGACTAGGAACAGGCGACTGTAAAACCCGAGAGATTTTACATTTTCCACCCTTTCGATAGCGTTCGTTGACAGAAGAGACTGGATGCAATCGGCCAGAGCTTGGTCTTTTTGAAGGGCCTTGTATTCTGATAGAATCAGAGGAAATCTGACCAAGTTTGGTTTTGAGAGGAATTGCAGTGCGTAGCCATTGGTGATAATTGTTAACACATTGCTTGCTAGTCTCTTCTGAAAGAACGGAGGCAACCTCCTACTGGTGGACTGGGAGGAGTCATTGGGAAGAGGGGTTTCCACGCCCCCTTCCCCTATTGTTCCCCTGGAGCCTCTGAAGTTTTGTTTTCCTCTGTTTGAGGAAAACGATTGATTACTGCTTTGGGAGGAATTGCCCCCATAGGGGCGTTTCCTGTAGGAGCCTCTTTTCTTGTGGCGACCGCAAAAGGGCTTATTCTGGTAGGGTTGAAAACCCTGAGAACTTTTGAGGTGCCTTTTTAAAGAAGGAAGTCCTCACCTTCCTTGACTAACTGAGATTTGAATAAGGAAGACGGCCAAAAGGATGCATTCCTGAGCTCCTGGTGTCTGGTTTCTCCTAATTGAGGTTGTAACAGGGTCATTTTGGCTTCGCTCTAAGGAAGCCAGTATTGCCCATTGAATATAACTCCCTCTGGAGTATATGGGCAAAGGATTTACTGAGGCAAGTCAAGGCTCTGTGCTGGATTTAGATGGTCTTGTTCCACAGATCCAGATACTCACAGGCTTCCTCATATCCACGCTTCGCCGCTTTTCAGGATCGGTACCTTTCTTGATTTGTGACTTGACCTTCTTGAAGGTCAACTTCAAACTATGCTGACATTTTTCCAGAGTGGAATTGCAGGAGGAAGACGTCTTGGCAAAGGTGGTAGAAAAATTCAGTGTGGAGATGTTTTGCCTCGCTTGATGTTCCAACTCCTTAAGAATTGGAAGAGGAACCTTGCCTATAGGGGCTCCAGAGAGCTTAGGAGAAATACAGATCTTCACAAAGTCTGTATTATGTTCTTGTATTTTGTCTTCATAACAAGGCTGACCTACCTTGTATCATTTGGCAGTGGAGGGAGGGGCTTTGATGTACTTACCCTCTGGCAAATTTGCTGGTTGGAAGTCCTGATCAAACTTATCAAAGGCATCCTTGATAATGGAATTAAGAGGCAGCATTGAGGAAGGGGCCTCTTGGTCTAAGTTCTTGCCTGCCTTTCTCATCATCAAGGCCCATGACCGCAGTGGAAGACCTAGGCAAGGATTCCCTAGGATCAGGCAATCTTAGGATGCGTCAAAACATATCCACCTCTTCAGCATATTGGGGTGGGATGTCAGACAGGCTACTTCCCTGTAATAAGGGGGGTCAGGGTCATGTTGTGGATGGTCCTGATCAGGGCAGGACTTCCTAGAAGGCTTAGGAGACCTATGTCTACGTTCAGGGGACTGATCCTCCTCTGAAGATGAGGGTAAGAATCTGGACCTCGAATTATGTTTGGATTTGTCAGAGTGTTTCTTAGGTCTGCTCGAGGCAGGCTGAGGGTCATCCGAGGGTTCAGAACAGTGGTCCGAGGCAGAGCTCGGCACCACGTCAGCTTGCTTGTAAGAATGAGATGACTTTTAGCTCTGGTCGAGACAACCCTCGAGGGTTCCTCGACTGAGCTAAGTTGATGACCCGAGGCGTCATCAACGCGACTATCATAAGAGACAAGGTGAGGAGGTAAAGCTGGGCCATAATCAACATTCATCAACTCGACAGTACTAGTTTTTGAGGGATCCAGATTTTTTGAATGAGATGGGTTTTGTTTAGAAGCTGAAGCGGAGGTCTGATCCACCTCCACTTGCTTTGACTTTTGTAAAGATTTTTGTAAATCTTCACAAAGATTTTTCATTGCTTCTAAGATATTAGCCTGAAAGGCACCCATCTTCTGATCAATTTATATCAAGTGGAGAACCTAAAGATTTTTTGAGGTTGGATTCGACTTTCTGTTGCAGGGCCGTACCTGGTGTGGGAGGAACAGTACGAGCTGGCGTTCTGAGAGATAACGCCTCAAAAGCAAGAGGCTGAGGTCGAGGCGGAGAAGTGAAAAGGCGTTTGGCAGCAACTTCAAGTTCTGCCCGAGAACCCCCGAAGGATTCAATCGAATTGTCACCCAATAATTCTGCAACTTCGTCATCATTTTTGTCAGTTTTCTTGTCACTCCTCTTAATAGTTATTTTGGTTTGCTGCTTTTCAGTAAATGAAACGCAGATCTCACAAGGTGACATGAATGTAACACAGGGATCATCTCCCTTACCCGCCTCTCTGCAGGTAGGACAATAGTTATGTGAATCAAATGGGTGACAAAAATGATGGCATTTTGATGCCCGGGGTTTATCTTGGATTGGTGAGAAGACATGTTTGAACGCAATAAAAGAACGCAATAAGGAAATGATACCCGATCACATAAAGCCTAGCCGAGGCGAAAACTCACAACAGATAAAAACAACTAAAATACCTAACCAACAGGGCAGAAAGTTATGTAAGATATACTATACAGATTGATAAATGAATTGACTGAAAATGGACATTAAACAATCAAAATGAACTGAGATACAAGTAGAAAACGGCAGTAAAAACTCCCCAAGATTCCAATATGGCGGCGGCCAACGAGAAAGGAGATGACAAATGGGGTAGATCACGTGATGACAACCTGAGGCTACGGCCAACACTAAACATCTTTTTTTCTTAGACATTGGCCGGGCCGGGCGGCCTTCTGAGAACAGCATTCAGTCCCACATGGTAGCGCAATAAAAGCAATATTGATTCAGTTAAAGTTGCTTTTATACTTTTAAGTGCTTTCTCATGGAATATACTGACATCATAGATGAATAATCTAAGTTAACTACTGCAAGATCAAACGTCAAATCCAAGTCAGACCACGACGTTGCACACCTACAACCTAAACCACTGTCCCTACCAAGTAATAACTTCCTACACCTTATAGTTTCTGAGGAATAGCCCAGACAAGATTTTATAGGACAAGGTCACTACGACAAAAGGTCAAATCAAGGTCAGACCACGATGTTGCACACCTACAACTCCAAACCAATGTCCCTACCAACATCCCTAGTAAGTATCAACTTCCTACACCTAATGGTTTCCGAGATATAGTCCGGACAAGATTTTATAGGTCAAGGTAATTATGGCAAGGTCAAAGGTTAAACCAAGGTCATACCATGACGTTGCACATGTAAAACCCCCAACCGATGTCTCTTCCAAGTAACAACTTCCCACGTCTTACGGTTTCCAAGCTATAGTCCAGACAATTTTGTGTAGGTAAAGGTCATAATGATGTCAAAGGTCAAATCAAGGTCACATCATTATGTTGCACACCTACAACCCCCAATCAATGTCCTTACCAAGTATCAACTTCCTGCACTAGACGGTTTCTTAGATATAGCCCGGACAAGATTTTATAGGTCACTATGGCAAGGTCAAAGGTCAAATCAAGGTCATACCATGACGCTGCACACCTAAAACCAATATCCCTACCAAGTATCAACTCCATACACATTACGGATTCTGAGATATAGCCCGGACAAGATTTTATAGGTCAAGGTCACTACGGCAAGGTCAAAGGTCAACTCAAGGATGATGCACACCTACAACCCCTAACCAATGTCCCTACCAAGCACCAACATGGTCAAAGTCATGTATTAGAAATGAGGAAACAGTAAATAGGGGAAATGTAGAACTTACAGATGCAGATAATAGATTTCTTTTTTGAAAATGTATCGTCATAACCTTTTTTTTTGTCTTGTGGTATGGTTTGTTCCATAAATAAAAATTTACTGCAAAGAAGCCAATAATTCAAAAACTAGAAATAGGAAGCCTTGTAAAACGAGCAAGTAGAACAACAGAGAAATAGGTGAATTGCATACAGGAAAACACATGGTCATGTGTAATGTCCACCCATGATACTTGGAAAGGCTACGTATCATTCCTTTTTATTTTCCTCTAAATAAATTCTTGGGTCAAAAATTTGCTCCAAATGGCTCTTTCTCTTATGCTTTACGAGATATTTACAATTTTTTAATTTACGTTAAAATCCAAGATGGCCGCCAAAAGTGGCGAAAATAGAAATTTTTTCTATTTTCAATAGGACACCCTTGAACTACCCTGAGGGTCAAAAATTCACTCAAATTGGCTCTATCTCTTATGGTTTCCAAGATATTTAAACTTTTTTATTTTCCACTAAAATCCAAGATGGCCGCTGAAGGTGGCGAAAATTGAAATTTTTTTTATCTGTTAGACAGAATACCCATATACTACTGTATGGGTAAAAATTCACCTAAAATCACTGTATCTCTAACGGTTTCTGAGATATTTACAGTTTTTGAGTTTCAGTAAAAATGCAAGGTGGGCATCAAAAGGTGCGAAAATTGAAATTTTTCCCTTATACATAAGGATACTCTATTACTATCGTAATGGTCAAAATTTCACTCAAAATCGCTTGATCTCTTGCAGTTTCTGAAATATTTACAATTTTTTATTTTCCGCTAAAATCCAAGATGGTCACCGTAAGTTGCAAAAATTGAAATTTTTCCTTGTACTACTTGGGTCAAAAAATCAATCAAAATCACTCCATCTCTTATGGTTTCCAAGAAGGTTACAATTTTTTAGTTTCTGCTAAAATTTAAGATGGACGCCAAAAGTGGCAAAAAAAATTTTTTACCTTGTGCATAAGATACCCTTGTACTGCCCTGTGGGCCAAAAAATCACTCAAAATCACTCCATCTCTACCGGTTTCTGAGATATTTTCAATTTTTATATACCACAGTTGTCGGCCAGGGCTGAAATAACCACTGGGGCCACACTGTCCGGACCCTCTTTGGCCAGCTGATTCTTTGATAGAAAGCTGGGGGATGGGTGCAGACACACCTTGGACCAGTGTGACTGGTGTCTAATATTCTTGTGCTGCCAAGCGCGTATCTCACTCCTTCTCTTGCCTGAGCCTAGGGCTAAGAGGAATACAGTTTTGAAGGTCAAATGTTTCAGTGACGCTTCTCTTAGAGGTTCAAAGGGAGCCTTTTAGCTGATGTAACACCAGGGAAAGGTTCCACGAGGGGACTCCCCCTTGACTACCTTTGGGTCTGTCTCTATGGAAACTATCCAGGAGACGAGTGAGATTTTCGTCCTTGCTCATATTAATGGTTGAACTTCCCAACTTATCAGCAATGGCAGACCTGTAACCATCAATGGTACTGGGTTGCAACTGCCTGTCCTGGAAGAGGTACAAGAGGAAGTCAGCCACAGACTTCACAGGTGGTGCCCTGAAGTCCACCTGATTAGCGAGGCACCATTTTGTAAAAATGGTTCACTTTGCCTCATAGACTGAGCTGGTTGATCCTCTTTGAGGAGCCTCAATTCTTGTTGCCACTGCCTCAGAGAACCCTTGTTCCTTGATAGCTGTGGCTCCAGGAGCCATGCATGGAGATTTAGGTTTAACAGACTTCTGTGAGGGGTCTGATTGAAGGGCTGAGTCAGAAGGTTGGGCAGCTGAGGAAAGAGTAATGGGATCTGACTGGACATTTCCACCAGGTCCGAAAACCATGTCATGTTGGGCCACCCTGGATCAGCCTTTTGCAAGGAGAGTCTTGTAACTTCTCCACCACTTTGCTCAATATGGCTGTCGGTGGGAAGGCATAAGCATCCAGATCTCCCCATGGCAGGCTGAGTGCATCCACTGCATTGGCCATGGGATCCGGAAGCAGTGATACAAACAGAGGTAACTTGTTGTTGAATCTCGTGGCAAAGAGATCTATCTGAGGTCGGTGCCACCTGTCTATTTGTTTATTTGTGGTTTTACGTCACTTTCAACACTGTACAGGTCATATCATGACGGGTAGTTGGAAGGGCAGAGGAAACCAGTACATACAGTTCGCTAGGGTTCTGTACTGTAAACTGCCGACCAACGGCAAGCAACTACCAGCTTTCCCACTTAAGGCCATGACGGGGATCGAACCCCAGCCGCAGAGGTGGGAGGCGAGAGTGTTACCACTCTGCCACCGCGGTGCCAGACGGAGTGGACGGAGGGACCATTCTGTTTGAATGGTCTGCCCTAGTCTGGACAACTTGTCCGCCACCACATTTAGACGACCTGGGATGTGTCGCGTCCTCAGGGTGACTTCCCAGTGCACCATTCTCCATAGTAGGGCACAAAGTGGACCGGACCTCATACCCCCTTCTTTGTTGGTTTAAGCTACTACCGTGGTGTTGTCGGTTGCTATAAGAACCATTTTGCCCACGCACAGATCTTGAAACTCTCTTAAAGCTAGAAAAACTGCTTTGAGTTCTAGATAATTTATGTGTAGCTTGTTTTCCGGTAGGGACCAAGTTCCTCTGGCAGTGAACTCGTTTAAGTGAGCACCCCACCCTTCTTTTGATGTGTCTGTAAAGATTTGCAGAGCATGCTGTATTGGGTGTAATGGTTGGCCGGTGAGGACATTGCTTTCCTCTAGCCACCATTGTAAGTGGGGATGTAAAGATCTGCGTAGAGGAATCACCTTTTCTAGGGACTCAAGGATCCTCGAATTGCTTTTGAGATGCCATTGAATGGGCCTCATGTGTAATCTGCCTAGGTGAACTTGTTTTTCTGTGGCTGTTAATAGGCCTATGAAAGACATGAACTCCCTCACCGAACACGTTGGAAGGGCCAGAAGTTCTAGTATTTTTTCTTGTAGATTCTGCCACCAGTCCGGTGTCGGCAAGACCCGACCGGACTCGAGGTTGAACTGGTAACCGACAAAGTTGAAAACTTGCTTTGGTTCCAGCTCCGACTTCTCTAAGTTCACCATCCAGCCTAGATCCTGGCACATTTTCACAAAGACTAGCGTATGTTGGAGACAGTCCCGGTGGGATGTGGCTCTAACCAACCAGTCGTCTAGGTATTGGTGGATGCTTATACCCTTTTGAATGGCCATCAGTTTCACTTCCTTGGCTATGACAGTGAACTCCATGGGCGAACGGACAGTGGACAGGCCGAACGGTAGTGCTTTGAACTGAAAGGTTTGGCCTTGGATATGAAATCTCAAATATTTCCTGGACTGTTCCTGTATCGGAATATGGAAGTAAGCATCCTTGAAGTCTATGGAGGTTACCCACTCTCCCTGCTGGAGTGATGTTCTGATGGTTTCCGGTGTCTCCATCTTGAACTTTTCGGTCTTGAGGAAAAGATTCAGACTGCTCAGGTCTAAGATTGGCCGCCACTTGTTGTTGGGTTTTGGTACCAAAAACAGTCAGTTGAAAAACCCTAGTGAGGTCTGTTTGTGGACTAGTTCTATGGCATTTATGTCCATACGCTGATGTAATGTCTCTAACAGTTTGAGGTTTCTGTGAGGATTGCCATAACAGCTTATGACTGTGGGGATTCTTGACAAGTTTGGCCGGATCCGAAAGGGCAGGGTGTAGCCCTCTTTCAAGATTTGAACCACTTTCGGACTGGCACCCAGATCTAACCACTTTTTCCATTAGTTTTGTAGTCTGGCCCCTGCAGGCAGATTTGTGACAACATTGGGAGCATTTATTACAGTATTTACATAAGACAATGGAACAACACAAGAAACACTTTTCACAGACTTTAATTAGTTTATCTTTGAGTAACAAACTGCTGCCCCGGGACTTATTTTGTTCTTTTGAGAATGCCCGGGCGCAGTATGAACAGAATTTACAACACTTAGCTTTGCACTTAACAGGGTGTTCATTGTCTTTTCTGTGGAGCTCCCAGTCAGCAGCAGAGGCTTCAACTGAATTACACATTGATTGTCATTTGTACTGCTGCTGACCCTTGGCTGGTCGCGAGGAATATTGTTGTTTGCCCTTATTCCTTCTGCGATGGGTATGTGACAGGTTTTTCCAGGCTGGTTTGTCCTGCTTTTTCTCCGACCTCTGCTCTTGCCTTTCATATGGGTGATATCTGCGGTTCTTATATACAGAACTTGACCTGCCTTTATCAAAGTCTGCAATGTCTTCCTCAGCTCTCTTAACACTACTGTCCGGAAACAGGGTGTCCGTATGAAGTGGAGCTGTTCGGAGGGCGTTGAGAGTGTCAGCCTTCACTCCTGCCTTAAGATATGCAAGGTATGAATCCCGTCTAAGAAGGGTTGTGTTGGCCATGTTCACAAAAAACAAATTCAGTGAGGTGCTCCATGGATTTCACCATGGCCTGGCATACACTGGTGTTAAAGTCAAGCAAAAATTAGAGTTCGTCGACTGCTGATGAAACTCTGGCCGGTGTCTTCTGTTTTGATTCCACCGGTATGGCTTTCAATTGAGTGTTCATATTCTGTTGGATCTTCAACAGGCAATGGTTGAATCCGACTGGGTGGTTACAAATCACTGTTGATTCACGTGCAGACCTCTCCCATTTACGTAGGGTCTCTTGAGAGATAGGACGTGACATGGGAGGAGAACTAGCAATACCGGCCTGTCGAGCTATCCGGAGATATGTACTGTTGAGACGGGAAGATCCAGTGTGCCAAGATGAAACAGTTTGATCAGAGTCCTTCTTGGGGTGAGCATGGAACCCATACCATTTGTTCTGTGATTTAGGTGGCCGCACAAATTTGCAAATTTAATAAGTAGACAATTTGCTAAACCGGTCGGTGCAGACCGGCCCGCCAAACACCAGAAAAAAGACATCCTGTGTTTCCACCAGCTGGCCGGTCCGTAGTACTAGTGCACTCCCCAGATGGCGCCTCGTACTTCCTTCCTGTCTAGACAACCTAACGTCATAGCATCTTTTTCAGTTGTCTAAACCTGCTAGACCCCTAGTAAGCTGATAGCAGGGTCGGTGGGAGGTTCTTGTGTGTCCATTGGATAGGGTATTACCTTATAAAAATTTAATTTACTTATTAAATTTGCAATTTTATTGCATTAATACATCCTATCCAATGGACAATTTGCTGAATAACTACTGCTTGGTCGGTGGGTAAGTTACTAGGGACATATATGAACTCATAATAGCAAATTTTAACCTACGGTCTAGGCTGACTTTGTCAGGAGACCAATAGGCCCAGGCCTGGGTTGAACTTAAGGTCAGGAAACCCTGTAAGATCATGGTCGGTTACCAGCAGCCGGTTACCCGGGGTTATACCGACATTGCCCCCCCCCCCCTTTTAACAGACCTGCTCTGAGGTAGGGGTATAAGAGGGATGAGTTCAGTCCCAGAATGTCAATAAACCTCCCAAAGGAAGCACATCACATTTTTACTATGTACATGTAGAAACTGTTAATACTATGTACATATATACAAATCTCCTCAATCGAAGGGCCAATTGTGGATCTGCTGAGCAGCCCATACTGAGCCCAATTGGTAAAGCTCCAAGTCAGCCCAAGCCACACCCTTCAGATAGAACTGTGTGAGGGTATTATGTGACTTCAGTGGCAGGCTGACAACATTAGATCTAAGGAGACACCCGACTGGAAGACCTTAGGAGCAGCAAAGACCCTGACATCATGGGTTTTAACCTGATGTAAAGAGTGGGCCTCCTGGTCAGAGAGCTCATAACATAGGATCAGTCTGTTTGATCCAAAAGGAGATAGAGGCAGATGTCTTTGTCGGAACCTTTCTTAAAGGAGACCAAAAATCACCTCCTTATTCTACTTGAGGTCTGAGGTCCTGTCCAAATAGTAGCGCAATGCTCTAACCGGAGAAAGGGACCAGTCAGACTTGAGGGATCTATCCAGAGATGGGGTCCAGGGCTGTTATAACCACTGGGGCCACACTGTCTGGACCCTCTTGGCCAGCTGATTCTTGGATAGAAAGCTGGGTAATGGATACGGGGACACCGTTGACCAATCGGACTTGTGTCTACATTTTTTGTTTTGCCAAACATGAATCTCACTTCTGTGTTTGCCCGACCCAAGGGCCAAGAGGAATACCGTCTTGAAGGTCAAATGCTTCAAGGAGGCCTCCTTGATTGGTTCAAACGGAGCCTTATTCAGCTGGTGCAAGACCAGTGAGAGGTTCCAGGAGGGTACGCCCCTCCTGCCTTTGGGTCTGTCTCTGTGGAAACTGTCCAGGAGACGAGCGAGATCTTTGTCCTTGCTGATGTTGAAGGGTGAATTTCCCAGTTTATCAGCAATGGCTGAACTGTAACCATCAATGGTGCTGGGCTGTAGTTTCCTGTCCTCATAAGGTACATAAGGAAGTCAGCAACTGACTTTACCTGAGGTCCACCTGATTAGTGATGCACCACTTGTAAAAATGGTCCACTTTGCCTCATAGACTGATCTGGTTGATCCCCTTTTGAGGAGCCTCAATTCTTGCTGCCACCGCCTCAGCGAAGCCCTGCTCCTCGAATGCTGAGGCTCCAGGAGCCGTGCATCAACATTAAGATTTGTCAGATTTCTGTGAGGGATCTGATTGAATGGTTGTGTCAACAGGTTGGGCAGATTGGGCAGGCTCAGTGGGATTTTGCTGGACATGGCCACTGGATTCCAAAATCAAGGCATGATGGGCCACCCCGGAGCAATCAGAATGATCCTCTTGTATGGGGAGTCCTGCAACATCACCGCTTTGCCCAATATGGCTGATAGTGGGAAGGTGTATACTTCCTGATCCTACCATGGCAAACTGAGCGCATTCACTGCTGTAACCAGGGGATCCGGTACCGGTGACACAAACAAGGGCAACTTGAGGTTGCATATTGCTTGGAAGACCTCCTGAAGGAGAGACCACTCTGTTTGGGTGGTCTGGTCTAGCCTGGATAGCTTGTCTGCGACCACACTCAGCCAGCCTGGAATGTGTCGGGCTTTTAGAGTTACTTGATTTCTGGCGCCCCAGGTCAAGATTCTCCATAGTAAAGCACAAAGTGGGCCCGACCTCATGCCTCCTTTCCTGTTTATGTATGACACCACTGTGGTGTTGTCTGTCTCTACAAGTACTATCTTGTGTATACAGAGGTCTTGGAACTCTTGTAAGGCTAGAAAGACTGCCTTGAGTTCTAGGTAATTGATATGTAACTTGCTTTCCAGGAGGGACTAGGTGCCTCCTGCAGTGTGTTCGTTTAATTGAGCACCCCACCCTGCTTTTGATGAATCTGTAAAATTTGCAGATCATGTTTTATTTGGGTGTAATGGTTGACCTGTAATGACATTGTTCTCTTGCAACCACCCTTGTAAAAGTGGGTGCAATCACCTTGGTATTGGAATCACCTTTTTTAGTGAAACTGGTACCCTCCGGTTGTTTTTGAGATGCCACTGTATGGGTCTCCTATGAAGTCGACCTAGGTGAAATTGCTTTCAGTGGCTGTTAGTAAACCTATCAGACATGAACTGCTGGACCGGACAAACCGGTAGAGACAGTATTTCTAGTATTTTGTCCTGAAGGTTCTACCAATGGTCCGGTATAGGTCGGACCCGACTGGCCATGAGGTCGAACTGGTAACCTAAACTTTGGCATATTTTCACTAGATCTAGTGTATGCCGGAGATAACCCCGGTGGGATGTGGCGTTCACCAACCAGTGGTCCAAGTACTGGTGGATTATTATACCCTTGTGTATGGCCATCAGTTTCAACTCCTTTGCTACTACAGTGAGCTCCATGGGTGCAGTGGACAGACCGAAAGACAGTGCTTTGAACTGGTATGTCCGACCCTGGACATGAAATTTGATATGCCCTGGACTGTTCCTGTATTGGTATATGGAAGTAGGCGTCCTTGAAATCTAATGAGGTAACCCACTCCCATTTTTGGAGGATGGTCCTGATGGTCTCCGAAAGGTTTGGTTTGCTCAGACCTAGAATAGGTTTCCAATGGTTGTGTGGTTTTGGAACCAGGCAAGGTTGAAGAAGCCCAGAGATTTTGAACTGGTTCGACTGCACCATTCCTTGTCCATAAGCTGATGTAATGCTTCTAACCAATAGGTTCCTGTGAAGATGTGCATAGCAGTTGTCAAGCTTGGTCTTGACTGGGAAGGGAGAGTGTAGCCCTCCTTCAACATTTGTACTACCTAGGGTCCAGCCCCCCAAGGCTTCCTAAGTCCCGAAACGGGGTTAGTCTGGACCCTACAGGCAGACATGTGCCACATTCGGGACATTTGTTAGTCTGACAAACATTTCTGTCCCTCCGGCCTCCAGACACTGGTCCGGTCTGGTGACAATGATCCGAGAAAACAGTCTCTCTGTTCTTGATGTGGTCCGGTCCGGTGGGGCTGACACAACTTTTCACATTTAAAAGACTCTTGCCCCAGGCCAGCATCCTGCAAGGTGCAGCATTTACAAGAAATTGAGATGGCTGACCCTTGGCCGGACAGGTCTGTGTCAAGGTGAAATCTATTATCTCTCCAGTCAAGTCCAGCACCGATAACAGGCTGTTGAGAGGTGTGATAAGGGAAGGCTGCCTGGCAGTAGCTGGGGACACTGTCATATCACTAAGGCCACTGATTGGTCTAAGAATTTTCTGTAACCAAATCTACCTTAGGCAATTCTGTCCGGTACCAAGATTCCATAATGGGTAATTCACTGTAAACAGCTAAGTCTCTGTAACTGGCACAAAAAAAACTGGCAGGCTGGGGTCACCAATTAATTTAGACAGCTACTGGTCTATATTTAGCCAGCTTTTTCTATGTAACCAGTTGGGGTGAAGCCCTGTACAGTAAGGACTGTGTAGCCAGCACCCTGTTAGTAGACTTGTAACCGGTAGGATGAAGCAAGTGTACAAGGCTGTGTAGCCGGTACGCTCTGTAACCAGTTGTTGAAGCAAGTGTACAAGGCTGTGTAGCCAGTACTAAACAGTTGCTAAAGCAATGTTACAACTATCTTGTGTGTTGAATTCAGCTTGCTGTAGGTTTCCTCCATTAATTAAGGTATCTCTTTAATCGCACGTCTTATTTGTAGATTTGACAGTTGCTGGGAAAGCCCTTGTAATCTATTTTTAGAAAGACTTGGTGTTCGGTGTGTCACGTGACCAGCTTGCTGGTCGGAAAGACACGCGATTGGCTGATTGGAGCTCGTCAGTTGTGGCGTTCTTTTGTGATACTTAAACATGCAAATGCACAGTATTCTGCTCGTCCACAAACCCCACTACCAACAACGAAGCCGGGTCTGCAAGGCAGGGACTGGAATCACAGTAGACGTGAGTTCTGAAGAATGCACTTCCGACCTTCCTGGTCGGTGAAAACACGTGACCTGCTTCGTGATTGTTCGGAAGGACACGCAATTGGCTGACTGGAGATGACGTCAGTATTCGCGTTCTTTGTGTGATGCTTTACCGGCAACTTTACAATCCACGAAACCCCATTACCGACAACAAGGCCGGGTCTGCAAAGCAGGGACTGTAGTCACAGTAGACGTGAGTTCTGAAGAACGCACTTCCGACCTTCCTGGTTGGTGAAAACACGTGACCTGCTTCGTGATTGGTCAGAAGGACATGCGATTGGCTGACTGGATATGTCAGAGGTCGCGTTCTTTTGAGCTCGCCGGTCGGCTGATGCTTTAAAGGCAGAGAAGCCTGGACCAGTGCGCTCTGAAGATGAAAGTCCTGGTCGATGCCGGTCTGGAGTCGGTTGCTCAGCCAGCTGTGCACTCAAACCAGTGTCCTGGCCATCCGCTGCCCTTACTACCGACACAAGTGTAAATACTAGTTGAGGTCGGCTGAACATGAGCTTGCCGGTCGACTAATGCTTTACAGCAAAGATGTCTGGACCAGTGTGCTCTGAAGAAAACTGAAGAATTCATCTCTTGCTTCTGATGAAAAAACACTAAATACTCGAGCTAGGCTGGTGTGACTGATGCTTACAGCAGAGAAGTCGGTACCAGTGCGCTCTGAAGAATGCATCTCTTGGGGGAATTCCTTCCATTTGCAGTGTTCAAAACTACGTAGACTGAAGTTGTCCGTGATATTATTCGTAGGACTAGAAAAGACGTTTCTATGGTGACTGAACTGGAAAGTTACAGGAGGTACATTCAACAAAAACACGGATAAAAATACCTGTAAGTAGTATATCCATTATTTCCTTAATATTGTCGATCTGCCCCTAACAACACCATGGTTGAATGGGAGGAAACTAGAAAAAATGGCTGCCTTTATATTGTCGTCTTAACTGCCCTATCATCAACACTAAATTGAATCAGCTCGGGAGCATTTCCAGCAGATTTCTAAATGTATATCCGTGCTTGATCAGTAGAGAACACTTCTACAGTGAAAATATCCACATATAAGGTTGAAAATCCGTCATAAAGCACACTTTTCCTTTAAATTTCTGGAGATGTTGAAAACACGTTTGCACAGTACACGCGCCAAACAAAAAAAGATGCTATGACGTCAGGTTGTCTAGACAGGAAGGAAGTACGAGGTGCCATCTGGGGAGTCCACAGTACTACGGACCGGCCAGCCTGTGGAAATACAGGACGTCTTTTTCTGGCGCTTGGCAGGCCGGTCTGCGCCGACCAGTTTAGCAAATTGTCCATTGGATAGGATGTATTAATGCAATAAAATGATCCTTCAAAAGTCCCCCTGCTTCCGATGTATGTGTGGGATATCCCGGAGTCAGAGTAAGGTTAAGTTTGGACATCTTCTTGCAAATCCATTCATCGGTCAGTAGATTCACTGAGACCTTTCCTGGTGTATGCATCTTGGGGCCGGCGAAGGGGTTATCCTCAGATATGGTAGTGTCAGAGTCAATGTCCGGTATATGAGACCAATTCATATAGGATCTAATCCCCCTCATAGTCTCTCGGTAGGATTGTTCCTCTGAGAGGGATTGGTCATGGTCAGACAAGTTGGCTTCTTGATCATCAGACAGTTCCCCTTCCTCCGGAAAGATGTCCACAGGTGGTCAGTCCGAAGACAGACTGTCCGACTCAGAGTCCCTGGAAGAGGGAGTTTATTTCCTAGACGTGTCAAAGGGACTAGATAATTGTCTTTGAACAGGATGTGCAGAGGTCGAGCCGGTGGCCGGTTCCTGCTGAGTTGAGGAAGTAGTCTTAGCAGTGGATCCTTGGTGAGAAAGGCCGGTGGTCGGAGAGGCAAGAGCAGAGTTGGTAGGTTGAAAAGGCTGAGTGACAGGCTGCAGAAAGGGGTCCGGTCGGACCACGTTAGCTGGTGGTGCATGTGAGGGTGTCACTTTCACTGTGCCGAAGACCGGATCTTGAGGTCGGTCTAATGTGCTAGCCATGAGGAGGGCTTCCAGTCTGTTAAAATGATCCAACCATTTCCTGTCGAGGTCAGAAAATCTTGAGTCAGTAGAGGGGGTAGTGGACTTCCCCAGGTTGGCGGTTGAAGAAGATGGTTGGCTGGAAGAGGACTTCACCGGCTTATCAGATTTCACCGACTTGGTAGACGATGTTGAAGAATTCTTATCAGTCTTCTTCTCAACTTTCTTCTTTTTCTCATCCGGCCCACTCAAACCAGAGGCACCAGAAGTACCTTGGCCATCCACAACCCCCACTACCGACACAAGTGCCGGGTCCACGAGGCTGGGACTGAGAGTGTCTGAGTCTTTAGCTGGAGTAGATGGCTTGGCCTCTCTCTTCTCTTTCTTGATCTTATACGAGGGGGTTGATAGCTGTGCTCTCTGTTCCACAGTAAAGGCATGACAATGAGAGCAGGGAGCGGGAGGTGTCTGTATACAAGGGTCTGAGCCCTTCTTCCTATCGCGGTACCGCGCGCAAACAGAGTGGAGATCAAAACCTGCCATCATGTGGCCGCAACCCCCTCGACGCTGGCTGGGAGAGGACATGATAGTCTATAAGATGTAAGGACATGAATAATAAAGTTATGAAACCTCAAACCTTCCTTATATCACAAAATAAAACAAAATTTCCAATCACAAAATAATCCATGCAAACAGTGCATGCGCCAAGCGAAAAAGATGCCATGACGCCAGGTTGTCTAGACAGGAAGGAAGTACGATGCGCCACCTGGCGAGTGCACATTGAGGACCGGCCACCCGGACGTCTTTTTCTGACATTTGGCAGGCCGGTCTGAGTCGACCGGTTCAGCATATTGTCCATTGGATAGGATGTATTAACGCAATAAAAATATCATTTTCCCTTAAATGCATGGAAACCAATAGGTACTGAAAATAGCTGTACTTACGTATTACTCCATAAGTAAAAGAGTTACAACAGCTGAAAGCAATCCCAAGCTAAACACTGACCCAATAATCCTGTGCACCAAATTTGGTGAAGATAGCTCTAATACTTTTCCTTAAAATGAGCGGAAATGATGTGTGACGCCGAATGCCAGAAAAAAGCCAAAATAATATGTCCACCCCCACTAGGGGGTGGGCATAATTAAATGACTGACAAATTTTCACAAGGTACAGTCATGTTTTTCTTTGCAAGAAAAAGCCCGACACTGATGGGCATGATCTTGTACTGAACCATCTGGATATACTTGAATGTGTCCCTTGAAATTTTGACACCCTAAACTTTTAAAATTTCTTACCCTTATTTCAAATCTTTCAATTAAAATGGCATTCAACCAAACAAGTATAAACATACTTTTATTCATTTATTATATAAACTTGAAGAAATAAGTTGTTAGGAAGTGGTTCTATAAAGAATACAAGTGTTTAGACTTACAAAATAAAGGTAGGGTGAGATGCATTTAACATCAGGAGCTGGAAAACAAGGGCTCGTACAGAAGTAACTCGGGGATATCACACACACCTCATTGTCGCAGTGGGTATATCCACATCAGCTATCACCAACTGTTGATTTTATCCCTTTATCTAATTTTACTCTTAATGTCTGTGTACTCAATCATGGTTAATGTTAATGGGTGATTGCTAACTGCTGATGAAGAACATTTTTGACAAGATTCATGTGATTTCAACAGTTGTGATATTAGACAATTACTCATTTTACTATTTTGCTACAATATGCATAGTAGCTATTTCTCCCTTATCTAATACAATAGAGATCCAAACTTAACATTATGTTGCAGCTAAGGATAAAGTTTGTGAATAACACATTCTATGCAAATACTCTACAAGCAAGTTTTTGAGTTATAAACAATTTACTCAGAAACCGAAAATAGCCATTACTCGCTTGATTTTGACCCCAGGACTACAAACAAGATAGGATGGCGAGACATCATACCCACCAATTCATGCACCAAATATAAAAGAAATCTGATTTAACCTGTGGCCTTTAGCTTGACCACAAGCAATAGTCAAATTTTTCACGTTTTTTACCGCCCAGAGGCTGAGTATAATTTTAACTCCTAAATTACCAAAAGAATAGGGTGGCCAGATCTCTGCCACAGCAAGTCACCTGCAAAGTTCAAAAGAAATGTGGTAAATAGGTTGAACACAAGAAATCTCTGCGGACACAGAAGCGGACATGGACAATGATCCACAGTATCCAAGATTTTCGAGGATACAATAAAAATCCTCTAAATGCAATAGTTTTGAGTTTCAAGTGATTTACTCAACAGTGAGAATCTGAAAGTAATTATTGCTCAGTTATGCTATTATGAACAAAATACTGTAAATGCAACAGTTTTCAAGAGAATCTGAAAGTACTTATTGCTCAGCTATGCTATTATGAAGAAAATACTGTAAATGCAACAGTTTACAAGTTATTCTGGAGAATCAGAAAGTAGATACTACTCACCTAGCTATTGGGATAGACTCCAAAGTTAATCAATATGTTGTAGCTATAGAAAAAGTAGCTGAATCAGAATTTTAAGAAAATTCCTTAAATGCAATACTTTTCCAAGTTTAAGTGACTCCGGAAAATTTTAATGTATAAGAACTATTTAATAATTCATACAAAAAGAATAAAGACAGATCCTGGCCTGATACTCACACAAGGGAATCTTCTTATGGCCTAGCACATATATGCAAGTTAAGACAGAACTAGAAATAGGACGCCCTGTTGACAGTAGCTGCGACATATGAATAGAAAGAGGATAGCATAGAAGAACACACATTATCATATGTAATGTCCACCCCATGAATCTTTTGCCAAAATTGTACAGTAGTCTTACAAGACCCTGTTTCATTTGTAAAATATATCAATGATGCTTAAATATTTATTAGTGTACATGTAAATTATTTCAGCTTCATGCCTTTTTGCATTGGTAGGGTCGAAAATTTTGACGAAATCACTCTATCTTGCACGGTTAAGAAGATAGAAGCAAATTCTGTTTTTCTTTTTTTGGCAAAAATTTGAAAATTCTAAATGGCCGCCATTTTTGGGAAAAGGAAATTTTTTTGAAAATTACCAAGAGTACATTTCTTAGATACCCTATGGGTCGAAATTTTCAACAAAATAACTCTATTTTGCACGGTTAAGGCAAATTTCTGTTTTTCCATTTTGGGCAAAAATTCAAAATGGCCGCCATATGTGGCAAGGGCAAAATTTTTTGAAAATTGCCAAGAGTACATTTCTTAGATACCCTGTGGGTCGAAAATTTCGACGAAATCGCTCTATCTCGCACGGTTAAGCAGATAGAAGGAATTTTGTGTTTTGCCATTTTGGGAAAAAATTCGAAAATTCAAAATGGCCGCCATATGAGGGAAGAAGAAAATTTTTGAAAATTGCCAAGAGTACATTGCTCACACACCCTGTGGGTCGAAAATTTCGACGAAATCCCTCTATCTCACACGGTTAAGGAGATAGAAGCAAATTTGTGTTTTGCCATTTCTGGGAAAAATTCAAAAATTCAAAATGGCCGCCATTTTTGGGGAGGGGAAAATTTTTTGAAAATTGCCAAGAGTACATTCCTTAGATACCCTGTGGGTCGAAAAGTTTCGATGAAATCGCTCTATCTCGCACGGTTAAGGAGATAAGAGCAAATTTGTGTTTTGCCATTTTTGGTAAAAATTTGAAAATTCAAAATGGCCGCCATTTTTGGGGAGGGGAAAATTTTTTGAAAATTGCAAAGAGTACATTCCTTAGATACCCTGTGGGTCAAAAAGTTTCGATGAAATCGCTCTATCTCGCACGGTTAAGGAGATAAGAGCAAATTTGTGTTTTGCCATTTTTGGTAAAAATTTGAAAATTCAAAATGGCCGCCATTTTTGGGGAGGGGAAATTTTTTTAACAATGCTCAGATACCCTGTGGGTCAAAAATTTTGACGAAATCGCTCTATCTCGCACGGTTAAGGTTCAAAATGGCCGCCAATTTTGAGAAGGGGAAATTTTTTTTGAAAATTGCAAAGATTACATTCCTTAGATACCCTGTGGGTCGAAAATTTCGACAAAATCACTCTATTTCGCACGGTTAAGGAGATAGAAGCAAATTTGCAAATTTAATAAGTAAATTAAATTTTTATAAGTTAATACCCTATCCAATGGACAATTGCCAATCTGGTCGGCGCAGACCGGCCCGCCAAACACCAGAAAAGGACGTCCTGTGTTTCCACGGCCGGCCGGTCCCTAGTACTAGTGCACTGGCCAGATGGCGTGTCGTACTCCCTTCCTGTCTAGACAGAGTGACGTCGTAGCATCTTTTTTGTTGTCTAAACCTATTAGACCCCTGGTAAGCTGATAGCGGGGTCGGTGGGAGGGTCTTGTGTGTCCATTGGATAGGGTAATAACTTATAAAAATTTAATTTACTTATTAAATTTGCAATTTTATTGCGTTAATACATCCTATCCAATGGATAATTGCTGAATAACTACCGCTTGGTCGGCATGTAAATTACTAGGGACTTATGTGAACTCACAATAGCAAATTTTAGCCTAAGGTCTTGGCTGACTTCGTCAGGAGAACTATAGGCCCAGGCCTGGGTTGACCTTAAGGTCAGGAAACCCTGCAAGGCCATGGTCGGTTGCCAGCAGCCGGTTACCCGGGGTTATACCGACATTGCCCCCCCTTTTTTTGCAGACCTGCTCTCAGGTAGGGAAAGAGAGGGATGACTTCAATCCCAGAATGCAAATAAACCTCCCGAAGGAAGCATGTCACACTTAATAATTTTTTTTTTTTTAATATATATTATGTACATGAAGAACTGTTTACACTATGTACATATATACAAATCTCCTCAATCTAAGGGCCACTTGTGGATCTGCTGAGCAGCTACTACCTAGCCCAATTGGTAAAGCTCTGAAACAGCCCAAGCCACACCCTTCAGATAGAACTGTGTGAAGGTATTATGTGACTTTTCAGTGGCAGGCTGACAAGATTGGATCTAAGGAGACTCCCGACTGGAAGACCTTAGAAGCAGCAAAGACCCTGACATCATGGGCTTTAACCTGATGTAAAGTGTGGGTCTCCTGGTCAGAGAGCTCATAACATAGGATCACAGTCTTCTTGATCCAAGAGGAGATAGTGGCAGGTGAGATGTCTTTGTCAAAACCTTTCTTAAAGGAGACAAAAAACCACCTCCTTATTCTGGCCGAGGTCTGAGGTCCTGTCCAAATAGTAGCGCAATGCTCTGACCGGACAGAGGGACCTGTCAGACTTGAGGGATCTATCCAGAATTGGGGCCAGGGCTGTTATAACCCCTGGGGCCACATTGTTTGGACCCTCTTTGGCCAGCTGATTCTTGGAGAGAGACAAGCTCACCAACCAGTCTAGGTACTGGTGGATTCTTAAACCCTTGTGCATAGCCATCAGTTTCAACTCCTTTGGTATCACAGTGACCTCCATGGGTTCTGTGGGCAAACCGAATGGCAGGGCCTTAAACTGGTATGCCTGACCTTGGATGTGAACTCTCAGGTATTTCCTGGATTGTTCCTGTATAGGTATATGGAAGTAGGCGTCCTTGAAATCTACTGAGATAACCCACTCCCCTTGTTGGAGGGAAGTCCTGATGGTCTCCGAAAGGCTTGGTTTGTTCAGACCTAGAATAGGTCTCCAACGGCTGTGTGGTTTTGGAACCAAGAAAGGTCAGCTGAAGAAGCCCAGAGATTTTGAACTGGCTCGACTTCATCTTGTCCATACGCTGATGGATTTTTGGTCTTGGGTACAGCCCCAAGGCTTCCAAGGTTCCCAAAAAGGATTTAGTTTAGATCCTCCAGGCAGATTGTGTTCCACATTTGGTAGTCTGACAAACATTTCCGGTCCCTCCGGACACTGGTCCGGTCTGGTGACAATGATCCAAGTTAACAGTCTCTCTGTTCTTGTTGTGGTCCATCAACGTTTCACATTTTACAGACTCTTTGCCCCTGGCCAGCTGCCTGCAAGGCGCAGCATTCACACAGTAATTGTTATTTGAAAGATGGCTGACCCCTGGCCGGACGTGATGAAAACTTGTTTGACTGTAGACTACCTTTCCCCTTGCTGCTGAAATGACCTATTTTCCAGTCAAGGCATAAAACAGTTACTTGGGCCCTTAAAGAACTTCTGCTGGTCTGTTAGTCAGTCCTGGAGATATGCCCAGTACCAGGCCCTAACCAGTTATAGGTGAAGCAATGCTCTGTAACCGGTTCCTGGTGGCTCCACAGTTCTGTGTAAACTCACTGGAGTTGGCAGAACTGGGTGAATTGAACTACTTCTTAGCAGGGATAGGCTAATATGAAGCTGCCTTTGTCCTGTCTAGTGGTGGATTCAGCAGCTTCTTCTGTAACCAACCATCTCTGTAACTGGAAAACCAGTAGGCTCGTGCTTCTCTGTAACCAAAATTTTCTGGGAGGAAGCACAGAAAGAATTCGGAGAGTAAGGTCTGTACCATTAGTCTGTACCTTGGTAGATCTGCCAGTCCAGTACCCTGGTGTTCCAGGTTCAGTCTAGTAACTTTACCAGTATCTCTCCCTCTCTTGTGAAGCAACCGTCAATGAATGTTGTGTAAGCCAGCACCCGGTCGGTAGGCTCTGTAACCAGTTGGTTAAGGAATTTTTCTGAAGAAGCTTCCTGTCCAACTAACTTGTCACCAGAAATTTCCTCTGTAACCAGGAAACCTCTGTAACCAGTGAACCTGCTGTCAGTACTGGATTTGAAGCTGGCTTCTTGCTAGTAAGGATGGGAACAGCATTGTAACCGACAATACTCTGTAACCGGTAGTTCTCTGTAACCAGTAATACTCTGTGACCGGTAGATCTGTCCTCCCTGGACATGTTCCCTGTACCTGCTTTCTCCTTGCCAGTAATGGTGGGAACAGTAGATTTCTCTGTAACTGGCAATACTCTGCAACCGGTAAACCTCTGTCACCGGTAGCCCTGCTTATGTGGCCGGTTCATATAATGATTTGTTGGTTGGTTGATTCTTGATGCTGGTTGGCAAGAAGCTGTTGGGCTACCGGCTAGTGTGAAGGCAATAGGTCGGTATAAGCTCTGTAATCGGCTAGTGTGAAACAAACTGATCAGTTGTCAGTAGCCTCTGTCACCGGCTTGTATTTGGTGCTGTCTGTAGTACTACTGGGCTTGTTATCAGTCTGTAACTGGCATTCGGTCAGTAGACTCTGTAACCAGCTTGTATTTGGTGTTTTTGAGTCTTCCTGTCTTTCACTACCCCAAAGGTACTACTCGACTCTTCTGAACTCTTATTTATCTTCTTGTCTTTCGCTAACACAAGGTTGCTACTCAACACTTCTTGAGTTCTAACTGTTTCTTGTGTTCTGTTGATTTCACATCTTCATTGCAAAAAATGTGACAGTTGCTGGGATAGCCCTTGTGAACTATATTTAGAAATCTCATGCATGCACAGTGCACCGGCCTCTTGGCTGGAGATTTCAGTGTGTTTCGTTTGAGGCCGGTGGTTATTTTCTGGCCGCTTACAGCAATGCTGGTATGAATAGAAAGAGGGAATTCTATTTATAAATCTCGCAAGCGACCTTCTTGTTGACTGCTTGCTGGCCGCTTACAGCGATGCTGGTATGAACAGTGAAGACAGGATTTCTATTTATAGATCTCGCAAGCGACCTGAATTTGTCTCCTTGCTGGCTGCTTACGACAATGCTGGAATAAACAGTGAAGACAGTACTTCTATTTATAGATCTCGTAAGCGATCTGCCACTTGCTGGAGTTGAAGAATTCTAGTGAAGGTGATGCGTTCTTTGCAGAAGGTAAGGAAACTCTTTAAAATGCATTATCCAGCATATTTCATTGTCGTCCATCCTCTACTGCCCCTATCATCAACACAAGGTTGAATCGACTAGGGAGGAAACTAGCAACATGGCCGTCCGCAATTTCTCGTTGCTTACTGCCCTATCATCAATGTTAAATTGAGTCGACTAGGGAGTGTTTCCAGCAGATTTCTTAATGTGAATCTATGCTTGGTATGTATATAACATTTCTGCAATAAAAAATTTGCAATTTAGCTTGAAAATCCGCCATTATCCAAACTTTTCTAGAGATGTTGAAAACACGTCTGCACAGTACACGCGCCAAACGAAAAAGATGCTATGACGTCACGCTGTCTAGACAGGAAGGGAGTATGACACGCCATCTGGCGAGTGCACTAGTACTAGGGACCGGCCAGCCGGTGGAAACACAGGACATCTTTTTCTGGCGTTTGGCGGGCCGGTCTGCGCCGACCGGATTAGCAATTGTCCATTGAATAGGATGGATTAACGCAATAAAATTGTGTTTTGCCATTTTGGGCAAAAATTCAAAATGGCGCCATTTTTGGGGAGGTGAAATTTTTTTGAAAATTGCAAAGAGTACATTCCTTAGATACCCTGTGGGTTGAAAATTTCGACGAAATCGCTCTATCTTGCACGGTTAAGGAGATAGAAGCAAATTTGTGTTTTGCCATTTCTGGCAAAATTTCGAAAATTTGGGGAGGGGAAAATTTTTTGAAAATTGCAAAGAGTACATTCTTTAGATACCCTGTGGGTCGAAAATTTCGACGAAATCGCTCTATCTCGCACGGTTTAGGAGATATGAGCACATTTGCCTTTTCAGTATTCAAAATAGCCAATTACTCCTTTATTTAATTAATTACTCACTCATCTATGCAGCAATTCCCCCCAAAAGCAATCCCATACAAGCTATTAACCCAATGAACCTCCATACCAAATTTCAGAAAGCTAGGCTTAATAGCATTCCTTAAAATGTCTGGAAACCAAAGAGATACTCAAAAGTAGCAAAGTAGCTATTACTCAGCTATAGAGCTATCATCACCAAAAGCAATCCCATACAAGCTATTAACCCAATAAACCTGCATGCCAAATTTGGTAAAGATAGGATAAGAACTGTTGCCTAAAATGTCTGGAAACCAAGTGGGACGCCGGACGGCGGAAAAAGCAATGCAATAGTCAATGAGAAAATTGTGATAAAGTGTTGAAATCTTCACACTTTCCGTGGGGGTTTCTCCCTTGTAATGGTTCTGGGGAACAGATAAACGAGCAGATCTGCATGCCTCAAACAATTTTTAGCCTTGATAAATACGGTATCTTTTTTTTAAAAAAAACATGTCTCTAGGTCTTGTAGTTTTGGAGAAGTTGTTCAAGTGGATGCATACACCAACCCCACAGAGTGACGAGATAATGTCAGCTGGCTGACAAGTCAGCAGACATAAAGACGTAAACTCAACATAACTTTTTTATACGTCGGAGTATAAGGTCATTTAAAAATAGGGCACACATAGAAAACCACTAACAACCACATCTTGAAACCAGTAAGAACCACAAGCCAAATTTGAATAGAATCTGTCAACCCATTTTTGAGATACTGTCTGGAATACAAAGTTGACAACAACAGACGCTGCCGCCAACACCGATGCCACAAGAGAAGAGGACAAAGCGATCCCTATGTGCCACGCAGTAAAAATGCTGATGACACAAAAAGTTATTTATTGGAAAATAGAATGTTCCGTGATCTACAAAGGCCTTGAAGAAAGAGAATGATAGGCAAATTATTCCCTGTATACAATAACTGTAAGACTTATATTTCATAAAATTATTTTGATTTTTAAAAAACAATTTTTTTTTCAATTTACATATACAATATACTTAACATGAATATTCCATTTTTTAAATATATAATTCCACTGTGGGAAAAATCACACTGAAATGCAATGAATGAGCAGTTCAGAACTGACAATTAGCAGTATCTACAGGTCATAACCAACAATATATTGAACAACAGGCTTTGTTGTCGCATTCTCAAAACTAGCTACGCCATCATACTCGATCCTGTCCACTGGCTCTAGCTTCAGTGATTCTGTTAAATTTTCCAAGCTGTTCACAATGGTTACTGGCATTTCAAGTGCAGATGATTCTGTAGTCAAATTTGTTGTCTCTTCACCTGCTGTAATAACAGTCCTTGTACCAAATGGTTTTGGTGCACCTGGGTGGTGCTTCTCTGTATGCTTATTGACAACGTAGCCTGTGTATGCCACATAAGAACAGTAGGGACACTTGTATGTCTTATTCCCCAAGTGTCTATCTTCATGCACCTTCAACCCCATTTTGGATGCAAAGGTTTTACTGCAAAAGGAGCAGCTATAGTTTTCTTTGTTCAAGTGTACACTTTTGATATGTTGTTTACAAGCCACCAGACTTGTATATAAATTTCCACAATGAGGACAAACAGCAGATTCCTCGCTTTTTGGAGTGTGTTTCTTTCGCAAACTTGCTAGCTCCCTGCCGCCACGATGAAAATAGTACATGTGTGTTTTCAACTGAAAGGGAATATCAAACTCCTTGCCACATATCTCACACAGGATTTTCTGTTCTGCCATATGTATTTCTTGTTCATGTCTCTCTTTCTTGGATCTAGTCTGGAACATTTTGTAGCAAAACCTGCAGACTTGGTTTAATCTGGCACACCTGTATCCATGCTTTCCTTTCACATGTTCCCTCAGAGACAGCACTACAGTGGTTTTGAAATCACACTCAGTGCAATGTACTTCAGTGCCTTCTGGAACCACCATGTCTTCTTCTCTGTCTTCCTTGTACTCCATTTGTTTTGCTCTTTTCTCTTCAGGATGATTTGAAGACATATGGTAATATAGGCCTTTGGCTGAGCTGCACAACAGTTGGCAGATATTACAGCTGAACAAGGATCCTGTCTTACACAGGTGCACATGATTGGCAAAGTTGTCACTGTTCATGTTGCAGAAGTAGCTCTGACAGTACTTGCAAGTAAAGAGTCTCTCTGACTGTAAATGCACCCCTTTTAGATGGCACTTAAGCCTGTAATAATCATCAAACCTCAGATCACACTTGCAGCATCTATATACATGACTTATGGTGCATGGTATATTGGGGCTATTAAGAATCTCATCCTCAGTGGCATCTGGAATCTTTTCCCCCACAGTATTTCTGGGTGTCTTTTTATTGGAGACCAATGAATACTTGCAATACACGATCCAAGTGTTAGTTGGGGAGTAAGGATGATTCAGCTTCATATGCCGGTCGTCCTTTTCTACAATGGCCTGACAGAGTCCACATTTGACCCTGGTCTGAGTGCAGCCAGGACCACTGCAGTTGCAGTCAGCTGAAATGATGGTGTAACCATACTGCCCAAATGAGGTGATCCTTGGCAGGTCTTCTCCTCCTAAAGTCCTGGGGTTGAACAATGGCTGTTTTTGCTTTGGTTTGGGGTTGATGGGGTGAATTCTCCCACGATGCTTAATGGCATGTGGCTGGCCTCCTACCACTTTGTTACATGGCTTGCACTTGTACATGTCTCCACCAGCACAGAAATGCTGATGCTCTCGAAGCAGTCCTTTCTTTAAACAGAGTCCACAGGTCTTACAGAAGCCTGGCCTGATATGGTGGAACACCTCTGCATGCTTTTCTACAGCACTGGAATTTTCAAAATCTGCAATGCATATCTCACAGGTATATCTACAAGCATTGACAGGATCTTTGATTTTGTCTTGACCATCTCTCACAGGCCTTGCTAATATTTCAGGTGTTACTGCTTGGTGCTTGACAAAGGTACAGGTCACTGGAAACAGGCTTTTGGTAGGTGTCCAGGGATGGACATCTTGCATGTGCTTTGATATCATATCAGAAGACACAATGTCTCCACAGTAGAAACACTTCACCTTGTCTGATGTACAATTGTCAAGACAATTTACACAGACTTTCACATTGGGACCAGTCCTTTGCACTTCAATAACCTCAAAGTATTTCTGCATTAGATCTTCATTAACACCAACAGTCTCATTCTCTTCTTCAGATAACTCTTCAATAAATTCACTTTCGTCATCTGGTTCTATAAAAATATAAAAGCAAAATTTGTTAAGATATTTTTGATCTTCAAAAGGGGAACATTTCTTGCACATCAGTTACTGTGTAGCATATGTAAACTTGTCCATTTCCCAAGTTATATTTTCATATCCTTCAAATAAATCAGGATTTAAAAAAAAAACAAGCAATGAAGCTGTGGCTTAACCCACAGCATATCTAGCAATGACAGATGGTGTCAACAGGTGTCAATCAGTCAGCATCATGCTATTTGGAATAGTTATAAACAATTTCAAATGAGTATTAACATAAAAATATTGTTTACTTGTAAACTAGTAACAACTGAAAAGATTGAACAAAATTAGTCGAGTGTAAAATATTCACTTGCAATGGAACCGGGATGAAGAAAAAAATATTATTAGTCATATTTATTTTTTTTAACAAGTTAGAGTTTATAACACATGTGAAGGTTTACCATCTCTTTATTAAAGTCTTCTATCAGACATTTTAAAAATGTTAAGAATAGATTGGTCATAACACCCGAAAGATTAGTCATAACATCTTAAAGATTGGTTTTAACACAGTAAAAACCAAAAAGATTGGACACAGTAGTTAGTTGCAAAATGCTCACTCACAAATGGTGAATATTTGACATATGACCTTCACTACCATGACTTGGCTCCGGACCCATAGAAGTGTAAAAATTGGTCACACAACCTTCATATTGGATTCCTTACTGCACAATTGGGGATGGTCAGGGGGCTTACTCATAATAGAACACAGGAAAGTGACACATCTATGCAGTTTTAACTTTTTTTTTTTTCATTTGAAGAACATAAACCACTCAGGTTTATATAAACAACTCAGGATTATAACATCTCAAGGTCTTTACACTGCAAATACTTACTTTTTAATAGAGTAGTGGGTTCAGAAATTAAAACTTATTCAGGGGCGATACTTTATCTGCAGAAATCGCTGATGACCTCAGCAACAGTTGATGAATGTTAAGGATATTGGTTGGGGCTGTAAGTGTGCAACATTATTTTGTGACCTTGATTTGACCTTTGACGCTGCTCTAGTAACTCTGACTGTTCGAATTTAGGCTAGGCTATATCCTGGAATGGTTATACTTTTTCAATGTTATTAAATAAGTAGGGTACAGTGACATTCATTGAAAAACTATTGAAGAATTTTCATGACTAACCATTGTCTTGATCTAGCTTTGGTTGCTTGTTGGTTCCTGGTCTTTTGTTCCTTGTGAAGAGCTTCCTCTTTCTCAGTCTCTCAGATGTAACACTTCTGTGATACCTAGACATGTGATCCGACATTGCGTGTAATCCTCCAGTTAATTTCCCACATACATCACATTCCATCACATTTCCACCAGAGCAGAAATGTCTGTGTTCTCTCAGAAGGCTTAATGTACTAAACCCTGACTCACAGATTGAGCACACATATGCTGTGAGTCTATGCTTTGCACTCATATGTTGTACCATGGCTTTCTTTGTGAGACACAAAACACGACATTTAAGACACTTGAAAACAAAATTGCTGTTCTTATGTCCATCAGTTGCCTTATTTTTCCTTGGTTTCTTCACAAAAACAATCATACTTTTCCCAATAGATGTTACTCTTGTAATTAAACGGCATGAATAAATCCAGGCATTTCTCTTTGACGTGAAATGATGCATATTTTCCATGTGAGCTGCACTATTCTCTACAAACTGATGACAATACAAACACTTTACTACCTCTGAAGTACACTTGTCTTCACCACAGTTGCCACATATATTTTTTCTCTTTGTAACATTACAGCCATCTGAAGAACCATGTTGTTCATCAAGCTCATGCTCTTTCTCATCAATATATTCCATCTCATCACAATCCCTTTCCTCAACTGGTTCCTCACTTTGGGCATCTTCCTGGTGCCCTTTCATTGCCTTCTGGTCATCTGGGAAAGCCTGGTGATTGCGCACATGATCCTTCAAGTGCTTATGGTTCCCCACCATCTTCCCACAGATGTCACAAGTCAGAGGCTTCCCTCCCTTACAAAACAACTCATGGTCTTTCCTATATCTCCCATCTTCAAAACCCATGTCACACACTGAACATGTTTTGGCCTTTATATGGTGTATTTTGGCTCCATGTTTTCTTACAATTTCCAGACTGCTGAAGTGTTTCTTACATCTCATACATAAGAACATCACCTTGGGCTTTGCCCCTTCATCTGATCTGGTAAGATACTCTTTCCTAAAAACCATCCAACGCTCTGAAGATTGAGCTTGTGAAAATTTGAATCTGCAGCTAAAGACCCATGCACTGGACTTTGGTGTAAATGCATGAAACATTGCCATGTGATTTGACTTCTTATCGACAACTTGATAGCAGTACATACATTTCACTTTCACAGCAGTACATCTGCCAGCACAACTGGTACAGATTTTCTCATGCTGCCTTGCTTCAACTGATGTGTCATCCATATGTATTTCTGAACCAGTATTACCTCCATTTTCAGTCCCAGTGATTTCACTTTCTGAATCAGACGATTTGTCCCTCTGACTATCACTCACTTCTATTCCATTTATGTCTGAGTTTATGACATTTTGTTCATCTTTTGGTACTGCAGAAGTAACATTATGAGCGCGACGTAGATGATCACTCCGATTTTTGAAGTTACCAACAGTTCTCTTACATATATGGCAAATCAGTGGCTCACCTCCACAACAAAAGAGCTCATGATCTTTGTGATAAAGTCCCTTCACAAAGCCCATCTCACATACTCTACATACTTTTGCTGTGACACTGTGTTTTTGAATGGCATGTTTTTTCACAGCATCTATGCTACTGAAATTGATCTTGTGACATCTTATACATCTGTAATTGATCTGACCTTCATCAGGTGAATTTTGTGCATTTCGTTCCTTGAAGAAAATCATCCATCCCTCCCCAGAATGAGCCTTTGAATTGATAAATCTGCAATTGACAACCCAAAAACACTTTTCCGGTGTGAAAGCATGAACCTTCATCATGTGACTCGGTGAATTGTCAACGATTTGGAAGCAATACAAGCATTTGACCTGCTGGGCTTCACAAGGACCTTCGCAAGTGGTGCAATACATGGTGTGATTCTTGTTGTTGTTTTCCCCTGCTGTCACTTTCATCAGCAAATCAACAGAGTCAACCATTTCCCCATGGTCATCTTCATCATACTGCATTTCATTTTCACTAGAATCATAGTCTTCTTCACTTGTTTTCTTCAGAAGATGGCGTTTGCTTTCTTGGAACCTGCCCATCTGCTCATAATGATGTCTCCTGTAGTGATCAGCCAAGGTCTTGAAACTCCCTGGAACTGCACTGCATAAGCTACACTCTACTAGACCTCCGCCCTCACAAAAGTGCTCATGATCTTTACGATATCTACTACTGCGAAAGCCTGATTCACACACTTTACAAGTGCTGACATATGACCTGTGATGTTTCTTCATATGATGCTGCAACTCCTTTTGGGTGACAACTTTAACACTGCACAAGAGACACCTATGAACAGTTGACTTCCTTCCTCTTGCACTACCTTTCACCCTAATTTTAGTACTAATTAACCATCTGTGTTGCTTCACTGCTGTTTTTGACAGAAATCTACAATTGTAAACCCAACTGCTACTCTTTGGTGTAAATGGATGCATTTCTTCCATATGCTCTTCACTTTTGTCAACAACCAAATAACAGTAAGCACATTTCACTTTCTCCGCAAGGCAATGTGACCCACAGGTCATGCACTTTGATGAGCGAGGTCCAGTATATTCAGTAGATTCCTCTGGTGATTCAACTTCATCTTTCACAACTATCTCTTTTAGCATGTATCTGGGTGTGGACCTCTCTGGACTATCAGACTGAGTTTCATTTCTAGTTGTTTTAGCATGTTTGTGATTTTTCACTTGATGCTGCTGCAACTGATCAAAGGTGCTGAAAAACAACTTGCACTGCCTGCACTGTGTGTAGTCTCCTCCTCCACAAAAATGCTGGTGACTGTTACGGTGTGTGGCATTCTTGAATCCACTTTCACAGTGTTTGCAAAAAAACACAGAAAGTAATTTATGATCTTGCAAATGAAAGATAATGGTTTCTCTGTCTGAAAACTGTTTCTGACAAAGCAAACATTCAAAGCTGCAAGTTTCAAGCAGTCTGAGTACCATATCTTTGGTATCTCTTTTTAATTCACATGTGTATGGCCAAATCTGAGCTTTCATGGAAAGGGGGTGTGACTGAAACATGTGGTCTACATGGTTATTGACAGTTTTGAAACACAGTAGACACTGAATGCTATTGCTTTTACAGTTAAACTCACATTCGGTGCACTTTCCTTTAATGTCTTTTTTCACACATTCTCTTAAGTCTGTATATTTTGACAGAGGATCATTTTGTTTTGATAAGAAATCTTCTCTTTTAATTTCTCGCAAAATATTACTTTCTTCAGGTACTTCATCTTCTGTGATTGCTTCTTGGACCTTAGCAATGATGTTTCGTTTTGTTTTCAATGGTTCTTGATCAGAATTTTCACTGTCATCAAATAGCTTTCCTGAGGTTAGAATGGCACTTTTATCTTTAATGCCACAAAACATGGAATGCTTCTCAGAGGCTGTTGCACTGGAAAATGCATCTCCGCAAAACTCACAGACTTGTGCAAAGAAACCATGAGTGAGAAAGTGATTTATGTAACTTGAAATTTCTGTAACTGTGTAATCACATACAAGGCACTTGTAGTTAAGAGTTTGAACTATCTGGTCAGAGTGTTCGCAAAATTTATGTTTCAGAATTCTGGTGCCCTTTACACACATTTCTTTCTTTTGGACATCAACCTTACATGAAACGGGCCAAATCACTGATGGTGAGAGTAAATGTTTTTCTTGTAAGTGAGTCACACCATTCTCTTCTTCTACATTCTCATTGCAGTACAAACACTGTACTTTCTTAGCACAACACTTACCCACCCCACATTTCATGCAGATTTTCTCCACCACATTAGACTTGTCCTGGGTGATTTCAATGTCTCTGCTGTCAAGATTTATAACATCATGGCATTTTCTGATCATATCTTTCAGTTTAATGAAGTTCTTGCTTGTAAATATGGTCTGGTACTTGGTCAAGGTCCCATCTTCTGCATGTGAAAACTCCAGGGGTACTTCAAGCCCATCCTCCAGTGAGAAATTATCCCAAAGTTCTGTCATCTGTCTGCTGGTGTCCATGTGAGCTGCATGCTGGTACAGGTTCAGTACATCCTGAATGTTTAAGCAATATGCAAATGACAGTGCAGAGCACAGAGTCATAAGACCATTGCTGACATCTTTTGTTGGAAAAACAAGATTTCCCCCATACAATGTCTGAAGAACACAAGTCCATGTCTCAACATCAGTCTCTTTAAATGTCAATACCTTGTCTGTACTAAGTTTGAGAATTTCATTCAATTTATCACTCACAGCACTCAACAGAACTGAAGGTGCTTTAACTGTGCCATTGCGACAGATAAGTCTAACATCACAGTCACTTCCATGAATCCACAAAGCTGCCACCTTGGGGAAAGCAATGTTGCCCCACTGTAACGCCATGTTCAGGCACTCAGTAGCACACTTGTATTTGCATCCTCAATCTGAAAAAAGAAAAATTGCATATGCTGGAATTCTAAGTATTGCTGCAGAACATGCTTGATTTTGAAAACAGAAAGTTTGCTTAAAATTGCTATTGTTTATGTCAGATGGCATCACTTTCATTTTTCAACAACCAAGAAATTTTTTGCTTCAATTAAAAAGATAAATTCAAAGCCAGGCATTTTCCACCCTATTTGTAGCAGCCAGTGAAGTTCGTCACTTGCATTTCATAAGAATTTCAAAACTTTTTCACCAGCTTTCAGATCATAACTAGACCAAGTACGCATCTGTGGCCAGATGTAAGATTTATCCACCACACAAGTATGACCAATATAAGATATTTTATGACAATTTCATCTGACCTTCAAGTGGGGTCAAATTAAATGCCATAAACCTAAGTCCTACACCCAAAGGGACCAAAATTGGCCCAAAATGGCAGTACCTATCAGTTGTGAGATAAATACCATTTCTGATTTACAAATTTCAAGATAGCTGAAATTTGAAAAAAATTCAAAATCTTTCAGAGCACTTCAATAAATGGTCCTTATACCCAAAGGGTCCAAAATTTGTTCAAAATTGCTCTATTTGTAATGGTTTACAAGTTAACGACATTTTTGATTTATGGCAAAATTCAAGATGGCACACAAAATTTGGAAAATTCAAAGTCTTCACTAGCCGCATGGTCAAAAATTTGCTCAAAATTGCTCTTTCTCTAATGGTTTAGGTTTTCCAGATAAACTTGTGAATTTAATGAGTAAACTAAATTTTCATAAGCTAATACCATACCTAATGGACAATATGCTATACCGGTCTTTTGGGCAGGACCTGCCACCTTGGATACCAGCTTTCGCCAGTGACAGGCTGTTTAATTTGTATGGGCTATTGGTGGATGTATTGGGCAGCCACCACTGGACTCAGATGAAAGAGCTCTGAATCAGACCAGGTCTGATGTACAATGACCTGATGTACAATGACAGCCTCTTGATCAGAGAGCTCCTAGCATAGGACCAAAGTCTACTTGATCCATGATGAGATAGTGGCAGGAGATATATCTTTTTAAAAACTTTCTTGAAGAAGACAAAGACCAGTTCTTAATTCTGCCTGAGGTCTGAGGTCCTGTCCAGATAGTAGTGCAAGGCTCTGTAACTGAAAATTATAATCTATCAGCCTTGAGTGACTTATCCAGAGTTGGGGCCAGGGTAGGACTAACCACTGGGGCAACACTGTCTGGACCCTCTTTGGCCTGTTGATTCTTCGAAAGAGAGCTGGGTGAGGGGTAGAGAGACACGTTAAACCAGTCTGGTGTCTGATGTTTTTCTTTAGCCAAGCATGGATCTCACTCCTGTGTTTGCCTGAACTGAGAGCTAAGAGGAAGACAATTTTACAGGTCAGATGTTTCAAAGATACCTCTTTAAGGGGTTCAAAAGGAGCCTTATCAGTTTGTGTAGGACCAAGGAAAGGGAATGCCTCTGCGGCCCTTGGGTCTGTCTGTATGGAAACTATCCAGGAGATGTAAGATTTTCTGCTGATATTAATAGGTAAATTTCTGGTTGAGACTCTCTGAGGAGCCTCAATTCATGCTGAAAGTTCCTAAGAGAAGCCTTGCTCCTTGATTGCCGAGGCTCTAGGAGCCAGACATGGAGATTTAGGTTCGACAGATTCTTGTGTGGAATCTCACTGAATGGTTGATTCAGAAGATTGGGCAGGTTGGGCTGGCACAGAGGGATCAGGCTGGACGTGGCTATCCCAAAACCAGGGCACGTTGGGCCACCCTGAAGCAATTAGGATGATTCTCCTGCATAGGTAGTCCCTTAGTTTCGCCACTACCTGCCCTGAATGGCTACTTGTGAGAAAGCATATGGGTCCTGGTTCTCCCAAGGCAGACTGAGTGTATCTACTGCCCTGGCTAGGGAGTCTGGAACTGGTGACACGAACTGAGGTAACTTGTTGTTGAACCTTGTTGCAAATAGATCTATTTGAGGTTGGTATCATCTGGTGCATATCAACTGGAAGACCTCTGGAAGGAGAGACCACTTTGTTTGAATGCTCTGGTATCAATTTATTTCTAGAGCAATAGGTCAGGATTCACCACACAAGGGCAAACAGTGGGCCCAATCTCATGCCTCCCTCCTTGTTTATGGAGGCAACAACTGTGGTGTTGTCTGTTACTATAAGTACAATCATGTTGGAACAGAGTTCTTGGAACTCTTTTAAAGTCAGACAGACCGCCTTAAGTTCCAGGTAGTTTATATGAAACTTGCTTTCTGGTAAAGACAGTGTTCGACACTAACAGGAAATGTACACTGTACCATTGGACTAGTAACTTTCGATATCTAGTGGTCCTTTAGATTTTGTAGTGGTCATTAGTTATAAGAAATAAAAGCACACTATTTCATTCAAAATATCAAGTGAAAGTGTTAGTTAAAATCTACTGGCAAAAGGGGCCAGTAACTTTTAAACTATGCAAGTCCTTAGAAAATTTTACTGGCCACGGACCGGGGGACAGCATTATTGTCGAACACTTGGTAGGGACCAAGTCCCTCTTGCTGTGAGATCTCCTAAGTGAGTGCCCAAGTCTTTTCTTGAGGTATCTGTAAAGATCTGAAGAGCATGGCTGAGATGGGGTGTAGTGGCTGACCCTGAACGACATTTGCCTTTTGGAGACACCATTTTAAGTGTAAGTAGAGAGATTTTGGGATCGGGCTCACCTTTCTAGTGATTCTGGGATCCTTCAATGGTTTTGTAGGTACCACTGGATCAGCCTCATGTGGAGCCGACCTAGGTTGACTTGATTTTCTGTAGCTGTTGCTAATGACATGAGTTGCCAGAGCCGACAGTAAGCGTCAGTGAGAAGGTTCTAAATTTTTAAGATTAAGGTCTGCTCATGTTCCAAGATGGGTCTGACCTTGACCTCTTTACAGTCATACTGGTAACCAACAAATGTGAAGATCTGCTTGGGTTCCAGTTCTGACTTCTCCATGTTTACTATCCAACCCAATTCCTGACACATAGCTGCTAGGGTCTGAGTATGAAGGAGACAAGTTTGGTGGGATATGGCTCCTTTGTGGCTGCCTAGAGACAAAAGGTACATGATTCACAGCAAAACAAATTACATTTAAATTCTGGCAATTGTTCACGAGTGCCCCTGTTCTTTTCGGCCATTTCCACAAAACCCCTCTGGGTTACACAGTAATTCTCATTTAATTGTAATAACTTTGCCCCTTGGCCAGTTGCTGCGAGTAGTTGAAGGCCTTGCCTCAACCTTGTTAGTACTGACCACAAGAGCTGAGTTGTTTCCAGGCTAGTGGTCCGGGTTTCTGACTGGCTTCCGGTGCTTGCTTGCTTGGCTGACTGACTGTAGGGGTTGTAACCAGTCAGATTTCTTGTGAGAGCCACCAGAGCAGTGCTTGTCATCATGGTGGCCCATTTCCTCCTCTGCCTTGGAGAGAACACTGTCTGGAGATAGAGAAGACATATGAAGGGGTGAATTTCTAAGAGCTGCCACTGTGTCTTACTTGACTCATTGCTTCAGGGAATCCAGGTAGCTATATGACTGAGCAGAGTGATATTCACCATGCTAACTAGAGGATCACTCGCAAAAAAAAAAGATAATGTTTTTGCATAGCAAAAACAAAGCGTCCCGAAAACGATATAAAGGTGAGTGCTAAAGTATTAAGAAAATGTTCCGTTTCTAGCCTTATACTGTTCAGTGTTGTGGCAACCAAAGTCAGCGCAGTCTGCTCTATCTAGCACGGTTTTCAAGATATAAGCATTTTTGTGTTTTGCAATTTTTGCAAAAAATTCAAAAATTCAAAATGGCCGCTATATTTGGCGAGACAAAAATATTTTGAAAATTGGCATGGGTACTCTGCAGAGCTATCCAGCAGGTCAAAAATTTTGTTGAATTCACTCCATCTAGCACAGTTTTCGAGATATAAGCATTTTTGTGTTTTGCAAAAACTTCGAAAATTCAAAATTGCCACCATTTTTGGTGAGACAAAAATTTTTGAAAACAAGACCACTGCCGCGGTGTGTATCTTCCGCCGAGCATTAAAGGAGAAGAAATAGCTTTTCCGAGAAATTCACAATTTTTCATTTTCGTGTGTGAAAGCTCTTCCAAACGTAGGTGAATGAGTTATTTGAGAAAAATTGGCTATCTGCAATACTTTTAAGAGATAATTCGCATTTACTCCCAAAAGTAGATGAATGAGTTATTTGATAAAAATTGGGTATCCGCAATACTTTTAGAGATAATTAGCATTTACTCATTTTGAGTAGGTGAATAATTAGCTATGGGTCTGAAACTTCACCAAGTGAAAGCTCTCACAAAAGTAGGTGAATGAGTTATTTGAGAAAAATTGGCTATCTGCAATGCTTTTAGAGATAATTCGCATTTACTCATTTTGAGTAGGTGAGTAATTAGCTATGGGTCTGAAACTTCACCATGTGAAAGCTCTCCCAAAAGTAGATGAATGAGTTATTTGAGAGAAATTGGCTATCTGCAATACTTCTAGAGATAATTTGCATTTACTATTTTTGAGTAGGTCAGTAATTACCAACGGGTCTGAAACTTCACCATGTGAAAGCTCTCCCAAAAGTAGATGAATGAGTTATTTGAGAGAAATTGGCTATCTGCAATACTTCTAGAGATCATTCGCATTTACTCATTTTGAGTAGGTCAGTAATTACCAACGGGTCTGAAACTTCACCATGTGAAAGCTCTCCCAAAAGTAGATGAAACAGTTATTTGATAAAAATTGGGTATCCGCAATACTTTTACAGATAATTAGCATTTACTCATTTTGAGTAGGTGAATAATTAGCTACAGGTCTGAAACTTCACCAAGTGAAAGCTCTCCCAAAAGTAAATGAATGAATTATTTGAGAAAAATTGGGTATCTGCAATACTTTTAGAGATAATTCGCATTTACTCATTTTCAGTAGGTGAGTAATTAGCTATGGGTCTGAAACTTCACCATGTGAAAGCTCTTCCAAAAGTAAGTGAATGAATTATTTGAGAAAAATTGCCTATCTGCAATACTTTTATGAGTTAATCGCCATCTAGCACAGTTTTCGAGATATTAGCATTTTTGTGTTTTGCAATTTTTGCGTAAAATTCGAAAATTCAAAATGGCCGCTATTTTTGGTGAGTCAAATTTTTTTTGAAAATTGGCATGGCTACTCTGCAGAGATACCCTGTGGGTCAAAAATTTCGTTGAAAACGCTCTATCTAGCACGGTTTTCGAGATATAAGCATTTTTATGTTTTGCAATTTTTGCGAAAAATTCGAAAATTCAAAATGGCCGCCATTTTTGGTGAGACAAAATTTTTTTCAAAATTGGGATAGCTACTCTGCAGAGATACCCTGTGGGTCAAAAATTTTGTCGAAATCGCTCTATCTAGCACGGTTTTCGAGTTATAAGCATTTTTGTATTTTCCTTATTTGGAAAATTCATAATGATTAATTAATCATTAATTACTCGGCCATTTCTTAACCAATCAATGCCAAAATCTAATGATTTCCAGATTTTAATAGAATGAATGTATTTGCCAAGTTTCAGGTGAATTGATAAAATCCCTTTCAAGTTATCATCCGGACAAGCTTCCCCATCGAAAAAAAAGACATTTTTGGTCATGTGACCTCTCTGATTGGTTGAAATGTCACTGCAGCATATTCAAAAAAATTCCCCAAGGCTACTGCATAAACCTGCCAAATTTGAAAAGAATCCGCCTAACGGTTACAGAATTATAAGGAAAACAAAATGCGGAGCCGGCGGAGCCTGAAGGTCTCCCATACATAAACAAAAGTCCCTTGCGGGACGTATATAAAAACACAGTCTGATAGGTCCTGCATGGCTTTAGCTGTAGCATGTGTGATGCTCTGATTAAAAGTCATTCTGTAGGCTAGTTCATCAGCTGCTTCCTGTGTTTTAGTGGCCGACTTCCCCTTGGAATTATAGAACCTGTTACCAAAAGCCAAAATTTGGCGACAAACCACGTGTTTGATTTAGTAGATGTCAAGACATTTCGGATGCGTACATGAGCTGTAATTCACATAAAAATATGAACCATGGTGTGCTTTTTGAAGACTTTTGAGGACAAAACATCTAATATATTGATCAAATATTATAAAATACTGTGAAATATTTGTTGCTGATGAATCTTTTTGTAAAAGTATGTTAAAATAATGAATATGTGAGGAAACCGGTTTACCATCATCCACAGTTCAGCTTCTCTAACTTCCGACAGAGCCAGTTATCTTATGGAAGTTTCACTTATATTTTACCGGCTGATTGGCTTCTGGGACCGGCAAATGGATTATCATCTGAGAGGAGGCTGAACATTCAAACTCAGGCACCTGGTGCCAACCATAAAGGATCTGATTTCTCTAATGGTTTCCCAGTTGTTTTGTTCCTCTGATATCTGTTGATCAGGTTCCTGTTCAGGTATGGCAGCTTCCTGGTCAGATACTTCGCCTTCTCCCTCAATGGGATGGACAGGGGAAGTGGGGTCAGTTTCTTGTTCAAATTTAGACGCTGGATACTCAGAGGCAGCTCAGGCAGTTGAAGTCGTGGGTAGGACCTTGTCACTGGTACTGTTCAAAGGCTGGGTGGCAGTAAACTGGCTTACAGGTATAGCAGGCTGCAGTACTGCCATGTCTCTAGTACCAGTTAACAGACTGGTGATAATCATCACTGGCAACTGATATAGCAGGTTGACCCTTCTGACTGGCCTGGCTGGTGGTCGGCACATTGACCAGTCCGATAGGTTCAATAACTGGCATCTCACTGGAATGTCACCAAACACCAAGTTGGTGTCGTGATTTCATGAAATCAAGTCATCACTACTGCCTTGCTACCAATTATCACCAGACAGAAATCAAACAGATATGACTTGACCAAAACTAAATCCCAAGTCTAGCAAAGAAGGTAAAGCTACTTCCAAAGTTAATAGAACAAATACACAACAAAATCTTTCAAAAGATGTGGCCATTAATGAAATATGAATGTTTTATTTATTATTTGCGATAATTGTTACCCGGCAGAAATTGGTAGCAAGGCAGTGCCTAAAAATCACTAGGAATGATTAATTTGTTTGAATATTTTCAGTTGAAGTCTATTTATTGCTTGGTCTGTGTAAATGCACAATTTAATTAATAGAAATGTACAGAATTAAGGTTTGAAAAAAAACACCAAAAAACTATAAACTAGACCTACGCATCGGAGAACCGATGCAAATTTGTATCCACTGGAAAGACAACCCACCAAAGCAAGTGAACCATCGATTGACCTTGAAGAAGGGGCCAAAGGTCAAATCTGACATCAGAATATTCCCAGCCCATGATATCTTGCAAGTTGGTTTCACATTGCAAACCTCTAGGATCAAAAATAAATGAGTTAAAAACACTTTTAAGTTTTGTTGTCCTCATTTGACCTTGAAGGAGGGGCTCAAGGTCAAATCTGTTCACATCAGAAGATTCCCAGCCCATGATTTCCTATAAGTTGGTTTCACATTGCAAGCCTCTAAGACCAATAATTAGTGACTTATAAGCACTTTTAAGTTTTGCTATCCTCATTTGACCTTGAAGGATGGGCCCAAGGTCAAATCTGAACACTTCAGAAGATTCTCAGCCCATGATTTCCTATAACTTGGTTTCACATTGCAAAAAAGTAGGACCAATAATAAGCAAGTTATGAGCACTTTTAAGTTTGGCTGTCCTCATTTGACCTCGAAGGAGGGGTCCAAGGCCAAATGTGACCACATCACGAGATTCAAAGCCCATGATTTCCTGTAAATTGGTTTCACATTGCAAACCTCTAAGATCAATAATAAGCGAGTTATAAGCACTTTTAAGTTTTGCTCTCCTCGTCTGACCTTGAAGGAGGAGCCCAAGGTCAAATCTGAACACATCAGAAGATTCCCAGCCCATGATCTCCCACAAGTTTGTTTCACATTGCAAACCTCTAGGACCAATAACAAGCAAATTATAAGCGCTTTTAAGTTTGGCTATCCTCGTTTGACCTTGAAGGAGGGGTCCAAGGTCAAATCTGACCAAACCAAAAGATTCCAAGCCCATGATTTCCCATAGGTTGGTTTACCATCTCAAACCTCTAGGACCAATAATAAGTGAGTTATAAGCGCTTTTAAGTTTTGCTATCCTCATTTGACCTTGAAGGAGGGGCTCAAGGTCAAATCTGAACACTTCAGAATATTCTCAGCCCATGATTTCCTATAACTTGGTTTCACATTACAAAACTGTAGGACCAATAATAAGCAAATTATGATAACTTTTAAGTTTGGCTGTCCTCATTTGACCTCGAAGGAGGGGTCCAAGGCCAAATGTGACCACATCACGAGATTCAAAGCCCATGATTTCCTGTAAATTGGTTTCACATTGCAAACCTCTAAGATCAATAATAAGCGAGTTATCAGCACTTTTAAGTTTTGCTCTCCTCGTCTGACCTTGAAGGAGGGCCCAAGGTCAAATCTGACCATATCAAAAGCCCAGCCCATGATTTCTTATATGTTGGTTTACTATCCCAAACATCTAGGACCAATAATAAGTGAGTTATAAGTACTTTTAAGTTTGGCTATCCTTGTTTGACCTTGAAGGAGGGGTCCAAGGTCAAATCTGACCACATCAAAAGTAGGGCTGTGACTGGTGCTGAAAAACGGCATCGAGTACTCGCCCTCTGACAACCGGCCCGAATTCGAGTAACCGCAAGATTTAGTACCTACCATTAGAAGTCTTCTGTAAACAAATAGTTGGTTCCGGAAATGAAACTTTTGAAGAAAAACGTCTTCTATTTGACCATATATTATAGACTATGGAGTAAATTGTATGTTTTCAAGCGAAAATAACAACTTTAGTTGATATTATGTGACGGAAATGCTGAAATGTAGCATATTTTACACAAGCGTTTGATTACGTGGGTGCTAATACAATTAGGGCTGCAACGATTCTTCGGTTACTCGGAAATGAAACGATTCAGTACATTACTCGAGGCAAGAAAAGTGAACCGGGTCTTCGAAAACAACTGAACATAGACATAAAATCTATTACAAAATTCTATTTTTTCTTTAAATATATGAATATTTTACTAATATAAGGCATTTCCATTGTAGCCTTTTATATTTTAAATATTTGCAAACTCTAATTCTTTGTGTAACAACGTTTTATAAGACGGCATTTTATTATAACGTATTTCGAAGACGCCTCAAATCTCGCAATATAAAGATGGTTAAAGTTTCTAATATTTTGCATTATAAATGCGTCTTTTTCCCAAAATTCAATAAATTATCAACATTCTTTCCTGTTGTGTGGTTTGTAACCATTTTATAAGGCGTGATATGTCAAAATATGAAGCAGTTTATTTCATGGGCGATAATTAAGCGATTAACCGAGTCCGAGTCGATTCTTCTAAAACGAGGAATCGAGGCGCATTTTCGGGCTTGCTTGCAGCCCTAAATACAATACCTCGCCAGTAACCGAGTTTTTAAAATTGACTCGAGCACAAGCCAAGACCGCCTCATACACTGAGGCTCGAGTACTCGTTCACAGCCCTAATCAAAAGATTCCCAGCCCATGATTTCCTATATGCTGGTTTACCAGACCAAACATCTAGCACCAATAATAGGTGAGTTATAAGCACTTTTAAGTTTGGCTATCCTTGTTTGACCTTGAAGGAGGGGCCCAAGGTCAAATCCGACCACACCAAAAGATTCCCAGCCCATGATTTCCTATAACTTGGTAACACATTGCAAAACTGTAGGACCAATAATAAGCAAGTACTCATTCGCAGCCCTAATCAAAAGATTCCCAGCCCATGATTTCCTATATGCTGGGTTACCAGACCAAACATCTAGGACCAATAATAGGTGAGTTATAAGCACTTTTAAGTTTGGCTGTCCTCATTTGACCTCGAAGGAGGGGTCCAAGGCCAAATGTTACCACATCAAGAGATTCCCCGCCCATGATATCCTGTAAGTTGGTTTCACATTGCAAACCTCTAAGATCAATAATAAGCGAGTTATCAGCACTTTTAAGTTTTCCTATCCTTGTCTGACCTTGAAGGAGGAGCCGAAAGTCATATCTGAACACATCAGAAGATTCCCAGCCCATGATTTCCCACAAGTTGGTTTCACATTGCAAACATCTAGGACCAATAATAAGTGAGTTATAAGTACTTTTAAGTTTTGCTATCCTCGTTTTACCTTGAAGGAGGGGCCCAAGGTCAAATCCGACCACATCAAAAGATTCCCAGCCCATGATTTCCTATAGGTTGGTTTGCCATCCCAAACCTCTAGGACCAATAATAAGTGAGTCATAAGCAATTTTAAGTTTGGCTATCCTCATTTGACCTTGAAGGAGGGGCCCAAGGTCAACTCCGTCCACACCAGAAGATTCCCAGCCCATGATTTCCTATAGGTTGGTTTACCATCCCAAACCTCTAGGACCAATAATAAGTGAGTTATAAGCACTTTTAAGTTTGGCTATCCTTGTTTGACCTTGAAGGAGGGGTCCAAGGTCAAATCTGACCACATCAAAAGATTCCCAGCCCATGATTTCCTATATGTTGGTTTACCATCCCAAACCTCTAGGACTAATAATAAGCGAGTTATAAGCGCTTATAAGTTTGCCTATCCTTGTTTTACCTTGAAGGAGGGGCCCAAGGTCAAATCCGACGACCCAAAGATTCCCAGCCAATGATTTCCTATAGGTTAGTTTACCATCCCAATCCTCTAGGACCAATAATAAGCGTGTTATAAGCACTTTTAAGTTTGCCTATCCTCGTTTGACCTTGAAGAAGGGGTCCAATGTCAAATCTGACCACATCAAAAGATTCCCAGCCCATGATTTCCTATATGTTGGTTTACCATCCCAAACATCTAGCACCAATAATAAGCGAGTTATAAGCACTTTTAAGTTTGATTATCCTTGTTTGACCTTGAAGGAGGGGCCCTAGGTCAAATCCGACCACAGGAAAAGATTCCCAGCCCATGATTTCCTATAGGTTGGTTTACCATCCCAAACGTCTAGGACCAATAATAAGTGAGCTATAAGTACTTTTAAGTTTGGCTATCCTTGTTTGACCTTGAAGGAGAGGCCCAAGGTCAAATCCGACCACACCAAAAGATTCCCAGCGCATGATTTTCTATAGGTTGGTTTACCATCCCAAACCTCTAGGACCAATAATAAGCGAGTTATAACAGGGTACAAAATTAAGCCAAAATAGTTTCGGGACCACAGGACTGACAACTTGCGGAAGTTACTGGTACGTCAGAAAGTTTATCAGTCCTATATGCAAACATGAGAATGAAAAATTGCTAGAGGGCTATAAAAATATATCTTAAACAGGGCAGTAATTATCACACACTGTAAGTGATGATATTTAAATTAAAGCAACATCTATGACAATATATCTTTAGTGACAACATCAGAGGTCAACGTAGAAACTTTCATGGAAGATTATTTGTACAAGTGGTAGGCTGCAAATCTGATGTTTGTAAACACTTTTCACGTCTTTAACCTATGAAATGCTAGAAAGGAAGTGAAAATGATCCCTAGATATATATTACAGTGATTGCGAAGCACCTTTGAAGAGAGAGTCCATGGGACTACATGACCTCCAAAAAATGGAGTCCCAGTACTTTTTTTCGGAGACCTATGTTACAGATCGCAAGATTTTGGCATTTTAAGTAAGGTAGAACCTCTATTATACTACCTTCTATTATTAGAATTTTTAATTCTCAAACCACAGAACCACTATTACAACTCAATTTAAACCTGTTATTTTAGCTCTTCTATTATCTGGCATAATTGTTACTCCCCCAATAGGTTCGGATAATAGAGGTTCTACTGTACTGTATTATTCTATTTATGCTGTATTATTGTATCACTGTATTGTTTATTACATTGTCTGAAAACAAAATTATGATTTATATATCTCTCTTAATTCTTTTTACCTTTGGGTGTCTTTTGATGCAGATTAAGCACTGTTAAAGTCATATTAGAATTTATTAAGGATTTTACTTTTGCAACTTCCCATTGTAACAGATAGTATTTCAAAGAGTGAGCAACTGGGTTTGCCTCAACACCACACATTAGCATTCATTGACTGTATCACCATTTCTGTATGTATGGGTAATATTCAAAACATCCAAACCATAATTCGACCATGCAAGGCGCTTTTATTGTACTGGGGAGGTATACATTTTCACACACCTGTCACTTTGGTATGTTCTGATAATATTCAAAACATCCAAACCATAATTCGGCCAGATACAGGTAGTATAACCTTCCTGGACAATTGGACTGACTGGGTCTGAATACTGATCAGTTCAGAAGTGTTTCTGTCAGTCACGGACTGGGGGACCGGCACTAATTTCAAACCCTGAGTTATAAGCACTTTTAAGTTTGGCTATCCTCGTTTGACCTTGAAGGAGAGGTCCAAGGTCAAATATGACATCAGAAGATTCGCAGCACATGATTTCCTATAGGTTTTACATTACAAACCTCTAGGACCAATAATAAGTGAGATAAAGGCACTTTTAAAGTCCTCTATGTGGGTTACTTTGGCACTCTGTAGATGACCTTGAATTAAGAGCTTCAAGGTCAAATGTCTGCAAGGTTGTAGAGGACATGTATATCTGTTATACATATCACCCATGAAGAGATTCAACCTTCTACCTATGAGAAACAGCCAGTAGAAAAATGTAGATAATTTTCAAAGAAATGCCCATGGCGGCTATCTTGTTTTTCAGAATGAGGCTAATTTCAGTCCCAGAGAAGCTTACCCCCCAATGAAGATATCCTGCAAATTTGAACCTAGCTGGTGTAGTTTTCCTCTAAGAGCGTTAACGCAGCGGGAATCTTTTGGTGAGGCATACCTGTAGTCAGGTACATATGAACTCTGTCCCTCGCCATTGCGTCCATCAGTATAGCAATAGCAATTGGTGATGGGACAGAAACTCAGTCTAGGACCAATGCTTCTATTTACATCTACAAAATGAGCATTAAAGTATACCTTAGCATAGCTACCTTAGCATATATAAAATATGCAATTTCTTTTGTAGTTGTTAAAATGCAGCAATATTTATACCAATAACAATTTATATTTAATTCCTTATTTTATTGGTTATAATAATTTTGTAAAGTAATACAAATTGGTACCGGTTAGTTGTGGGAACAGCCTTGATAAGCATCTGCTTCAGCCGTTTCCTTTTTATATTTCTCTGTGGTATTGAAATTCTCTTTGTGCATTACTAATTTACGTATTATGTACTACTTGTATATATACACAAATATAGTTGTATAGACAGAAATGAAATAAATGTTATCTTAAACTTTAGAGTTATATTAAGAACTAACCTTAGAAAGCATGTGGGGTGACCATAATTGGTGTACTCAACACAAATGCTTGACAAGCAGGACTACAACTGCTTCCCGCCATAACTTGGCACAACTTGGACACAAAAACCTTATTTTTACGTGTTTTAACCATAGCTGTGTTTTTATTGATTAAAATATGAATTGACACTAGTGCAAGTTGTACAAATACTTTACGGACACAAACAGCAACAAACCTTTTAGAATCATTTTTAATGGATGATAATATAATTTCTACATGAAATCAGTGCCCCAACTTGGCACAATTTGCATACAAAAACTGTCGAAGATACACAGAAACTCCCAAGGACTTTGGAGGCGTTACAGCAACTTATTTACTTAGCTGACGAATATGCATGTGTTTTATTAATGACAATCAAATGTTAATAAATATTGGATCTTCCGTTTTGTGCCAATTTGAGGCATGTGCCAAAGATACGAAGCCAAGCAGTAGAATTGCTACAGGAGATAATATACAATTAGAGCAGTAAGTATAACCACTACTCTATGGTCGATAATCCAGTTTTTGTGCTAGCAGTAGTTTTTGTGTGTTTGCAAATATTTAACAAAATCTCAGCCAATATAAAACAAAATTTCTTCAAAAGAAAACTGTCAAAATCTGCTATTATTTGTGTTTAAAATGACACATTTGCCATTTCTGGAGTCGAATCATGTACCTAGATATCCCCTAACAATCTGTTATAGTCTTTATTTTGGGTTCAAACCACACTTTGTGTGCCAATAAATATTTATCCATGCAATGTGAAATTTTTTTAATCTTTAATTGCTTGTAAATCTGTCAATGCATAACCAATTTTTAGAATTAAAACACCATTGGAAATGTTATTTTGTACAGAATTTAACAATTTTTTTTTTTTTTTTTTTTTGGTATATTGGTGTGTGACAATTATTTAAATATTAAAATCTGAAATAGCCAACAGATAGCATGAAAACTAGCTCGGTAAACCTGCGACATATATCCTTTGAGATTCATAATTAAATGAAAGAAACAAATATTTTTCAGGATTTTAGTTGAGATTTTCCTCATTATTCGCAATCGATAATGCCTTAAGTATTTTATAGTTGTGGAACACTGAATGTAGATATATCTTATATAATTTATTGATATTTTTGATTAAGTAGGACAATTACTAGTGGCTTTTTACCAATAAATGCCCGCCTACCAGTGAAGGCCCACCTTGTATTGTTTGTTAGAGGTCAAGGACAAATGCTTCTGTGTATCAACAAAATGGGCGTTCACTGGTATATTTCCGGTTTTCGGTAAAAACGGCCGATAATAGAGATAACATGTTAAAATATAGGGCGTGGCTGCAGTATGGTAAAACTGTTCCATAGAAAATAGGCTACAGTATGGATTGCCACACTCCAGAACTTTGTCTCGAGTGCGGTTTCAGTAACAATTGTTTTCATTGATTGATTTGTTTGAATATTTTCAGTTGAAGTCTATTTATTGCTTGGTCTGTGTAAATGCACAATTTAACTAGATTGGGCCAACTCGGCGCCAACATATCCCCAGACAGGTCATCACTCACGCCACAGGTTTTGATCGGGAATTTTTTAAAACATAATTACCCATTATTATATGAACTTCAGCACATCAATCTACTCTGTTTATATCTTCCAAGGAAGATGGTGTATCCCCAGACGCCGAATACATAACTCAAATTATATTTTCAATCTTCCTGCAATGATAACTCTAAACCTATTTTCAAAGTATTTAAATGATTGATGATTGAATGTCCATTCTAAAATAATAATCCCAAAAGAGCATATCTGTTTCTATATTTGTTGACAAATAAAATATTATTTTTAACTCAACTCATCATACTTTTCAATCTTCCTTCAAAGTATTTAAATGATTGATGATTCAATGTCCATTCTAAAATTCATAATCCCAAAAGCGCATATCTGTTTCTATATTTGTTCACAAATAAAATATTATTTAAAAAAAAATTATTTACATTATTATTTTATTATATTATTTTTAGAATTTGCAAATTGTTTTCAGTTATTCATTTCCTCTATACCTATATATGTGGTCCATATATATGCAACCTAAATATGTGACACAATCTCAGTTCTGACTCCCCTTTGTGTTATATGTAATGAAGCCCACCACCTCCCACCCCCACCCCTCTCCCCTTCTCCACACTTCTCTCACTATTACACAAGATCTGCAACCCCATTGAGTTCTTTGTTTCTCATCTGATATCATTAAATACCTTTGTTTATTTAGTGTCACTCAATATAGCTGGAGGTCCCAGAGGTGGGTGGGGGGAATCCGGGTGGGGGATGCATAAATGGTAAACAAACAATCTATATAAAAGGGGTACTCAAATACAAAAAGAATTGAGAATTTTAAGTATGTGATTATCAACTGAAATGAGTTCATAACTGTAGGAGCTGTGTCAAAATTAACTGAGGCAAGTTGAATAAAACTGGGCTAGTTGAGGGTTAAAAATCCCCTAGTTTTACTACATAAGGATATAATTTCATTAATATTGGGACTTAAAGCTCACTTAAAGTGTCCATTTTGTCTACTTGAATATGTTTAACCAGTTTCATTTTAAAAAGTTAAAAACTCAGCAAGCAGAGGTATAACACACAAAAATAAGTTCTTAAAAGACTAAGATAGCCATAACATTATTAATATTCAAAATTTAAATAGACAGGCATTTCCTTTTAAAAATTCAAAGATTTCAGCTCTATAACCCACATAGTTTGACAGTTACTGGGCTTTAAAGTGGCATAATGTCCATAAATTGGGTTTCTGTGGGCATTTTACAATTGTTAAAGAGACCTTAGCAATTAAACAACAGATCTGAAACTTTTTGGGGGACATACATAACAAACAAAAATTATATATAATACAGTTTAAGACTTGTCACACTAAGCATTTCCAAATAACAGGGCAAAATACGGAAAAAATGTCCAAAAAGGCACTTGGGCGAGTGTCTATGGCCCTCATACACAGGTTAAATGTCTACTAAAAACCTTGATTTTCGGCATATGTAAAAAGGACATAATAATGCATTCCCAGATGGGATTTCAGCTCCATCAATCACATAGTTTAACAGTCACAGGGCTTAAAGGTGGTAAAAAGTCCAAATATTGGGTCTCTGTGGGCCTTTTAGAGATCTCGATGTGGCTTTCAAATTAAAGCTTCAGACTTAAAATTTGTTACATACTAAGATTACACATAGAATATGTATCTAATAAAGTTTGAAACTTCTCAGACTTACCATTTCCAAGTTACAGAGCAAAATATGTGAAAAATGTCTTAAAAGGGTCACTCAGGTGGGTGTTTAAGGTCCTCATACACAGGTTAAATGTCTACTTGAAGCCTTGATTTTTGGCACATGTAAAAAGAACATAATAATGTATTCCCAGATGAGATTTCAGCTCTATCAGTCACATAGTTTAACAGTCACAGGCCTTAAAATTGGCAAAAAGTCCAAATACTGTGTCTTTATGGGGCCTTCTAGAGACCTAAATGTGGCCGTCAAATTAAAGCCTCAGACTTAAAATTTGTCACATACTAAGATTACACATAGAATATGCATCTAATACAGTTTGAAACTTCTTAGACTTACCATTTCCAAGTTACAGGGCAAAATATGTGAAAAATGTCTAAAAATGGTCACTCGGGTGGGGATTTATGGTCCTCATACACAGGTTAAATGTCTTCTTAAAGCCTTAATTTTTGGCACATATATAAATAACATACTAATATCTTCCCAGATAGGATTTGAGCTCTATCAGTCACATAGTTTGACAGTCACAGGGCTTAAAAGTAGCAAAAAGTCCAAATATTGGGTCTTTGGGAGCCTTTTAGAGACCTCAATTTGACCTTCAAAATTAAAGCTTCAGACTTAAAATCTGTTACATACTAAGATTACACACAGAATATATATCTAATACAGTTTGAAACTTCTCAGACTTACCATTTCCAAGTTACAGGGAAAAAGATGTGAAAAATGTCTTATAAGGGTCACTCGGGTGGGTGTTTATGGTCCTGATACACAGGTTAACTGTCTATTAAAGGCCTAAATGTTGGGGCACATATAAGAAAACACATAGATATATTCCCAGATGATATTTAACTTAGATGAGAGACATAGTTTGAAAGCTACAGTGCTTGAAAGTGGCAAAAAGTGCATAAATTGGGTCTCTGTGGGCACTTTTGAGACCTTAAGTCGACCCCTTTGGGTAAACCTACAGCCTTAAAATTTTCTACAGACAAGGATTACATATCAAAGTTATACCTAGCGCAGTTTGAGACTCATCAGAATTACCACTTCCAAATTATAGGGCGAAATATGTGAAAAGTATAGCAAAATTCCCAAAGTGGGGGTATTTATGGGCCTCAAAGACAATTTTCTCCTCAACTTAAAGTCGTGATTTTCGGCACATGTACTAAGAACATATTAATGTGTTGTCAGGTAAAATTTCAGCCAGCTGAGCATCATAGTTTGTGACCTACAGGGCTCTAAGTGGCCAAAAGTCCAATTTCTGACCTTAAGGTGGCCATAAGTTCTTTTTTACTAGGAGTTTAAGGTCACCTTAAAATAGGGATCTTCCTTTGGGCACCCTTAACATGTGTACCAAGTTTGAAAAAAAAAAATTAATTTGTTTTTGAGTTATCGCGTCCACAAGGAAATTTCTACGGCGGCGGCGGCGGCGGCGGCGGCGGCGGCGGCGCGACGGACCTGAATCCAATATATCCCCGACTTTCGTCTGGGGATATAATTAATAGAAATGTACAGAATTAAGGTTTGAAAAAAAACACCAAAAAACTATAAACTAGACCTACGCATCGGAGAACCGATGCAAATTTGTATCCACTGGAAAGACAACCCACCAAAGCAAGTGAACCATCGATTGACCTTGAAGAAGGGGCCAAAGGTCAAATCTGACATCAGAATATTCCCAGCCCATGATATCTTGCAAGTTGGTTTCACATTGCAAACCTCTAGGATCAAAAATAAATGAGTTAAAAACACTTTTAAGTTTGGCTGTCCTCATTTGACCTTGAAGGAGGGGCTCAAGGTCAAATCTGTTCACATCAGAAGATTCCCAGCCCATGATTTCCTATAAGTTGGTTTCACATTGCAAGCCTCTAAGACCAATAATTAGTGACTTATAAGCACTTTTAAGTTTTGCTATCCTCATTTGACCTTGAAGGATGGGCCCAAGGTCAAATCTGAACACTTCAGAAGATTCTCAGCCCATGATTTCCTATAACTTGGTTTCACATTGCAAAAAAGTAGGACCAATAATAAGCAAGTTATGAGCACTTTTAAGTTTGGCTGTTCTCATTTGACCTCGAAGGAGGGGTCCAAGGCCAAATGTGACCACATCACGAGATTCAAAGCCCATGATTTCCTGTAAATTGGTTTCACATTGCAAACCTCTAAGATCAATAATAAGCGAGTTATAAGCACTTTTAAGTTTTGCTCTCCTCGTCTGACCTTGAAGGAGGAGCCCAAGGTCAAATCTGAACACATCAGAAGATTCCCAGCCCATGATCTCCCACAAGTTTGTTTCACATTGCAAACCTCTAGGACCAATAACAAGCAAATTATAAGTGCTTTTAAGTTTGGCTATCCTCGTTTGACCTTGAAGGAGGGGTCCAAGGTCAAATCTGACCAAACCAAAAGATTCCAAGCCCATGATTTCCCATAGGTTGGTTTACCATCTCAAACCTCTAGGACCAATAATAAGTGAGTTATAAGCGCTTTTAAGTTTTGCTATCCTCATTTGACCTTGAAGGAGGGGCTCAAGGTCAAATCTGAACACTTCAGAATATTCTCAGCCCATGATTTCCTATAACTTGGTTTCACATTACAAAACTGTAGGACCAATAATAAGCAAATTATGATAACTTTTAAGTTTGGCTGTCCTCATTTGACCTCGAAGGAGGGGTCCAAGGCCAAATGTGACCACATCACGAGATTCAAAGCCCATGATTTCCTGTAAATTGGTTTCACATTGCAAACCTCTAAGATCAATAATAAGCGAGTTATCAGCACTTTTAAGTTTTGCTCTCCTCGTCTGACCTTGAAGGAGGGCCCAAGGTCAAATCTGACCATATCAAAAGCCCAGCCCATGATTTCTTATATGTTGGTTTACTATCCCAAACATCTAGGACCAATAATAAGTGAGTTATAAGTACTTTTAAGTTTGGCTATCCTTGTTTGACCTTGAAGGAGGGGTCCAAGGTCAAATCTGACCACATCAAAAGTAGGGCTGTGACTGGTGCTGAAAAACGGCATCGAGTACTCGCCCTCTGACAACCGGCCCGAATTCGAGTAACCGCAAGATTTAGTACCTACCATTAGAAGTCTTCTGTAAACAAATAGTTGGTTCCGGAAATGAAACTTTTGAAGAAAAACGTTTTCTATTTGACCATATATTATAGACTATGGAGTAAATTGTATGTTTTCAAGCGAAAATAACAACTTTAGTTGATATTATGTGACGGAAATGCTGAAATGTAGCATATTTTACACAAGCGTTTGATTACGTGGGTGCTAATACAATTAGGGCTGCAACGATTCTTCGGTTACTCGGAAATGAAACGATTCAGTACATTACTCGAGGCAAGAAAAGTGAACCGGGTCTTCGAAAACAACTGAACATAGACATAAAATCTATTACAAAATTCTATTTTTTCTTTAAATATATGAATATTTTACTAATATAAGGCATTTCCATTGTAGCCTTTTATATTTTAAATATTTGCAAACTCTAATTCTTTGTGTAACAACGTTTTATAAGACGGCATTTTATTATAACGTATTTCGAAGACGCCTCAAATCTCGCAATATAAAGATGGTTAAAGTTTCTAATATTTTGCATTATAAATGCGTCTTTTTCCCAAAATTCAATAAATTATCAACATTCTTTCCTGTTGTGTGGTTTGTAACCATTTTATAAGGCGTGATATGTCAAAATATGAAGCAGTTTATTTCATGGGCGATAATTAAGCGATTAACCGAGTCCGAGTCGATTCTTCTAAAACGAGGAATCGAGGCGCATTTTCGGGCTTGCTTGCAGCCCTAAATACAATACCTCGCCAGTAACCGAGTTTTTAAAATTGACTCGAGCACAAGCCAAGACCGCCTCATACACTGAGGCTCGAGTACTCGTTCACAGCCCTAATCAAAAGATTCCCAGCCCATGATTTCCTATATGCTGGTTTACCAGACCAAACATCTAGCACCAATAATAGGTGAGTTATAAGCACTTTTAAGTTTGGCTATCCTTGTTTGACCTTGAAGGAGGGGCCCAAGGTCAAATCCGACCACACCAAAAGATTCCCAGCCCATGATTTCCTATAACTTGGTAACACATTGCAAAACTGTAGGACCAATAATAAGCAAGTACTCATTCGCAGCCCTAATCAAAAGATTCCCAGCCCATGATTTCCTATATGCTGGGTTACCAGACCAAACATCTAGGACCAATAATAGGTGAGTTATAAGCACTTTTAAGTTTGGCTGTCCTCATTTGACCTCGAAGGAGGGGTCCAAGGCCAAATGTTACCACATCAAGAGATTCCCCGCCCATGATATCCTGTAAGTTGGTTTCACATTGCAAACCTCTAAGATCAATAATAAGCGAGTTATCAGCACTTTTAAGTTTTCCTATCCTTGTCTGACCTTGAAGGAGGAGCCGAAAGTCATATCTGAACACATCAGAAGATTCCCAGCCCATGATTTCCCACAAGTTGGTTTCACATTGCAAACATCTAGGACCAATAATAAGTGAGTTATAAGTACTTTTAAGTTTTGCTATCCTCGTTTTACCTTGAAGGAGGGGCCCAAGGTCAAATCCGACCACATCAAAAGATTCCCAGCCCATGATTTCCTATAGGTTGGTTTGCCATCCCAAACCTCTAGGACCAATAATAAGTGAGTCATAAGCAATTTTAAGTTTGGCTATCCTCATTTGACCTTGAAGGAGGGGCCCAAGGTCAACTCCGTCCACACCAGAAGATTCCCAGCCCATGATTTCCTATAGGTTGGTTTACCATCCCAAACCTCTAGGACCAATAATAAGTGAGTTATAAGCACTTTTAAGTTTGGCTATCCTTGTTTGACCTTGAAGGAGGGGTCCAAGGTCAAATCTGACCACATCAAAAGATTCCCAGCCCATGATTTCCTATATGTTGGTTTACCATCCCAAACCTCTAGGACTAATAATAAGCGAGTTATAAGCGCTTATAAGTTTGCCTATCCTTGTTTTACCTTGAAGGAGGGGCCCAAGGTCAAATCCGACGACCCAAAGATTCCCAGCCAATGATTTCCTATAGGTTAGTTTACCATCCCAATCCTCTAGGACCAATAATAAGCGTGTTATAAGCACTTTTAAGTTTGCCTATCCTCGTTTGACCTTGAAGAAGGGGTCCAATGTCAAATCTGACCACATCAAAAGATTCCCAGCCCATGATTTCCTATATGTTGGTTTACCATCCCAAACATCTAGCACCAATAATAAGCGAGTTATAAGCACTTTTAAGTTTGATTATCCTTGTTTGACCTTGAAGGAGGGGCCCTAGGTCAAATCCGACCACAGGAAAAGATTCCCAGCCCATGATTTCCTATAGGTTGGTTTACCATCCCAAACGTCTAGGACCAATAATAAGTGAGCTATAAGTACTTTTAAGTTTGGCTATCCTTGTTTGACCTTGAAGGAGAGGCCCAAGGTCAAATCCGACCACACCAAAAGATTCCCAGCGCATGATTTTCTATAGGCTGGTTTACCATCCCAAACCTCTAGGACCAATAATAAGCGAGTTATAACAGGGTACAAAATTAAGCCAAAATAGTTTCGGGACCACAGGACTGACAACTTGCGGAAGTTACTGGTACGTCAGAAAGTTTATCAGTCCTATATGCAAACATGAGAATGAAAAATTGCTAGAGGGCTATAAAAATATATCTTAAACAGGGCAGTAATTATCACACACTGTAAGTGATGATATTTAAATTAAAGCAACATCTATGACAATATATCTTTAGTGACAACATCAGAGGTCAACGTAGAAACTTTCATGGAAGATTATTTGTACAAGTGGTAGGCTGCAAATCTGATGTTTGTAAACACTTTTCACGTCTTTAACCTATGAAATGCTAGAAAGGAAGTGAAAATGATCCCTAGATATATATTACAGTGATTGCGAAGCACCTTTGAAGAGAGAGTCCATGGGACTACATGACCTCCAAAAAATGGAGTCCCAGTACTTTTTTTCGGAGACCTATGTTACAGATCGCAAGATTTTGGCATTTTAAGTAAGGTAGAACCTCTATTATACTACCTTCTATTATTAGAATTTTTAATTCTCAAACCACAGAACCACTATTACAACTCAATTTAAACCTGTTATTTTAGCTCTTCTATTATCTGGCATAATTGTTACTCCCCCAATAGGTTCGGATAATAGAGGTTCTACTGTACTGTATTATTCTATTTATGCTGTATTATTGTATCACTGTATTGTTTATTACATTGTCTGAAAACAAAATTATGATTTATATATCTCTCTTAATTCTTTTTACCTTTGGGTGTCTTTTGATGCAGATTAAGCACTGTTAAAGTCATATTAGAATTTATTAAGGATTTTACTTTTGCAACTTCCCATTGTAACAGATAGTATTTCAAAGAGTGAGCAACTGGGTTTGCCTCAACACCACACATTAGCATTCATTGACTGTATCACCATTTCTGTATGTATGGGTAATATTCAAAACATCCAAACCATAATTCGACCATGCAAGGCGCTTTTATTGTACTGGGGAGGTATACATTTTCACACACCTGTCACTTTGGTATGTTCTGATAATATTCAAAACATCCAAACCATAATTCGGCCAGATACAGGTAGTATAACCTTCCTGGACAATTGGACTGACTGGGTCTGAATACTGATCAGTTCAGAAGTGTTTCTGTCAGTCACGGACTGGGGGACCGGCACTAATTTCAAACCCTGAGTTATAAGCACTTTTAAGTTTGGCTATCCTCGTTTGACCTTGAAGGAGAGGTCCAAGGTCAAATATGACATCAGAAGATTCGCAGCACATGATTTCCTATAGGTTTTACATTGCAAACCTCTAGGACCAATAATAAGTGAGATAAAGGCACTTTTAAAGTCCGCTATGTGGGTTACTTTGGCACTCTGTAGATGACCTTGAATTAAGAGCTTCAAGGTCAAATGTCTGCAAGGTTGTAGAGGACATGTATATCTGTTATACATATCACCCATGAAGAGATTCAACCTTCTACCTATGAGAAACAGCCAGTAGAAAAATGTAGATAATTTTCAAAGAAATGCCCATGGCGGCTATCTTGTTTTTCAGAATGAGGCTAATTTCAGTCCCAGAGAAGCTTACCCCCCAATGAAGATATCCTGCAAATTTGAACCTAGCTGGTGTAGTTTTCCTCTAAGAGCGTTAACGCAGCGGGAATCTTTTGGTGAGGCATACCTGTAGTCAGGTACATATGAACTCTGTCCCTCGCCATTGCGTCCATCAGTATAGCAATAGCAATTGGTGATGGGACAGAAACTCAGTCTAGGACCAATGCTTCTATTTACATCTACAAAATGAGCATTAAAGTATACCTTAGCATAGCTACCTTAGCATATATAAAATATGCAATTTCTTTTGTAGTTGTTAAAATGCAGCAATATTTATACCAATAACAATTTATATTTAATTCCTTATTTTATTGGTTATAATAATTTTGTAAAGTAATACAAATTGGTACCGGTTAGTTGTGGGAACAGCCTTGATAAGCATCTGCTTCAGCCGTTTCCTTTTTATATTTCTCTGTGGTATTGAAATTCTCTTTGTGCATTACTAATTTACGTATTATGTACTACTTGTATATATACACAAATATAGTTGTATAGACAGAAATGAAATAAATGTTATCTTAAACTTTAGAGTTATATTAAGAACTAACCTTAGAAAGCATGTGGGGTGACCATAATTGGTGTACTCAACACAAATGCTTGACAAGCAGGACTACAACTGCTTCCCGCCATAACTTGGCACAACTTGGACACAAAAACCTTATTTTTACGTGTTTTAACCATAGCTGTGTTTTTATTGATTAAAATATGAATTGACACTAGTGCAAGTTGTACAAATACTTTACGGACACAAACAGCAACAAACCTTTTAGAATCATTTTTAATGGATGATAATATAATTTCTACATGAAATCAGTGCCCCAACTTGGCACAATTTGCATACAAAAACTGTCGAAGATACACAGAAACTCCCAAGGACTTTGGAGGCGTTACAGCAACTTATTTACTTAGCTGACGAATATGCATGTGTTTTATTAATGACAATCAAATGTTAATAAATATTGGATCTTCCGTTTTGTGCCAATTTGAGGCATGTGCCAAAGATACGAAGCCAAGCAGTAGAATTGCTACAGGAGATAATATACAATTAGAGCAGTAAGTATAACCACTACTCTATGGTCGATAATCCAGTTTTTGTGCTAGCAGTAGTTTTTGTGTGTTTGCAAATATTTAACAAAATCTCAGCCAATATAAAACAAAATTTCTTCAAAAGAAAACTGTCAAAATCTGCTATTATTTGTGTTTAAAATGACACATTTGCCATTTCTGGAGTCGAATCATGTACCTAGATATCCCCTAACAATCTGTTATAGTCTTTATTTTGGGTTCAAACCACACTTTGTGTGCCAATAAATATTTATCCATGCAATGTGAAATTTTTTTAATCTTTAATTGCTTGTAAATCTGTCAATGCATAACCAATTTTTAGAATTAAAACACCATTGGAAATGTTATTTTGTACAGAATTTAACAATTTTTTTTTTTTTTTTTTTTTGGTATATTGGTGTGTGACAATTATTTAAATATTAAAATCTGAAATAGCCAACAGATAGCATGAAAACTAGCTCGGTAAACCTGCGACATATATCCTTTGAGATTCATAATTAAATGAAAGAAACAAATATTTTTCAGGATTTTAGTTGAGATTTTCCTCATTATTCGCAATCGATAATGCCTTAAGTATTTTATAGTTGTGGAACACTGAATGTAGATATATCTTATATAATTTATTGATATTTTTGATTAAGTAGGACAATTACTAGTGGCTTTTTACCAATAAATGCCCGCCTACCAGTGAAGGCCCACCTTGTATTGTTTGTTAGAGGTCAAGGACAAATGCTTCTGTGTATCAACAAAATGGGCGTTCACTGGTATATTTCCGGTTTTCGGTAAAAACGGCCGATAATAGAGATAACATGTTAAAATATAGGGCGTGGCTGCAGTATGGTAAAACTGTTCCATAGAAAATAGGCTACAGTATGGATTGCCACACTCCAGAACTTTGTCTCGAGTGCGGTTTCAGTAACAATTGTTTTCATTGATTGATTTGTTTGAATATTTTCAGTTGAAGTCTATTTATTGCTTGGTCTGTGTAAATGCACAATTTAATTAATAGAAATGTACAGAATTAAGGTTTGAAAAAAAACACCAAAAAACTATAAACTAGACCTACGCATCGGAGAACCGATGCAAATTTGTATCCACTGGAAAGACAACCCACCAAAGCAAGTGAACCATCGATTGACCTTGAAGAAGGGGCCAAAGGTCAAATCTGACATCAGAATATTCCCAGCCCATGATATCTTGCAAGTTGGTTTCACATTGCAAACCTCTAGGATCAAAAATAAATGAGTTAAAAACACTTTTAAGTTTGGCTGTCCTCATTTGACCTTGAAGGAGGGGCTCAAGGTCAAATCTGTTCACATCAGAAGATTCCCAGCCCATGATTTCCTATAAGTTGGTTTCACATTGCAAGCCTCTAAGACCAATAATTAGTGACTTATAAGCACTTTTAAGTTTTGCTATCCTCATTTGACCTTGAAGGATGGGCCCAAGGTCAAATCTGAACACTTCAGAAGATTCTCAGCCCATGATTTCCTATAACTTGGTTTCACATTGCAAAAAAGTAGGACCAATAATAAGCAAGTTATGAGCACTTTTAAGTTTGGCTGTCCTCATTTGACCTCGAAGGAGGGGTCCAAGGCCAAATGTGACCACATCACGAGATTCAAAGCCCATGATTTCCTGTAAATTGGTTTCACATTGCAAACCTCTAAGATCAATAATAAGCGAGTTATAAGCACTTTTAAGTTTTGCTCTCCTCGTCTGACCTTGAAGGAGGAGCCCAAGGTCAAATCTGAACACATCAGAAGATTCCCAGCCCATGATCTCCCACAAGTTTGTTTCACATTGCAAACCTCTAGGACCAATAACAAGCAAATTATAAGCGCTTTTAAGTTTGGCTATCCTCGTTTGACCTTGAAGGAGGGGTCCAAGGTCAAATCTGACCAAACCAAAAGATTCCAAGCCCATGATTTCCCATAGGTTGGTTTACCATCTCAAACCTCTAGGACCAATAATAAGTGAGTTATAAGCGCTTTTAAGTTTTGCTATCCTCATTTGACCTTGAAGGAGGGGCTCAAGGTCAAATCTGAACACTTCAGAATATTCTCAGCCCATGATTTCCTATAACTTGGTTTCACATTACAAAACTGTAGGACCAATAATAAGCAAATTATGATAACTTTTAAGTTTGGCTGTCCTCATTTGACCTCGAAGGAGGGGTCCAAGGCCAAATGTGACCACATCACGAGATTCAAAGCCCATGATTTCCTGTAAATTGGTTTCACATTGCAAACCTCTAAGATCAATAGTAAGCGAGTTATCAGCACTTTTAAGTTTTGCTCTCCTCGTCTGACCTTGAAGGAGGGCCCAAGGTCAAATCTGACCATATCAAAAGCCCAGCCCATGATTTCTTATATGTTGGTTTACTATCCCAAACATCTAGGACCAATAATAAGTGAGTTATAAGTACTTTTAAGTTTGGCTATCCTTGTTTGACCTTGAAGGAGGGGTCCAAGGTCAAATCTGACCACATCAAAAGTAGGGCTGTGACTGGTGCTGAAAAACGGCATCGAGTACTCGCCCTCTGACAACCGGCCCGAATTCGAGTAACCGCAAGATTTAGTACCTACCATTAGAAGTCTTCTGTAAACAAATAGTTGGTTCCGGAAATGAAACTTTTGAAGAAAAACGTCTTCTATTTGACCATATATTATAGACTATGGAGTAAATTGTATGTTTTCAAGCGAAAATAACAACTTTAGTTGATATTATGTGACGGAAATGCTGAAATGTAGCATATTTTACACAAGCGTTTGATTACGTGGGTGCTAATACAATTAGGGCTGCAACGATTCTTCGGTTACTCGGAAATGAAACGATTCAGTACATTACTCGAGGCAAGAAAAGTGAACCGGGTCTTCGAAAACAACTGAACATAGACATAAAATCTATTACAAAATTCTATTTTTTCTTTAAATATATGAATATTTTACTAATATAAGGCATTTCCATTGTAGCCTTTTATATTTTAAATATTTGCAAACTCTAATTCTTTGTGTAACAACGTTTTATAAGACGGCATTTTATTATAACGTATTTCGAAGACGCCTCAAATCTCGCAATATAAAGATGGTTAAAGTTTCTAATATTTTGCATTATAAATGCGTCTTTTTCCCAAAATTCAATAAATTATCAACATTCTTTCCTGTTGTGTGGTTTGTAACCATTTTATAAGGCGTGATATGTCAAAATATGAAGCAGTTTATTTCATGGGCGATAATTAAGCGATTAACCGAGTCCGAGTCGATTCTTCTAAAACGAGGAATCGAGGCGCATTTTCGGGCTTGCTTGCAGCCCTAAATACAATACCTCGCCAGTAACCAAGTTTTTAAAATTGACTCGAGCACAAGCCAAGACCGCCTCATACACTGAGGCTCGAGTACTCGTTCACAGCCCTAATCAAAAGATTCCCAGCCCATGATTTCCTATATGCTGGTTTACCAGACCAAACATCTAGCACCAATAATAGGTGAGTTATAAGCACTTTTAAGTTTGGCTATCCTTGTTTGACCTTGAAGGAGGGGCCCAAGGTCAAATCCGACCACACCAAAAGATTCCCAGCCCATGATTTCCTATAACTTGGTAACACATTGCAAAACTGTAGGACCAATAATAAGCAAGTACTCATTCGCAGCCCTAATCAAAAGATTCCCAGCCCATGATTTCCTATATGCTGGGTTACCAGACCAAACATCTAGGACCAATAATAGGTGAGTTATAAGCACTTTTAAGTTTGGCTGTCCTCATTTGACCTCGAAGGAGGGGTCCAAGGCCAAATGTTACCACATCAAGAGATTCCCCGCCCATGATATCCTGTAAGTTGGTTTCACATTGCAAACCTCTAAGATCAATAATAAGCGAGTTATCAGCACTTTTAAGTTTTCCTATCCTTGTCTGACCTTGAAGGAGGAGCCGAAAGTCATATCTGAACACATCAGAAGATTCCCAGCCCATGATTTCCCACAAGTTGGTTTCACATTGCAAACATCTAGGACCAATAATAAGTGAGTTATAAGTACTTTTAAGTTTTGCTATCCTCGTTTTACCTTGAAGGAGGGGCCCAAGGTCAAATCCGACCACATCAAAAGATTCCCAGCCCATGATTTCCTATAGGTTGGTTTGCCATCCCAAACCTCTAGGACCAATAATAAGTGAGTCATAAGCAATTTTAAGTTTGGCTATCCTCATTTGACCTTGAAGGAGGGGCCCAAGGTCAACTCCGTCCACACCAGAAGATTCCCAGTCCATGATTTCCTATAGGTTGGTTTACCATCCCAAACCTCTAGGACCAATAATAAGTGAGTTATAAGCACTTTTAAGTTTGGCTATCCTTGTTTGACCTTGAAGGAGGGGTCCAAGGTCAAATCTGACCACATCAAAAGATTCCCAGCCCATGATTTCCTATATGTTGGTTTACCATCCCAAACCTCTAGGACTAATAATAAGCGAGTTATAAGCGCTTATAAGTTTGCCTATCCTTGTTTTACCTTGAAGGAGGGGCCCAAGGTCAAATCCGACGACCCAAAGATTCCCAGCCAATGATTTCCTATAGGTTAGTTTACCATCCCAATCCTCTAGGACCAATAATAAGCGTGTTATAAGCACTTTTAAGTTTGCCTATCCTCGTTTGACCTTGAAGAAGGGGTCCAATGTCAAATCTGACCACATCAAAAGATTCCCAGCCCATGATTTCCTATATGTTGGTTTACCATCCCAAACATCTAGCACCAATAATAAGCGAGTTATAAGCACTTTTAAGTTTGATTATCCTTGTTTGACCTTGAAGGAGGGGCCCTAGGTCAAATCCGACCACAGGAAAAGATTCCCAGCCCATGATTTCCTATAGGTTGGTTTACCATCCCAAACGTCTAGGACCAATAATAAGTGAGCTATAAGTACTTTTAAGTTTGGCTATCCTTGTTTGACCTTGAAGGAGAGGCCCAAGGTCAAATCCGACCACACCAAAAGATTCCCAGCGCATGATTTTCTATAGGTTGGTTTACCATCCCAAACCTCTAGGACCAATAATAAGCGAGTTATAACAGGGTACAAAATTAAGCCAAAATAGTTTCGGGACCACAGGACTGACAACTTGCGGAAGTTACTGGTACGTCAGAAAGTTTATCAGTCCTATATGCAAACATGAGAATGAAAAATTGCTAGAGGGCTATAAAAATATATCTTAAACAGGGCAGTAATTATCACACACTGTAAGTGATGATATTTAAATTAAAGCAACATCTATGACAATATATCTTTAGTGACAACATCAGAGGTCAACGTAGAAACTTTCATGGAAGATTATTTGTACAAGTGGTAGGCTGCAAATCTGATGTTTGTAAACACTTTTCACGTCTTTAACCTATGAAATGCTAGAAAGGAAGTGAAAATGATCCCTAGATATATATTACAGTGATTGCGAAGCACCTTTGAAGAGAGAGTCCATGGGACTACATGACCTCCAAAAAATGGAGTCCCAGTACTTTTTTTCGGAGACCTATGTTACAGATCGCAAGATTTTGGCATTTTAAGTAAGGTAGAACCTCTATTATACTACCTTCTATTATTAGAATTTTTAATTCTCAAACCACAGAACCACTATTACAACTCAATTTAAACCTGTTATTTTAGCTCTTCTATTATCTGGCATAATTGTTACTCCCCCAATAGGTTCGGATAATAGAGGTTCTACTGTACTGTATTATTCTATTTATGCTGTATTATTGTATCACTGTATTGTTTATTACATTGTCTGAAAACAAAATTATGATTTATATATCTCTCTTAATTCTTTTTACCTTTGGGTGTCTTTTGATGCAGATTAAGCACTGTTAAAGTCATATTAGAATTTATTAAGGATTTTACTTTTGCAACTTCCCATTGTAACAGATAGTATTTCAAAGAGTGAGCAACTGGGTTTGCCTCAACACCACACATTAGCATTCATTGACTGTATCACCATTTCTGTATGTATGGGTAATATTCAAAACATCCAAACCATAATTCGACCATGCAAGGCGCTTTTATTGTACTGGGGAGGTATACATTTTCACACACCTGTCACTTTGGTATGTTCTGATAATATTCAAAACATCCAAACCATAATTCGGCCAGATACAGGTAGTATAACCTTCCTGGACAATTGGACTGACTGGGTCTGAATACTGATCAGTTCAGAAGTGTTTCTGTCAGTCACGGACTGGGGGACCGGCACTAATTTCAAACCCTGAGTTATAAGCACTTTTAAGTTTGGTTATCCTCGTTTGACCTTGAAGGAGAGGTCCAAGGTCAAATATGACATCAGAAGATTCGCAGCACATGATTTCCTATAGGTTTTACATTGCAAACCTCTAGGACCAATAATAAGTGAGATAAAGGCACTTTTAAAGTCCGCTATGTGGGTTACTTTGGCACTCTGTAGATGACCTTGAATTAAGAGCTTCAAGGTCAAATGTCTGCAAGGTTGTAGAGGACATGTATATCTGTTATACATATCACCCATGAAGAGATTCAACCTTCTACCTATGAGAAACAGCCAGTAGAAAAATGTAGATAATTTTCAAAGAAATGCCCATGGCGGCTATCTTGTTTTTCAGAATGAGGCTAATTTCAGTCCCAGAGAAGCTTACCCCCCAATGAAGATATCCTGCAAATTTGAACCTAGCTGGTGTAGTTTTCCTCTAAGAGCGTTAACGCAGCGGGAATCTTTTGGTGAGGCATACCTGTAGTCAGGTACATATGAACTCTGTCCCTCGCCATTGCGTCCATCAGTATAGCAATAGCAATTGGTGATGGGACAGAAACTCAGTCTAGGACCAATGCTTCTATTTACATCTACAAAATGAGCATTAAAGTATACCTTAGCATAGCTACCTTAGCATATATAAAATATGCAATTTCTTTTGTAGTTGTTAAAATGCAGCAATATTTATACCAATAACAATTTATATTTAATTCCTTATTTTATTGGTTATAATAATTTTGTAAAGTAATACAAATTGGTACCGGTTAGTTGTGGGAACAGCCTTGATAAGCATCTGCTTCAGCCGTTTCCTTTTTATATTTCTCTGTGGTATTGAAATTCTCTTTGTGCATTACTAATTTACGTATTATGTACTACTTGTATATATACACAAATATAGTTGTATAGACAGAAATGAAATAAATGTTATCTTAAACTTTAGAGTTATATTAAGAACTAACCTTAGAAAGCATGTGGGGTGACCATAATTGGTGTACTCAACACAAATGCTTGACAAGCAGGACTACAACTGCTTCCCGCCATAACTTGGCACAACTTGGACACAAAAACCTTATTTTTACGTGTTTTAACCATAGCTGTGTTTTTATTGATTAAAATATGAATTGACACTAGTGCAAGTTGTACAAATACTTTACGGACACAAACAGCAACAAACCTTTTAGAATCATTTTTAATGGATGATAATATAATTTCTACATGAAATCAGTGCCCCAACTTGGCACAATTTGCATACAAAAACTGTCGAAGATACACAGAAACTCCCAAGGACTTTGGAGGCGTTACAGCAACTTATTTACTTAGCTGACGAATATGCATGTGTTTTATTAATGACAATCAAATGTTAATAAATATTGGATCTTCCGTTTTGTGCCAATTTGAGGCATGTGCCAAAGATACGAAGCCAAGCAGTAGAATTGCTACAGGAGATAATATACAATTAGAGCAGTAAGTATAACCACTACTCTATGGTCGATAATCCAGTTTTTGTGCTAGCAGTAGTTTTTGTGTGTTTGCAAATATTTAACAAAATCTCAGCCAATATAAAACAAAATTTCTTCAAAAGAAAACTGTCAAAATCTGCTATTATTTGTGTTTAAAATGACACATTTGCCATTTCTGGAGTCGAATCATGTACCTAGATATCCCCTAACAATCTGTTATAGTCTTTATTTTGGGTTCAAACCACACTTTGTGTGCCAATAAATATTTATCCATGCAATGTGAAATTTTTTTAATCTTTAATTGCTTGTAAATCTGTCAATACATAACCAATTTTTAGAATTAAAACACCATTGGAAATGTTATTTTGTACAGAATTTAACAATTTTTTTTTTTTTTTTTTTTTGGTATATTGGTGTGTGACAATTATTTAAATATTAAAATCTGAAATAGCCAACAGATAGCATGAAAACTAGCTCGGTAAACCTGCGACATATATCCTTTGAGATTCATAATTAAATGAAAGAAACAAATATTTTTCAGGATTTTAGTTGAGATTTTCCTCATTATTCGCAATCGATAATGCCTTAAGTATTTTATAGTTGTGGAACACTGAATGTAGATATATCTTATATAATTTATTGATATTTTTGATTAAGTAGGACAATTACTAGTGGCTTTTTACCAATAAATGCCCGCCTACCAGTGAAGGCCCACCTTGTATTGTTTGTTAGAGGTCAAGGACAAATGCTTCTGTGTATCAACAAAATGGGCGTTCACTGGTATATTTCCGGTTTTCGGTAAAAACGGCCGATAATAGAGATAACATGTTAAAATATAGGGCGTGGCTGCAGTATGGTAAAACTGTTCCATAGAAAATAGGCTACAGTATGGATTGCCACACTCCAGAACTTTGTCTCGAGTGCGGTTTCAGTAACAATTGTTTTCATTGATTGATTTGTTTGAATATTTTCAGTTGAAGTCTATTTATTGCTTGGTCTGTGTAAATGCACAATTTAATTAATAGAAATGTACAGAATTAAGGTTTGAAAAAAAACACCAAAAAACTATAAACTAGACCTACGCATCGGAGAACCGATGCAAATTTGTATCCACTGGAAAGACAACCCACCAAAGCAAGTGAACCATCGATTGACCTTGAAGAAGGGGCCAAAGGTCAAATCTGACATCAGAATATTCCCAGCCCATGATATCTTGCAAGTTGGTTTCACATTGCAAACCTCTAGGATCAAAAATAAATGAGTTAAAACACTTTTAAGTTTGGCTGTCCTCATTTGACCTTGAAGGAGGGGCTCAAGGTCAAATCTGTTCACATCAGAAGATTCCCAGCCCATGATTTCCTATAAGTTGGTTTCACATTGCAAGCCTCTAAGACCAATAATTAGTGACTTATAAGCACTTTTAAGTTTTGCTATCCTCATTTGACCTTGAAGGATGGGCCCAAGGTCAAATCTGAACACTTCAGAAGATTCTCAGCCCATGATTTCCTATAACTTGGTTTCACATTGCAAAAAAGTAGGACCAATAATAAGCAAGTTATGAGCACTTTTAAGTTTGGCTGTCCTCATTTGACCTCGAAGGAGGGGTCCAAGGCCAAATGTGACCACATCACGAGATTCAAAGCCCATGATTTCCTGTAAATTGGTTTCACATTGCAAACCTCTAAGATCAATAATAAGCGAGTTATAAGCACTTTTAAGTTTTGCTCTCCTCGTCTGACCTTGAAGGAGGAGCCCAAGGTCAAATCTGAACACATCAGAAGATTCCCAGCCCATGATCTCCCACAAGTTTGTTTCACATTGCAAACCTCTAGGACCAATAACAAGCAAATTATAAGCGCTTTTAAGTTTGGCTATCCTCGTTTGACCTTGAAGGAGGGGTCCAAGGTCAAATCTGACCAAACCAAAAGATTCCAAGCCCATGATTTCCCATAGGTTGGTTTACCATCTCAAACCTCTAGGACCAATAATAAGTGAGTTATAAGCGCTTTTAAGTTTTGCTATCCTCATTTGACCTTGAAGGAGGGGCTCAAGGTCAAATCTGAACACTTCAGAATATTCTCAGCCCATGATTTCCTATAACTTGGTTTCACATTACAAAACTGTAGGACCAATAATAAGCAAATTATGATAACTTTTAAGTTTGGCTGTCCTCATTTGACCTCGAAGGAGGGGTCCAAGGCCAAATGTGACCACATCACGAGATTCAAAGCCCATGATTTCCTGTAAATTGGTTTCACATTGCAAATAATAAGCGAGTTATCAGCACTTTTAAGTTTTGCTCTCCTCGTCTGACCTTGAAGGAGGGCCCAAGGTCAAATCTGACCATATCAAAAGCCCAGCCCATGATTTCTTATATGTTGGTTTACTATCCCAAACATCTAGGACCAACTAGATTGGGCCAACTCGGCGCCAACATATCCCCAGACAGGTCATCACTCACGCCACAGGTTTTGATCGGGAATTTTTTAAAACATAATTACCCATTATTATATGAACTTCAGCACATCAATCTACTCTGTTTATATCTCCCCAAGGAAGATGGTGTATCCCCAGACGCCGAATACATAACTCAAATTATATTTTCAATCTTCCTGCAATGATAACTCTAAACCTATTTTCAAAGTATTTAAATGATTGATGATTGAATGTCCATTCTAAAATAATAATCCCAAAAGAGCATATCTGTTTCTATATTTGTTGACAAATAAAATATTATTTTTAACTCAACTCATCATATTTTTCAATCTTCCTTCAAAGTATTTAAATGATTGATGATTCAATGTCCATTCTAAAATTCATAATCCCAAAAGCGCATATCTGTTTCTATATTTGTTCACAAATAAAATATTATTTAAAAAAAAATTATTTATATTATTATTTTATTATATTATTTTTAGAATTTGCAAATTGTTTTCAGTTATTCATTTCCTCTATACCTATATATGTGGTCCATATATATGCAACCTAAATATGTGACACAATCTCAGTTCTGACTCCCCTTTGTGTTATATGTAATGAAGCCCACCAACTCCCACCCCCACCCCTCTCCCCTTCTCCACACCTCTCTCACTATTACACAAGATCTGCAACCCCATTGAGTTCTTTGTTTCTCATCTGATATCATTAAATACCTTTGTTTATTTAGTGTCACTCAATATAGCTGGAGGTCCCAGAGGTGGGTGGGGGGAATCCGGGTGGGGGATGTGGGTTGAGCATAAATGGTAAACAAACAATCTATATAAAAGGGGTACTCAAATACAAAAAGAATTGAGAATTTTAAGTATGTGATTATCAACTGAAATGAGTTCATAACTGTAGGAGCTGTGCCAAAATTAACTGAGGCAAGTTGAATAAAACTGGGCTAGTTGAGGGTTAAAAATCCCCTAGTTTTACTACATAAGGATATAATTTCATTAATATTGGGACTTAAAGCTCACTTAAAGTGTCCATTTTGTCTACTTGAATATGTTTAACCAGTTTCATTTTAAAAAGTGAAAAACTCAGCAAGCAGAGGTATAACACACAAAAATAAGTTCTTAAAAGACTAAGATAGCCATAACATTATTAATATTCAAAATTTAAATAGACAGGCATTTCCTTTTAAAAATTCAAAGATTTCAGCTCTATAACCCACATAGTTTGACAGTTACTGGGCTTTAAAGTGGCATAATATCCATAAATTGGGTTTCTGTGGGCATTTTACAATTGTTAAAGAGACCTTAGCAATTAAACTACAGATCTGAAACTTTTTGGGGGACATACATAACAAACAAAAATTATATATAATACAGTTTAAGACTTGTCACACTAAGCATTTCCAAATAACAGGGCAAAATACGGAAAAAATGTCAAAAAAGGCACTTGGGCGAGTGTCTATGGCACTCATACACAGGTTAAATGTCTACTAAAAACCTTGATTTTCGGCATATGTAAAAAGGACATAATAATGCATTCCCAGATGGGATTTCAGCTCCATCAATCACATAGTTTAACAGTTACAGGGCTTAAAGGTGGTAAAAAGTCCAAATATTGGGTCTCTGTGGGCCTTTTAGAGATCTCGATGTACCTTTCAAATTAAAGCTTCAGACTTAAAATTTGTTACATACTAAGATTACACATAGAATATGTATCTAATAAAGTTTGAAACTTCTCAGACTTACCATTTCCAAGTTACAGAGCAAAATATGTGAAAAATGTCTTAAAAGGGTCACTCAGGTGGGTGTTTAAGGTCCTCATACACAGGTTAAATGTCTACTTGAAGCCTTGATTTTTGGCACATGTAAAAAGAACATAATAATGTATTCCCAGATGAGATTTCAGCTCTATCAGTCACATAGTTTAACAGTCACAGGCCTTAAAATTGGCAAAAAGTCCAAATACTGGGTCTTTATGGGGCCTTCTAGAGACCTAAATGTGGCCTTCAAATTAAAGCTTCAGACTTAAAATTTGTCACATACTAAGATTACACATAGAATATGCATCTAATACAGTTTGAAACTTCTTAGACTTACCATTTCCAAGTTACAGGGAAAAATATGTGAAAAATGTCTAAAAATGGTCACTCGGGTGGGGATTTATGGTCCTCATACACAGGTTAAATGTCTTCTTATAGCCTTAATTTTTGGCACATATAAAAATAACATACTAATATCTTCTCAGATAGGATTTGAGCTCTATCAGTCACATAGTTTGACAGTCACAGGGCTTAAAAGTAGCAAAAAGTCCAAATATTGGGTCTTTGGGAGCCTTTTAGAGACCTCAATTTGACCTTCAAAATTAAAGCTTCAGACTTAAAATCTGTTACATACTAAGATTACACACAGAATATATATCTAATACAGTTTGAAACTTCTCAGACTTACCATTTCCAAGTTACAGGGAAAAAGATGTGAAAAATGTCTTATAAGGGTCACTCGGGTGGGTGTTTATGGTCCTGATACACAGGTTAACTGTCTATTAAAGGCCTAAATGTTGGGGCACATATAAGAAAACACATAGATATATTCCCAGATGATATTTAACTTAGATGAGAGACATAGTTTGAAAGCTACAGTGCTTGAAAGTGACAAAAAGTGCATAAATTGGGTCTCTGTGGGCACTTTTGAGACCTTAAGTCGACCCCTTTGGGTAAACCTACAGCCCTAAAATTTTCTACAGACAAGGATTACATATCAAAGTTATACCTAGCGCAGTTTGAGACTCATCAGAATTATCACTTCCAAATTATAGGGCAAAATATGTGAAAAGTATAGCAAAAAATCCCTAAGTGGGGGTATTTATGGGCCTCAAACACAATTTTCTCCTCAATTTAAAGTCATGATTTTCGGCACATGTACTAAGAACATATTAATGTGTTGTCAGGTAAAATTTCAGCCAGCTGAGCATCATAGTTTGTGACCTACAGGGCTCTAAGTGGCCAAAAGTGCAATTTCTGACCTTAAGGTGGCCATAAGTTCTTTTTTACTGGGAGTTTAAGGTCACCTTAAAATAGGGATCTTCCTTTGGGCACCCTTAACATGTGTACCAAGTTTGAAAAAAAAATATTAATTTGTTTTTGAGTTATCGCGTCCACAAGGAAATTTCTACGGCGGCGGCGGCGGCGCGACGGACCTGAATCCAATATATCCCCGACTTTCGTCTGGGGATATAATAATAAGTGAGTTATAAGTACTTTTAAGTTTGGCTATCCTTGTTTGACCTTGAAGGAGGGGTCCAAGGTCAAATCTGACCACATCAAAAGTAGGGCTGTGACTGGTGCTGAAAAACGGCATCGAGTACTCGCCCTCTGACAACCGGCCCGAATTCGAGTAACCGCAAGATTTAGTACCTACCATTAGAAGTCTTCTGTAAACAAATAGTTGGTTCCGGAAATGAAACTTTTGAAGAAAAACGTCTTCTATTTGACCATATATTATAGACTATGGAGTAAATTGTATGTTTTCAAGCGAAAATAACAACTTTAGTTGATATTATGTGACGGAAATGCTGAAATGTAGCATATTTTACACAAGCGTTTGATTACGTGGGTGATAATACAATTAGGGCTGCAACGATTCTTCGGTTACTCGGAAATGAAACGATTCAGTACATTACTCGAGGCAAGAAAAGTGAACCGGGTCTTCGAAAACAACTGAACATAGACATAAAATCTATTACAAAATTCTATTTTTTCTTTAAATATATGAATATTTTACTAATATAAGGCATTTCCATTGTAGCCTTTTATATTTTAAATATTTGCAAACTCTAATTCTTTGTGTAACAACGTTTTATAAGACGGCATTTTATTATAACGTATTTCGAAGACGCCTCAAATCTCGCAATATAAAGATGGTTAAAGTTTCTAATATTTTGCATTATAAATGCGTCTTTTTCCCAAAATTCAATAAATTATCAACATTCTTTCCTGTTGTGTGGTTTGTAACCATTTTATAAGGCGTGATATGTCAAAATATGAAGCAGTTTATTTCATGGGCGATAATTAAGCGATTAACCGAGTCCGAGTCGATTCTTCTAAAACGAGGAATCGAGGCGCATTTTCGGGCTTGCTTGCAGCCCTAAATACAATACCTCGCCAGTAACCGAGTTTTTAAAATTGACTCGAGCACAAGCCAAGACCGCCTCATACACTGAGGCTCGAGTACTCGTTCACAGCCCTAATCAAAAGATTCCCAGCCCATGATTTCCTATATGCTGGTTTACCAGACCAAACATCTAGGACCAATAATAGGTGAGTTATAAGCACTTTTAAGTTTGGCTATCCTTGTTTGACCTTGAAGGAGGGGCCCAAGGTCAAATCCGACCACACCAAAAGATTCCCAGCCCATGATTTCCTATAACTTGGTAACACATTGCAAAACTGTAGGCCCAATAATAAGCAAGTACTCATTCGCAGCCCTAATCAAAAGATTCCCAGCCCATGATTTCCTATATGCTGGGTTACCAGACCAAACATCTAGGACCAATAATAGGTGAGTTATAAGCACTTTTAAGTTTGGCTGTCCTCATTTGACCTCGAAGGAGGGGTCCAAGGCCAAATGTTACCACATCAAGAGATTCCCCGCCCATGATATCCTGTAAGTTGGTTTCACATTGCAAACCTCTAAGATCAATAATAAGCGAGTTATCAGCACTTTTAAGTTTTCCTATCCTTGTCTGACCTTGAAGGAGGAGCCGAAAGTCATATCTGAACACATCAGAAGATTCCCAGCCCATGATTTCCCACAAGTTGGTTTCACATTGCAAACATCTAGGACCAATAATAAGTGAGTTATAAGTACTTTTAAGTTTTGCTATCCTCGTTTTACCTTGAAGGAGGGGCCCAAGGTCAAATCCGACCACATCAAAAGATTCCCAGCCCATGATTTCCTATAGGTTGGTTTGCCATCCCAAACCTCTAGGACCAATAATAAGTGAGTCATAAGCAATTTTAAGTTTGGCTATCCTCATTTGACCTTGAAGGAGGGGCCCAAGGTCAACTCCGTCCACACCAGAAGATTCCCAGCCCATGATTTCCTATAGGTTGGTTTACCATCCCAAACCTCTAGGACCAATAATAAGTGAGTTATAAGCACTTTTAAGTTTGGCTATCCTTGTTTGACCTTGAAGGAGGGGTCCAAGGTCAAATCTGACCACATCAAAAGATTCCCAGCCCATGATTTCCTATATGTTGGTTTACCATCCCAAACCTCTAGGACTAATAATAAGCGAGTTATAAGCGCTTATAAGTTTGCCTATCCTTGTTTTACCTTGAAGGAGGGGCCCAAGGTCAAATCCGACGACCCAAAGATTCCCAGCCAATGATTTCCTATAGGTTAGTTTACCATCCCAATCCTCTAGGACCAATAATAAGCGTGTTATAAGCACTTTTAAGTTTGCCTATCCTCGTTTGACCTTGAAGAAGGGGTCCAATGTCAAATCTGACCACATCAAAAGATTCCCAGCCCATGATTTCCTATATGTTGGTTTACCATCCCAAACATCTAGCACCAATAATAAGCGAGTTATAAGCACTTTTAAGTTTGATTATCCTTGTTTGACCTTGAAGGAGGGGCCCTAGGTCAAATCCGACCACAGGAAAAGATTCCCAGCCCATGATTTCCTATAGGTTGGTTTACCATCCCAAACGTCTAGGACCAATAATAAGTGAGCTATAAGTACTTTTAAGTTTGGCTATCCTTGTTTGACCTTGAAGGAGAGGCCCAAGGTCAAATCCGACCACACCAAAAGATTCCCAGCGCATGATTTTCTATAGGTTGGTTTACCATCCCAAACCTCTAGGACCAATAATAAGCGAGTTATAACAGGGTACAAAATTAAGCCAAAATAGTTTCGGGACCACAGGACTGACAACTTGCGGAAGTTACTGGTACGTCAGAAAGTTTATCAGTCCTATATGCAAACATGAGAATGAAAAATTGCTAGAGGGCTATAAAAATATATCTTAAACAGGGCAGTAATTATCACACACTGTAAGTGATGATATTTAAATTAAAGCAACATCTATGACAATATATCTTTAGTGACAACATCAGAGGTCAACGTAGAAACTTTCATGGAAGATTATTTGTACAAGTGGTAGGCTGCAAATCTGATGTTTGTAAACACTTTTCACGTCTTTAACCTATGAAATGCTAGAAAGGAAGTGAAAATGATCCCTAGATATATATTACAGTGATTGCGAAGCACCTTTGAAGAGAGAGTCCATGGGACTACATGACCTCCAAAAAATGGAGTCCCAGTACTTTTTTTCGGAGACCTATGTTACAGATCGCAAGATTTTGGCATTTTAAGCAAGGTAGAACCTCTATTATACTACCTTCTATTATTAGAATTTTTAATTCTCAAACCACAGAACCACTATTACAACTCAATTTAAACCTGTTATTTTAGCTCTTCTATTATCTGGCATAATTGTTACTCCCCCAATAGGTTCGGATAATAGAGGTTCTACTGTACTGTATTATTCTATTTATGCTGTATTATTGTATCACTGTATTGTTTATTACATTGTCTGAAAACAAAATTATGATTTATATATCTCTCTTAATTCTTTTTACCTTTGGGTGTCTTTTGATGCAGATTAAGCACTGTTAAAGTCATATTAGAATTTATTAAGGATTTTACTTTTGCAACTTCCCATTGTAACAGATAGTATTTCAAAGAGTGAGCAACTGGGTTTGCCTCAACACCACACATTAGCATTCATTGACTGTATCACCATTTCTGTATGTATGGGTAATATTCAAAACATCCAAACCATAATTCGACCATGCAAGGCGCTTTTATTGTACTGGGGAGGTATACATTTTCACACACCTGTCACTTTGGTATGTTCTGATAATATTCAAAACATCCAAACCATAATTCGGCCAGATACAGGTAGTATAACCTTCCTGGACAATTGGACTGACTGGGTCTGAATACTGATCAGTTCAGAAGTGTTTCTGTCAGTCACGGACTGGGGGACCGGCACTAATTTCAAACCCTGAGTTATAAGCACTTTTAAGTTTGGCTATCCTCGTTTGACCTTGAAGGAGAGGTCCAAGGTCAAATATGACATCAGAAGATTTGCAGCACATGATTTCCTATAGGTTTTACATTGCAAACCTCTTGGACCAATAATAAGTGAGATAAAGGCACTTTTAAAGTCCGCTATGTGGGTTACTTTGGCACTCTGTAGATGACCTTGAATTAAGAGCTTCAAGGTCAAATGTCTGCAAGGTTGTAGAGGACATGTATATCTGTTATACATATCACCCATGAAGAGATTCAACCTTCTACCTATGAGAAACAGCCAGTAGAAAAATGTAGATAATTTTCAAAGAAATGCCCATGGCGGCTATCTTGTTTTTCAGAATGAGGCTAATTTCAGTCCCAGAGAAGCTTACCCCCCAATGAAGATATCCTGCAAATTTGAACCTAGCTGGTGTAGTTTTCCTCTAAGAGCGTTAACGCAGCGGGAATCTTTTGGTGAGGCATACCTGTAGTCAGGTACATATGAACTCTGTCCCTCGCCATTGCGTCCATCAGTATAGCAATAGCAATTGGTGATGGGACAGAAACTCAGTCTAGGACCAATGCTTCTATTTACATCTACAAAATGAGCATTAAAGTATACCTTAGCATAGCTACCTTAGCATATATAAAATATGCAATTTCTTTTGTAGTTGTTAAAATGCAGCAATATTTATACCAATAACAATTTATATTTAATTCCTTATTTTATTGGTTATAATAATTTTGTAAAGTAATACAAATTGGTACCGGTTAGTTGTGGGAACAGCCTTGATAAGCATCTGCTTCAGCCGTTTCCTTTTTATATTTCTCTGTGGTATTGAAATTCTCTTTGTGCATTACTAATTTACGTATTATGTACTACTTGTATATATACACAAATATAGTTGTATAGACAGAAATGAAATAAATGTTATCTTAAACTTTAGAGTTATATTAAGAACTAACCTTAGAAAGCATGTGGGGTGACCATAATTGGTGTACTCAACACAAATGCTTGACAAGCAGGACTACAACTGCTTCCCGCCATAACTTGGCACAACTTGGACACAAAAACCTTATTTTTACGTGTTTTAACCATAGCTGTGTTTTTATTGATTAAAATATGAATTGACACTAGTGCAAGTTGTACAAATACTTTACGGACACAAACAGCAACAAACCTTTTAGAATCATTTTTAATGGATGATAATATAATTTCTACATGAAATCAGTGCCCCAACTTGGCACAATTTGCATACAAAAACTGTCGAAGATACACAGAAACTCCCAAGGACTTTGGAGGCGTTACAGCAACTTATTTACTTAGCTGACGAATATGCATGTGTTTTATTAATGACAATCAAATGTTAATAAATATTGGATCTTCCGTTTTGTGCCAATTTGAGGCATGTGCCAAAGATACGAAGCCAAGCAGTAGAATTGCTACAGGAGATAATATACAATTAGAGCAGTAAGTATAACCACTACTCTATGGTCGATAATCCAGTTTTTGTGCTAGCAGTAGTTTTTGTGTGTTTGCAAATATTTAACAAAATCTCAGCCAATATAAAACAAAATTTCTTCAAAAGAAAACTGTCAAAATCTGCTATTATTTGTGTTTAAAATGACACATTTGCCATTTCTGGAGTCGAATCATGTACCTAGATATCCCCTAACAATCTGTTATAGTCTTTATTTTGGGTTCAAACCACACTTTGTGTGCCAATAAATATTTATCCATGCAATGTGAAATTTTTTTAATCTTTAATTGCTTGTAAATCTGTCAATGCATAACCAATTTTTAGAATTAAAACACCATTGGAAATGTTATTTTGTACAGAATTTAACAATTTTTTTTTTTTTTTGGTATATTGGTGTGTGACAATTATTTAAATATTAAAATCTGAAATAGCCAACAGATAGCATGAAAACTAGCTCGGTAAACCTGCGACATATATCCTTTGAGATTCATAATTAAATGAAAGAAACAAATATTTTTCAGGATTTTAGTTGAGATTTTCCTCATTATTCGCAATCGATAATGCCTTAAGTATTTTATAGTTGTGGAACACTGAATGTAGATATATCTTATATAATTTATTGATATTTTTGATTAAGTAGGACAATTACTAGTGGCTTTTTACCAATAAATGCCCGCCTACCAGTGAAGGCCCACCTTGTATTGTTTGTTAGAGGTCAAGGACAAATGCTTCTGTGTATCAACAAAATGGGCGTTCACTGGTATATTTCCGGTTTTCGGTAAAAACGGCCGATAATAGAGATAACATGTTAAAATATAGGGCGTGGCTGCAGTATGGTAAAACTGTTCCATAGAAAATAGGCTACAGTATGGATTGCCACACTCCAGAACTTTGTCTCGAGTGCGGTTTCAGTAACAATTGTTTTCATTGATTAATTAATTAAATACTGTGTGTGCAAGTACTAGTATTTGATATTCTAATTGTAAAATATTGCCAGAAAACTTCAACAGTAGGCGCTGTAAAAGTAAAATATTTGTCTTGAGTGAGGTTTTAGTAACAATTGTTTTCATTGGTTAATTAAATTAATCATGTTTGCACATGAAAAATAGACTGATTGGCTAGACTTCTGTTTTCTGTTGCTATAAAATCCATCGTGGCCTCATATTTTCTTAAGTCTGTGTGTACTGTATAAAGTATTAGCATTTGATATTTTATTTATAAAATATTGCTAGATTTTCTGTTTCTAAAATATAGAAACCCCCATCGTGGCCTCATATTTCCCTCACTCCACGAGATGTTTAGGATAGCAGCTTGACCACACTCTAGTTAATTTACTGGAATATGGCAAAAGAATGTTACCATACTGTAGAATTTCTTCTCGACTGCGGTGATTTACTGTATTCCAGCCACTGTGTAAAACATAAAGCTTTGAAAAAAAGTGTTGTGATGTATATCATTTGACAATTTGGTGGTACAATAATAAAATATAAAGCTGTCAATATAATTTTAATTCAAAATATTAGATTCAGCATGGGTGTTTACTGGTAGAATGCCACTAGTGCAGCCAACACACTAGTACAGTAGGGCCACAAATTACCGGCAAGTCGCAACCAAAACAATTCGCACCCAACAACTCGCACCCAAAAATATAGTGGTATAGTGGTGGTGGACCAGTTCACGCCCGGGTACCAATTCACGCCCACCCCTAAATTTATCCAAAACAATCACAGTTAAACAATAAATTACAAATGTATATGATCAATTTGATGATTATCTATAATGTGGTAAACATTTTCTCTATGAAAAATCATAAATCTTCAAGAAAATTGAGGGTGGGCGTGAATTGGTACCCGGGCATGAACTGGTCCACCACCACTATATCTAACGGGCGTCTATTTGAAAATACAAAAAAAGACGGCTTATACATAATATGAGATCTTTGAATCCCATGGGGTTTCCTCCCAATATCTCAATCAAAATAAACGGAACTCATTATTATTCATGTATGCATATATAATATACGTATGAGGTCAAAGCATTACGTGGGGTTTTCTAACAATATTTAAATAAAAATGCCAATTGAAGAGCAAATACATGAAAATCGCAAAAGGAACTGATTAATATGCGTAGAAAATATATGATCAGTCATGGAATTGCACTGGGGCTTTCCAAATACTTCAAAATTGAAAACTCATTAATATTCATTGACTACAGTACATTGAAGATATTTATATGATTTTTGGGTGGGAGTTGTGTGTGCGAGTTGCTGGGTGTGAGCCACTTTGGTCGCGATTTGCACACACACCTGGGCCACAGGAAACCGGCCACAGTACAGTACGTAGCCTGTCCATAGGCGATAATATGCAATTTATTTTTTTTCATAATATTTCATCTTTATTTCCGCACATACGTATTAATTTAGCTTACATGCTAACTGACGAGACAAAACGGGCCTTAGATACAGTGTGTACTATGACAAATTACACATTTGCATTTCAGAGGACCAAGTTTGTTTCGCCACTTCCGTCTTGAGATCAACAACCCACAAGGTCGAACACTATCCGCATTTGTCCTGATTCAAAGTCATGTATAACACTGTATCGTTTTGAAAAATGAGATAATCTAATCAAACAGGTCATGAGTTGATGATGGTCATGTGTTCTTTTCAACCAAGTGCACAGAATAACCATAATTTACCTCGTTTTTGTGTCGACCCTTTCGACGATTGGTAAATGCGACGCGTTGACCCTTATGGCACATACTAAACGTTCTTGTTTTTCCAACGCAGTCATCGGAATTTTGTTAATTGAGGATTATTCGGATGGGGTGATCAAAAGTGATCTTACATATTCGGATGGGACTGTAATTAAATTACAACATTGCGCACTATTAATTGTAAGTGATCTTAAAGATTAAGGTGATCGTGATTTCATCTCATCAGAATAGCCCTATTGCAATGCAATTGCAATTTATTAATTTATTTGAATTTTAACGGCACTTTCAACACATTGTATAGGTCATATAACGAGGGGTAGTTTTATGGTCAGAGGAAACCAGGGGCCGATTTCACTAAAGGACTTAAACTAAGTCCCTTTATTGGCTAAGTCAGGGCTGGGATTCACAAAAGGTCTTAAGTTTAGGCAATTTTTTTGCTAAGATAAATCTTAAAGTTATGACTTTTGTCTTAGCTAAGATTTCTCTTAAATTGGGATTCACAAAAAGTGCTTAGCAAAATCTTAGCTGAGACAAAATTTGTGCAAAAAGTCTTAACTATTTTGAATTCAAATTAACTAATCTTAGTAAAACAAAAATATTTTTCATCAATAAATACACCAAACATGCTCTTTAAAATTATAAAACAGATTTTTTACTTTTTCTTTGCAAAATTATGTAAAAATAGTGGTATTTGTGTTTTATTGTGAGTCAGCCATTTTTATGACAATATTTTTACCACAAGAAGGTAAAACGTGGAAATTTATAGGTAATTAAATGATGTAAATTTTTATTACAATCCACAGAAATTACTTTTATAGGAAGTATAGATCCCCATAGTATATATTTTGTTGGCTTAACAAAGGGTAAAATGTAAATACATGCAATGGAATATTTTAAAATTGTCTTAAGTCTGCCCTGCAGTGGTCTTAAAGTTATGACAAAATCTAAGACAAATTTTTGTCTAAGACCTTTAGTGAATCCCATTTTGTCTAAGCAAAAAAAAAGTCTTAACTTTATGACAAAATTCTTGCACAGTTAAGACTTTTCTCTTAAAGTTATGACAATTTTTTGCTTAAGACCTTCTGTGAATCCCGGCCCAGGGACTTAAATCTAAGACTTTGGTCTTAGCTAGGTCTGGAACTTAAAATGAATTTCACAAAGGTGACTTAGCTAAGTCTAAGCTTATCAAATAACCACAGTGGTTTTCTGTGTCATGTGACCTTTATATCTATTCAAAATATAATATTGGTGCCATATATCCTTCATTTGATGTATTTTATCTAAGGATAAGGGCTGTTTTGAAATGGAAAACCTTGCTGCCACATATAAACTTCCCAAAGACCACTTTAGTGAGGTGTTCTGTGTAATTATACTTTATTTACAGCCATTTCAAATTTTGAAGTGGAGAAAAGTTTATGGCGGCCATATTTAAGTCCTCTACCTCCCAGACTTAAAGTTAAGTCCACTGACTTAGTAATTTCATGGACTTAGCGGCTTTGTGAAATCCGCTAAGTCTAAGACCACAGACTTAACATTCTTTTGACAAAATTTAAGACCAAAGTCTTAAATTTAAGTCTAAATCTGGACTTAAGTCCTTTTGTAAAATCGGCCCCTGTACATACAGCTGGTCAAGGTTCTGTACTCTAAACTGCCAACCAACGGCAAGCAACTTCCAGCTTTCCCAATTGAGGTAGGGCCGGTGTAGTGCCAGATAATGTATCCCCACAAAGTGTGTGGGGATGCAAAATATGGCAAGGGGGGCTGCCACAAAGTGTGTGGGGATACAAAATATGGCAAGGGGGCTGCCACATTTTGTATCCCCTACCATAATCTGTATCCCCTTTGCCATATTTTGTACCTTCCAGTTATATATGGGCTAATCATTAAAATTTCCCTCTGTGCATTATGGTTAAGCATTTGATAGTCCAATGTTTGTAATATCAATACATTTTTAGTTTTAGTTTTCAAAACCTTTTACAGACTAAAAGTTGTGAAAGAATAATTGAAATTATCTACCTGTTGAAAACACATATGTATATATTTCCATTTGGCCCCTTACTGTTTTAGAAATATGTAATATGATTCAAATAATTTGCATGTTTTTGTAATTTTTTTTTTAATTTCAATGTCACTTTGTCCAAAAGAGTGTATGACTAAATTTTCTTATAAGCCCAAATCAGGCTGAGTTATTTTTTTTCAAAGTGTGAAATTTACCATTATTGTTAATTACAAACAGGACACTAAAATAAACGCTATTCTATTCTACTAAAGTAGTACCTTGGAATATTATTACAGATATTTAATGTGAACTGTCCAGCTATAACTGTTTATGTTAACTGTTATAATTAATCAATCAATCAATCAATCAGTTGTCCAGGTGCTTAATCTCCGTATCAACGGATTCTAAGGCACACCATCCAATCCGTAAGGCATAAATCATGAGACATTAGACATGTTCCGAGTCGTTGCCAGGGAGGCGGTCCGGTGTTCGGTAGTAAGAAGCTATGGTGGGAATGATTTCTGAAATAGGTAGGTTTTGAGTCGACTTTTGAAACTGGAGAGATTTGGAGCACTGTGTATATCATATGGAAGATCATTCCATAACTTAGGGGCATCATATGAGAAACTATTGTTAAAATGGACCTTTGATTTATGGATGGAAGGACAGTAAGAGGGAACCAGAAGGAACAAATTTTTGGGATTGGAACGTCTTGTATTCACGGCAGATTTGTACAAGGGGAGATATGGTGCAAAATACTTAGGCTGGCCAGTGGTGAGGTACTTATAGACCAAAACTAGGGTTTTGAAGATAATACGTTGTCTAACGGGTAGCCAATGGAGTGTCCTAAGGGTGGATGTAATGTGAGTGTACTTTGAAGCACCAGTGACAAACCGTGCAAGCGCATTTTGAACATATTGGAGCCTTGTAGCATATCAGGATGACAAACTGCGAAAAAGAGAGTTGCAATAATCCAAACGACTACTGACCAGAGCATTTGCAATCACCACTGATGTATCCACAGAAAGAAACCTCCTGATACGATGAAGGTCCCTGAGGCTGATAAAGCAGGATTTGATAACAGAATTTACGTGATTGGTGAAACAAAACTTTGCATCAAACAGAACGCCCAGATTGCGTACAACATCTGCGGGAGAGAGACAATTTCCCAGGATATTGACAGGTAGTGAGTCACTGAGCCATTTGTGTCTGTCTTTGGCACCGAAGACTATGAATTCTGTTTTATCGGGATTTAGCTTGAGTTTGTTTTCAGACATCCAGACCTGAATATCATTCAAACATGTTTTAAGACGGTCAAAAGACTTGAGACTATCATCAGGGGATAAGTGAATGAACAACTGAGTGTCGTCCGCATAGAAGTGGTAACGTATATTTTCTGATGACTTGACTCAGAGGTGTTGTGTAGAGGGAAAACAGAAGGGGACCTAAGACAGAACCTTGGGGGACTCCAAACTTCAATTTGAACAAATTCGAAAGACTAGAACCAATCTTGACTGACTGAAAACGATCCTGGAGATAGGATCTAAACCATTTTAATGCCGATCCAGCAAAACCAAATCTAGACGACAGACAGGATAGGAGTGTGTCATGATCGATAGTATCGAATGCCGCAGACAGGTCGAGTAGCACTAGTGCTGTAGGCATGCCCTTGGACAGAGATAAGTGAATCTCATTTTTGATGCACAACAAGGCAGTTTCTGTCGAGTGGCCTACCTTGTAGGCTGACTGGAAAGTATTACCAAGATCATGAGAATCCATGTGAGATCTAATTTGGGCAGCCACAATTCAACCAATTTTGACAAGAAGCTAAGACCGGACACTGGTCGGTAGCTCTTCAAATCCTCTTTTGAAAGGGTGGACTTTTTGAGGAGGGGAGTGACAATAGCCTGTTTGAAAGGATTAGGGAAAATGCCGTTTTTGAGGGACAAGTTAACTAGTTTAGTCAATGAAGGGAGAAGAATGTCAATACATTGTTTCACAATGTGAGTGGGGCATGGATCAAGGGAGCAAGTTTTAGAAGGGGATTCCTTGATAAACTTAAGGACTTCAGTCTCAGTGACAGCTTGAAAGGAACAGAAAGTCGGCGGCTCCTTGTCTGGATGAAGAACCTGAGATCGGGTGTATTTAAACGTGTCTCGAATCTTTTTAATTTTATCAATGAAAAACGATTATTTATTTGGGGTTTTACGTCGCTTTCAACACTGTACAGGTCATATCACGACGGGTGGTTGGAAGGGCAGAGGAAACCAGTACATAGAGTTCAATTTGGTCACAACTCACTCAACAGTGAAACAAAGGAAGAACCTTGGTCTAATCCTGCAATTAATAATTGACCTGAAGACAAACAAATCAAGTACAGTGTTATTGATTGGACCTATGAATTCACCCCTTGTCTTTTAGTCAACAAGATTGACTTGCATGTGCATTGAGGGATTGATGGATGTCTTTTATGCTGATTTGTTCACTGCCTTTTTAATATGTAAGCCTTACTGGTAGTACTAGTAGCAAATCAACATGAAAAGAATGGCTTCCTATTAACATGACCTGTGATGATTAGTTAGTGATTAGTCAATTGGAGTTACTCCGGTCTTATGTTGCTTGGGCCATCTAGTCTCAATAGGAATCCAGGGGGCCATGGTGGCAGAGTGGTAACACTCGCCTCCCACCTCTGAGGCCGGAGTTCGGTTCCCGGCACAGCCTCAAGTGGGAAAGCTGGTAGTTGCTTGCCGTTGGTCGGCAGTTTACAGTACAGAACCCTGATGAACTGAAAGTACTGGTTTCCTCTGCCCTTCCAACTACCTCTTGTGACATGTCCTGTACAGTGTTGAAAGCGACGTAAAACCCCAAATAAATAAACAATAGGAATCCATGTCCTCTATGTTGATTTGTTTAACTGTCTTTATATTTAAATTTTATTGGTCTCAGGTCAGCATATGGCAGAACAAAACAGGGGGTAAATGTGATCAAATAATAAAGGGAAGTAGTAGTCATATTAAATCATAACCTTATATTTAGGATCTTATACAGTTACTTAGTTACTTAGATATTACTCGGGGGGCCACGGTGGCAGAGTGGTAGCACTCTCGCCTCCCACCTCTGAGGCCGGGGTTCGATCCCCGTCAAGGCCCTATGTGGGAAAGCTGGTAGTTGCTTGCCGTTGGTCAGCAGTTTACAGTACAGAACCCTAGCGAACTCTATGTACTAGTTTCCTCTGCCCTTCCAACCACCCGTCGTGATATGACCTGTACAGTGTTGAAAGCGACGTAAAACCCCAAATAAATAAATAAAAAATAAATAGATATTACTCTTTAACACAGGAATAGTTTTTGTAATAATACATCTAAAATGATATACACAGGTTTTATAGAACTAATGCATCTCATAAAATTTGCAAAAGTAAGGAGAGGGCAATACATTTAACATACATTCTATGTTAGATGTCTAATCTAATTCCACATAGTTTGTAAAATAGGATCCTAAAGTGGGCTGGTGACAATCTTATATATATATATATATGATTGGCGAGATCTCAAGTTTGGCTCCAATGACTATTTATCTACATAACTCTGCCTTACTTCCAACCCTATTCACTCTTGAGTGAATTAAATCAAAAGTTGGTCAGAAAGGGATAACTGATTTACATGACTTAGACCAATCATCCCAAACAATGGTAACTTAATCCTCTTCAGCTGTGTTTACCCCCCCCCCCCCCACCACCACTGATTACACATCCTAACTGAGGGGATACAGAATATGATGGGGATACAAAATGTGACTGCCATATTTTGTATCCTATTAATCCCCTATTGTTGGGATACAAAATATGGCAGCCACATTCTATATCCTCTAAAAGATCAAAGAGGGGATACAGAATATGGCAGGCATACAGAATATGGCATTACACTGGGATTCGAACTCTGATCTCAGAGGCAACTGTATTTTTATATTATTTCATTTTGTTTTGGTATAAGTCATATACCTGTTGGATAGCAAAACAAAGTTATTTTTGATCTAATAAGAGTTTATAAGGCTTGATTTTAGTGTAAAGTTCTCTTATTGGCTTTGTTTTAGTTCTCTTCTGCATAAAATCTCAGTAAAATTTGCTTTTCATGCTATATATCCCACTCATGCATACTTACTTATCTCATAGTGGAGTTCAATCTCTGATGTTTGATTAAATACATTCTAGATAAAGTCAAATTTATTATTTTAGCCCAAAGCCATAAAGAAAAAGGCACAAAAAAACTTCCAGGTAGGTTAATTATCCTTAATTTAGCATTCTAAATAACAATTCTTTTGTTTGTTTCACCTTAAAGTATATTATATTGTGACAAACTGGATAGACATATGATAAGTAAAAGGTATGATGTCAGAATGTAATAAATACTGTATAAGCAAATGTTATGCAGTCTTTTCCAAAGTACTGGTTCCGAAAAAAAATAACATTTATCATATTTGGTACTACTTCAAACAGAATTTCCACAAGCTTCTCCACTCACAGTGATCTCTTTCTCAAGTTATACTTCACATTATAGTTCCTGAATTCTTGGTCCAAATTTGAATAGGTCATAGGTTTTTATGGTATGCATCCATGAAAAAACATTTCTCAATAATTCACTAATGCACTTCTATCTGCGAAACATTGTTTATTGGTTACTAGGGGGAAAAAAAGCTGTTTCAACAACTGAACCAGAAGAATTTCTGATACAATTTAGACCATAGTTTGCAACAAATCAGATTCAGAAGACACTGTCATGTTATGTTATTATCAAAAATATTTCTTCTCAGGAAGTGTATAGTGTCTATGACCCATTTGTACAGTCATGCACAACTTTGCTTCATAATTTTGATACATATATTTTACAAAAAAATATACTTAAACATATATGACAACAGGAAAACATTACATACCCCACGACAGAAGTAGTTAGGCATATTAATATATGTTGAGTGAAATTTTATAGCAATGTAAGTTCTTGTAAGATAAATGAAGGTAAGGTGGTCAGATAGTCTGGTAAGGCAGACATTTCTGCTTGTAGTCAGGACAGCAGGCCTGTTGGATCTCTCTGTACATGTCTGGCTGCCAACCTTCCGATCTGTTCACCTGCAGACTTGAATATCTTTGTGAAATATTTATTGTTCTTATTATAATTACATTTTATTTTATTTGGGGTTTTACGTCACTTTAAACACTGTGTAGATTATATCACGACGGGTACTTGGCAGGGCAGAGGAAACCAGTACATACAGTTGATCAAGGTTCTGTACTGTAAACTGCTGACCAACAGCAAGCAACTACCAGCTTTCCCACTTGAGGTCAGGCTGGGAACTGAACCCCGATCTCAGTGGTGGGAGGCGAGAGTGTTACTACTCTGCCACTGTGGCCCCTATAATTTAATGAAATAACCCTAATAGCTCTGAAATAAATGTTCTAAGTTTTTCAAGCAGGCCCATATGTTACTCCAATTCCCAAAAAATTATCCTTAGACAAAGAAGTGTTCAAAAATTACAGGCCAGTTTTAAATCTCAATTTCATTTCAAAGTTTCTTGAATTCTAATTCTAATTTGACTTTTATAGCGCTTAATCTCCACTGAGTAGTAGACTCTAAGGTGCAACAAGACAATAACAATATGCAAATTCAAAGTCCAGGGACAGAAATAGGTCAGCACCACGGAGAAGCCATAAGAGAAAATGAGCTAAGGAGGATATGCTTTTGCGTAGAGATAGGTTTTGAGCTTCTTTCTAAAAGTGGCAATAGTGGGTGATGCACGAATGTTTTCAGGAGGTGAATTCCAAACAGAGGGAGCATCAAAGGCAAAACTGAAGCCAAACTGCTTAGTGGACTTGTGAATTGTAGGTTAAAATTTTGGTACATTAAGGAAATTGGCAACACTCTGACTACGTCTAGTATTGTAAGTAGTGTGGTATGTGGATAGATATGGAGCAAAATATTTAAGGAAACCCGTATGAATAAACTTTACACCAGGGTAGCCAGTTTGAACTCTGAGCGAAACTGAACGGGGAGCCAATGGAGTTTTCTGAGTACCGAAGTTATCCGAGTATATTTACTTGAATTTGTAACAATTCTAGCTGCACTGTTTTGGATAGACTGTAATCTATGAAGATTGAATTTGGAGACTCCTGAAAAATGAGTTACAGTAGTCCAACCGACTACTAACAAAAGCATTGGCAACCGACGCAGCTGCATCCTGAGTCAAGAACTACTTAATATTTCTAAAATCCCTCAGTTGAATAAAGCAGCTTTTACAAACATTCTGGACGTGTTTAGAGAAAGAAAAAGAAAAATCAGAGTCAAACCACACACCCATGTTCCTGACTGATTTGGTGGGGTGAAGGGGTTTGCCCAAGATGTCGATTGGGAAACATACATTTAACCTTTCTCTCTGTTTGTTGGAGCTGAAAAGTATGAACTCAGTTTTATCAGGATTAAGTTTAAGTTTGCTAGCCGACATCTATTCCTTAACATCTTGAAGGCACCTGTTCAACTTATCAAAAGCAGCTGAGGGATTCATGTGTGACAGATGGACATAAAGTTGTGAATCGTCTGCATAGAAATGAAAGTTTTCACCTTTGTGTTTGCCAATCAGTGTACTAAGGGGAGATGTGTAAAGAGAGAATAGCAGAGGACCCAGAACAGAACCCAGCTGAGGCACACCAAACAACAGCAGTGACAAATGAATATCATTTTTGATGGAAAGCAGAGCTGTCTCCATTGAGTGACCTGACTTATATACTGACTGGTATGAGTTATCCAAACCATGTCAATGAATATGATCAACCAGCTGTTTAGCAACTAAATGTTCCACCAGTTTAGAAATGAAGCTAAGTCCAGATACTGGGTGGTAGTTTTTCAAATCCTCAACAGGAAGAGAGGCCTTCTTTATAAGTGGAATGACTACAGCTTTTCTGAACCCATCTGGAACCATGCAGTCCCTCCCGGAGCGAACAATTAACCAATTTGGTTATAGAATACAATAGAATAGAAACATTTATATAGCCCAAAATTTATTATAGATGGTAGAAGGATGTCAATGCATTCCTTAATAAGGAATGTGGGCAATGGGTCCAACAAGCATGATTTGGTGGGTGATTTGCTGATTATTTTACCGATTTCATCTTGAGTGACTTGAGTAAAGACTATTAATTTAGGAGGGTCAAAAGGGGGATGTACCATGTTACAGGACTCAGATGAGGAGAAACTCTCATGAATTTTCATGATTTTATTTGAGAAAAATGTAGCAAAACGATCAGCCAATGACTTTGAGGATTCACAAGTGGGCAAAGTAATGCCGTGGGATCTATGTAGGACTTTGTGTAACTCCCACCATAGTTTCTTGGAATCATGGCTGTTGTCAGAGATAAGTTTCCTATAATAGACAGTCTTGTCCCTGTTGGCAAGATGATTACACCAGGCGATTTGACGCCGAAAACGACTCCTGTTGATTGACTTTTATATTTTTGCCAAGCATGTTCAAATTGACGTCTGAGTGACTTTGCAAGGCGATAGCTCTCTGACAGCCAGTCAGAAACTGGACACAAGAGGAGCATGCCTGTCAAGGATATGACTCAAGTCATGTACGTACTGATCATAGAGCTGTGAGACAGAATTTGCTTGACATTTCACAAAAGGCATATCTTTAAGGTCGGACCTAAAGTTGAACATATTTATACGATGGTACCTCCTATAGCACATTTAATGACTGCATGATCAGATATGAATTCACAGATGTCAACATGTACGCACATATCTTGATCACTGGTGGAAAGAATGAAATCAAGGATATGACCGTACAAGGGAGTGGTATTGTTAACTGACTGTGTTAGATTACATGATTCTAAAAGGGATTCCAATTTGTAACTTTCAGTACAACGTACATCAACGTGTATGTTGAAATCACCGCAGATGAAGTAATTGCCATCAACAGAAGACAGAAAACAGACAAAGGACTTAAATTTATCTAAAAATATGGAAGAACACGGCCCAAGAGGATGATAGATAGAAGCTAGGAGCAAAGTTCGGCACGAAACTGAAATTGATATGACAATATTTTCAAAGGAACTGTAATTTGGAGTATCCACCTTGTGATATTTGTATGATTCACGAATGACGAAGCCAACACCACCACCAATACCTGTTGAACGTGGCCTATGTATCAATGAGAACCTATCAGGGGTGAGGGAACAAAGGAAACTATCTGAATTAGTGGTACGAATAAGTGTTTCTGTGAGACATAGGAAATCAAAGGCATGAGATGCTATTGTATCAGAGAGGAGAGGGCCCTTATTCCGGATTGACCTCGCATTTACTGAGCCAAGCATAACCGGTCCAGGATTCATGGCAACATCACCACACATAAGAATCAATAGCATAAGCCCACTCTGTTTTACGGTAGGGGGAAAAACATGGCAGGAGGAGCTATAAGAGTGATTTTTAGCAATCCTCAACATGGATGGAATGAGGAATCCACTTCCAGTGAAATTTTGTGAGACACTCCTGAGATGAGTGGCAGGGGTAGTAGCTGTCCTGCTTCAAACCTACCTTGATGAAGTTGGCCTTGTGACTGGGTTTGAATCAGCTTACAGAAAACATCATTCAACTGAAAGTGCCTCCTTAATATTCATAATGATCTTCACCGTAATACTGATAAAGGGTCTGTCACAGCCCTCACCCTCTTGGATCTCTCCGCCACTTTTGACACCATAGACCACACCATTCTCCTGGATAAGCTCAACACATACTATGAAATCAGTAAACCGGCACTTGGCTGGTTCAAATCATACCTGTCAGAAAGGACACACTCGATCCAGGTAGGTAGCACTCTCTCACATCCTGCTGACCTCCAGCTTTGTGTGCCCCAGGGTTCTGTTCCTGGCCCAGTTCTTTTTTCTCTCTATACAAACCCAATCAACTCAATCATACACTCATTCAGTAGCATAAAGTATACCATTTCTCGACAATGATACCTAGTTATACATAACACTCTCACTAGCAATTGTTTCCATTATTTACAAACAACTACCTAAATGACATTCAAAATTTCATGTTGCAGGGTTGTCACTCACTCTTCTAAGTTCTCCCATATTACCCCCAACTGAAAAAAACTCCTTTGGCTCCCAGTCAGGTACAGGGTACAATTTAAAATAGGCCTCATTACATACATACTTCTAAAAAACAGCCAACCAGCTTACCTAAGTGAATTCATTCACCCCTACACCTCCTCTAGAAACACAAGATGCAGTAGCCCTAAACTTAAGTTATTTCACATCGCCACCTTTGAACGCACAGTCCACAAATTAAACACTTTTCCAATTCTGTCAGTCACTGAGCTCCAGTTCTTTGGAACTCTTTCCCTTTCCAAATGTCGCCGCGCACTATTACCACTCTGTAACAGCTCTGGACTTGCAGGGGTTGGTTGTCGGTGAAATGAGACTGAAGCTCAACTAAAAGCTTTATTTCCTATCTACATACGGTGAACTACCATGACAATCAATGAACAATCAGCACCAGCAGTTGTCGTCCATCATTGACCAGAAAATACACCTATACAAACAATAATAAATACCATTATAATGACGGAACTGCTGGATACACATAAATGTTAACTCACATAATAAATTAATTTATAACAGAAATACCATTTTACATGTTCATCACAGCCAATCATATATCACGTTTATATTACATAAATATTGTCAATATCCGTATTAAATGCAATGACCGAACATGTAAATAAACAACTAAATGAACATAACTAAAACTACTAAAATTACAGCTACAACTACAAGCCCTTACCTGACTGACCTGAATAATAATTCACCTTTCAAATAATCATACCAAAGTACACAAGTTACATATTGCCTGAATCTTTATTGAATAATAAATAAGATATATCAGTAACCAATAATCAAACTACAAGATTAACTATCAGCAGCATTATAGACATTAACACAAACTTCAGATTATAATCAATCAAGGTCAAAGTATCTTTGTACTAAGACACAACATATGAAAGGACTATTTATGACATAATCACTGTCATACAGTATTCAATCATTCCTAACATACAAACACTCATAGCATATCACAAACCTGCACACAGCTTTCCTGAACTACAGCTCCATACTAATCATCCCAAATCACTGTGTAACAACAAACATACAAAGGTCCTCTCTCCTTGCCTTTCAAAACCCAACAAAGGGCAAACCGTGCCTTTTTCTCACTTCAAAACACTTGCAATACTTTAGCCATATGAATAAACAGCCGTTCAATAATATAAACAATGAAGCGATAAACCCTAAAATATCAATTCTCGTGACTGCACCGTGACACAAATATAAAATAGTCTCTTGGTCACATCCTTCAAGAAACCCCTGAAAACTCACCTGTTTAACTCTAGTTTCCCCACACAGTCTCCTTCCCTTTGGTCACACCCATAACTTGTGATTACTGACCTTGATCGCCCTTCGATTATCCTTATGACTAATGTATTTGATACTACAGCACACTGAGTTCACCTCTGTGGGGAAGATATTTTGAATGCAAAACAGTAAACTTGAATCGATTCGATTAGATTAATAAATCCACTTACAATTTCTGAATTGATCTACTTTCACTTTTTCTGAAATAGGGGAATTCTGAAATTCAGCCATCAATAGGCATTATTTACATGTTACGGTTATCACATAAATAAAAGCTAACGGAAGAACATTAGATACCTTAGCTATTGTTAAATTCCCAAGATCCCTGGCGGTTTTCTGTGAGGATTTGTTTTTACCTGGAAAAAATAGTCGCGTGTGGAGGGCCTGTTTGGTGGGCGATATCACGTGATCAAAACAAAGCATGTTGTAGCAACATATTTGGGCGAAAATATGATAATATGTCAGTTTTAACTTGTTTTGCATTTTAAAAAAAATCTTCACAATATTTTGGTTATCAATGTAAACGACACAATTCTTTGTGAACGAGACAGTAAAATTCATTTAAATATCTTGTGCAATACAAGTATATCTGTTTTGGACGTGATTTAGACCGAGTTTCTGTACCGTCGCGTACTTTTGCTGTTGATATTTCTGTCCCGTCGCCAATTGCTATTGATATACTGATGGACACAATGGCGAGGGACATACGATACATGTGCCGTTCACTTATATTTCATGCCAATCAAACTGGCATGTATATATTTCAAGTTGAAATTTTCAACCAATTTTCAAAATGTAAACAAACCTTCAACATTACATAGTTATCTACAAAAAAATTCCTGGCTTCTACTGTAAAAGCAGTTTAATTTAACAAAATATGTATTGGAAACTAGATACAGCTATAATAGACATAATAATAACTTTTTAAAGTGAATGCAATAATTCCCCACAGTTCAAGATTTACACAGAAAACAGGGTTTTATGGACAACTCGGCCCACTTCAAACTCGGCCCATTTTAAAGTCGGCCCGTTTCAAAGTCGGCCCCCTGCAAAGTGAACATGAGAATAACTCAATAATATTCACATTTATGTATAAAATATGAAATCACAGTATTCTTTACAATTTTCTAACAATATGTTATAGAAATGCTGCTGGGAGATCAAGTATGTTACCTGGAAACTTGTACTTAGCTGACGAATTCATTTATACATAAAAATATAGGGTCACAGAATTCCGTGGGGTTTCCTTGCAACTTTTTATCAATAGAAATGTTGCATAAAAGTTAAATAATTTACATGAAACTTTGTTTAACCCAACTACCTTAATAAGGCTTATAGTTTGTATGGGCCGAGTTTGCTGGGGGCCGACTTTGAAATGGGCCGAGTTGACCAGATTCCGAAAACAGGTACATGTGAGCTCTGTCCCTCGCCATTGTGTCCATCAGTATATCAGTAGCAATTGGCGACGGGACAGAAACTCAGTCTATACGTGATTATGTGGGCCGGAATCTGGGGCGGATTTCATGAAAGGTCTCAGACTTAGCCCAGTCTCAGGCTGAGCCACTGGCTCAAATCTGAGTGTTTGGGCTCAGCTAAGTCTTTGTCTCAAATGGTTTTCACAGAAGGGGTCTCAGTTGAGACCAAGCTTATCAAATAACCACAGTGGTTTTCTGTGTCATGTGACCATTTTTTGTAGTCAAAATATTTTACTGATGACACATATGTTCCTTGTTTGACACGTAATATCTCTGATCAAATGCTATTTTGCAATGGGAAACCTTGTAAACATGTAAAAACACCCAAAGACTACTTCAGGGGGTTGTTTTATATACTTGTACTCTATTTTCAGCCATTTCAAATTTTGAAGTGAAGAAAGAATTATGGCGGCTATATTTGAGCCTTTGTTTACAAAACTTAAGCCCACTTTCTACCAGTCTCAACCTTTGAGCCAGTGGCTCAGCCAAAGCTGAGACTGAGATCTTTTGTGAAATCCATTAAGGCTGAGCCCATGGGCTCAAGTAAAATATTCCAATAATTTGAGACAAAAGTCTCAAGTTTGAGCCTGAGACCGGGCTAAGACCTTTTGTGAAATCCGCCCCTGGTCATCTCAGTCCATTTCAAAGTCGGCCCCCTGCAAACTCGGCCCATACAAACTATATAAGCCTTATTAAGGTAGTTGGGTTAAACAAAGTTTCACGTAAATTATTTGACTTTTAAGCAACATTTCTATTAATAAAATGTTGTATGGAAACCCCACGGAATTCTGTGACCTCATATTTTTGTGTATACATGAATATAAATGAATTGTGTAAGTCCACGAAATTGAAATATTAATTCTTCAGCTAAATACACGTTTCCAGGTAACATATACTTGATCTCCAGGCAGCATTTCTATAACATATTGTTAGAAAATCGCAAAGAATACTGTGATTTCATATTTTTTACATAAATATGATTATTAATGAGTTGTTCTGAAGAGGCCGACTTTGAAACGGGCCAACTTTAAAATGGGCCGAGTTTGAAGTGGGCAGAGTTGTCCCTAAAACTGTGGACGTATACTCCTCAGTTACCCAAATTCGTCGTCTACTGCTTTGCGCCATACAATGGCACAAGCCTTAAATTGGCACCAAACGGAAGTTAAAATATTAAGTAACACTTGTACTTTATCGCCCACACGCGCATTTCCGCTTAACAAATAAGGAAGTAGAAGTGATGACAGAAATAATTTAAATATCATCGGCAATTTCCGTATGCAAATTGTGCCAATTTGAGGCGCTGATTTCATGTAGAAATTACGTTATTGCTCATTAAAAACAAGTGTAAAAGATTTATTATTTTGATTTTATGTCCGTAAAATACTTTTATAACTTGCGCTTGTGTCAATACATATTTTAATAAAAAGAAAGCCACAAAACTACAATTAATCAAAAATAAGCGTTTTGTGTTCGAGGTGTGCCAAGTTAATAAAGGTGTGAAGCAGTACAAGATTGAGTTTCTGTCCCGTCACCCATAAAAACTGAAAAGGACAAGCATTATTGATATATACTGAAAGACATAGACAGGTGCTTATATTGCCTTTGTATTACAATTGTACAAAGAAAAATAATAGTGAAGAGGTTTTGATATTGTCAAAAATCCAAGTGGCAAACTTTAGTGGGCGACAAACTTGCTTAGGTAAAAAGTAGTACTTGTGCTAAAATAGGCCATTATTTTTAATTGTGATGAACAACTAACAAAGGACTACATTGAGGCTGAGTATCAGCATACCTGTATAAACCCAATATCCATTATAGGAGGTTTCTCTGGTCTGCGTTTTTGCTATAGTTTAAAATGACCTTTTTTATATATTTTGGTTGAATCATGGACAACTTGGACCTTTGCCAACTTGGCCCCTGCAAACTTGGACCCATTGTGATGCAAACTCGGCCACTTCTAATACCCATTCTCACAAAGTTATCCCTTTATGTTATGTATGTATTATATATTAATAATGTATTATATGTTGATTATGATTAATGTGCAATTTTATTACACATCAAAATATTTCTAATGCCTTTAATATTAATAGAAATGGGATTTAGAAAGTAGTATCATATGAATCATGGCCAGATTATCAAAACAGTTAAAAATGACACGCCATCCATTAATAAAATTTTTATGTTAATGTAATATAACATTATAACTAAAAAAATACAAAATCAATCAAGTTCAAATTTGGTAGGCAGATGCTTCATGGGTTACACACAGATTCCTCCTTATTTGGTCAAAGTTGAGTGAAAATTTAATTCAGGAGATATATTTTCTTATTTTCATTTGGGTATATACAGTGAAATCTGCTTCTCTTTGTCATATACATTGAAAATATCTTGACAGGATTTCTTCTTCATGAATTTTTGTCCAATCAGAATTGGACTCTCTTGTGGCATAGGCAATGTGTGTAGTGTATCACAATTACATCACTTCATTCATTATTTCTTTGCAGGGATATTTGTTAAAGGGATATAGCATAAGTGGTGTTTTTCATTAATACTTCGGAAACCATGTAACCTTTGAATGTTATTTATATAACTAGAAAGGTATTACCGTATTACATTTACTGTAAACTTTCAAAAAAATCTATTTGTTATAAAAATAAGGTGTATAACTGCATATATATCATATTTGAGTTTAAAATACTGATCATAGAAAGCTTATATAGAAAGAAAAAACAAACTGGGCGTCAGAGTAAATAACACTTTAAAAAAATCTATTGTACTTTTCGTACATCTCATAATTGTATCCCCGAAAAGTGGGGATACTATGGATCATGCACAGTCATCGCCTGTGCCCGCATGCACGTACGCAGCTATTTTCTTGTGTTCAAACTACAAGCCACATTTCTTTTGGGATTTCTTTTAAACTTTGCAAGTGGCTTGCTATGGCAGAGATCTGGCTACCCTATTGTTTTTGTAGCCGAGGAGTCAAAATTATGCTCTGGGGAGTCAAAAATTTTGACTATTGTTTTTGTTCAAGCTGTAGGGCACAGTTTCTTTCAGATTTATTGTATATTTAGCGCATGAATTGGTGGGTATAAGGTCTCACCACCCTATCTTTTTTGTAGACCTAGGGTCCAAATCAAGCGAGTAATAGCTATTTTAAGCCCAGGAGTCAAAATTATGCTCTGGGGAGTCAAAAACATCAAAAATTTTTACTTGTAACTTGAAAACTATTGCATTTAGAGAATTTTGTTTAAATATGTTATTCAGCTACTTTTGGGTCAGCTATAACATAGTAAATTTGCAGACCTGTAGCTCATTGCATAGTCAAGTAATAGCTACTTTCAGGTTCTCACTGTTGAGTAAATCAGTTGTCACTTGAAAACTATTGCAAAAGAGCTTCTAACTCACTTATTATTGGTCCTAGAGGTTTGCAATGTAAAACCAACATATAGGAAATCATGGGCTGGGAATCTTTTGATGTGGTCAGACTTGACCTTGGGTCTCTCCTTCAAGGTCAAACAAGGATAGCCAAACTGAAAAGTGCTTATAACTCGTTTATTATTGGTCATAGAGGTTTGGGATGGTAAACCAACCTATGGGAAATCATGGGCTGTGAATCTTTTGGTTTGGTCAGATTTGACCTTGGGCTCCTCCTTCAAGGTCAAACGAGGATAGCCAAACCTAAAAGTGCTTATAACTCGCTTATTATTGGTCCTAGAGGTTTGCAATGTGAACCAACTTATAGGAAATCATGGGCTGGGAATCTTTTGGTGTTGTCAGATTTGACCTTGGAACCCTCCTTCAAGGTCAAACGAGGAAAGCCAAACTTAAAAGTGCTTATAACTCCCTTATTATTGGTCCTAGAGGTTTGGGATGGTAAACCAACTTATAGGAAATCATGGGTTGGGAATCTTCTAGTGTGGTCAGATTTGACCTTGGACCCCTACCTTCAAGGTCAAATGAGGATAGCCAAACTGAGAAGTGCTTTTAACTCGCTTATTATTGGTCCTAGAGGTTTGGGATAGGAAACCAACCTATAGGAAATCATGGCCTGGGAATCTTTTGGTGTGGTCGGATTTGACCTTGGGGTCCTTCTTGAAAGTCAAACGAGGATAGCCAAACCTAAAAGTGCTTATAACTCACTTATTATTATATCCCCAGACGAAAGTCGGGGATATATTGGATTCAGGTCCGTCGCGCCGCCGCCGTAGAAATATCCTTGTGGACGCGATAACTCAAAAACAAATTAATATTTTTTTTCAAACTTGGTACACATGTTAAGGGTGCCCAAAGGAAGATCCCTATTTTAAGGTGACCTTAAACTCCCAGTAAAAAAGAACTTATGGCCACCTTAAGGTCAGAAATTGGACTTTTGGCCACTTAGAGCCCTGTAGGTCACAAACTATGATGCTCAGCTGGCTGAAATTTTACCTGACAACACATTAATATGTTCTTAGTACATGTGCCGAAAATCACGACTTTAAGTTGAGGAGAAAATTGTGTTTGAGGCCCATAAATACCCCCACTTAGGGATTTTTTGCTATACTTTTCACATATTTTGCCCTATAATTTGGAAGTGGTAATTCTGATGAGTCTCAAACTGCGCTAGGTATAACTTTGATATGTAATCCTTGACTGTAGAAAATTTTAGGGCTGTAGGTTTACCCAAAGGGGTCGACTTAAGGTCTCAAAAGTGCCCACAGAGACCCAATTTATGCACTTTTTGCCACTTTCAAGCACTGTAGCTTTCAAACTATGTCTCTCATCTAAGTTAAATATCATCTGGGAATATATCTATGTGTTTTCTTATATGTGCCCCAACATTTAGGCCTTTAATAGACAGTTAACCTGTGTATCAGGACCATAAACACCCACCCGAGTGACCCTTATAAGACATTTTTCACATCTTTTTCCCTGTAACTTGGAAATGGTAAGTCTGAGAAGTTTCAAACTGTATTAGATATATATTCTGTGTGTAATCTTAGTATGTAACAGATTTTAAGTATGAAGCTTTAATTTTGAAGGTCAAATTGAGGTCCCTAAAAGGCTCCCAAAGACCCAATATTTGGACTTTTTGCTACTTTTAAGCCCTGTGACTGTCAAACTATGTGACTGATAGAGCTCAAATCCTATCTGGGAAGATATTAGTATGTTATTTTTATATGTGCCAAAAATTAAGGCTTTAAGAAGACATTTAACCTGTGTATGAGGACCATAAATCCCCACCCGAGTGACCATTTTTAGACATTTTTCACATATTTTTCCCTGTAACTTGGAAATGGTAAGTCTAAGAAGTTTCAAACTGTATTAGATGCATATTCTATGTGTAATCTTAGTATGTGACAAATTTTAAGTCTGAAGCTTTAATTTGAAGGCCACATTTAGGTCTCTAGAAGGCCCCATAAAGACCCAGTATTTGGACTTTTTGCCAATTTTAAGGCCTGTGACTGTTAAACTATGTGACTGATAGAGCTGAAATCTCATCTGGGAATACATTATTATGTTCTTTTTACATGTGCCAAAAATCAAGGCTTCAAGTAGACATTTAACCTGTGTATGAGGACCTTAAACACCCACCTGAGTGACCCTTTTAAGACATTTTTCACATATTTTGCTCTGTAACTTGGAAATGGTAAGTCTGAGAAGTTTCAAACTTTATTAGATACATATTCTATGTGTAATCTTAGTATGTAACAAATTTTAAGTCTGAAGCTTTAATTTCAAAGCCACATCGAGATCTCTAAAAGGCCCACAGAGACCCAATATTTGGACTTTTTACCACCTTTAAGCCCTGTGACTGTTAAACTATGTGATTGATGGAGCTGAAATCCCATCTGGGAATGCATTATTATGTCCTTTTTACATATGCCGAAAATCAATGTTTTTAGTAGACATTTAACCTGTGTATGAGGGCCATAGACACTCGCCCAAGTGCCTTTTTTGACATTTTTTCCGTATTTTGCCCTGTTATTTGGAAATGCTTAGTGTGACAAGTCTTAAACTGTATTATATATAATTTTTGTTTGTTATGTATGTCCCCCCCAAAAGTTTCAGATCTGTAGTTTAATTGCTAAGGTCTCTTTAACAATTGTAAAATGCCCACAGAAACCCAATTTATGGACATTATGCCACTTTAAAGCCCAGTAACTGTCAAACTATGTGGGTTATAGAGCTGAAATCTTTGAATTTTTAAAAGGAAATGCCTGTCTATTTAAATTTTGAATATTAATAATGTTATGGCTATCTTAGTCTTTTAAGAACTTATTTTTGTGTGTTATACCTCTGCTTGCTGAGTTTTTAGTCGAATCTTTGATTCGAGTTATGTACTGGGTTGTGGCCGCGATTTTAAATCGTCTGTTTAAGCCCTTAAATATCAAATTCTGAATAATATTTGTTCACATATCGGTACATTAAGGTGTATATTATACACTCTGCCATTTTGAAGATTTTTAATGCTTTTATTAAGTTATATTTTATGAAGTAAAAAGCATGTCTGGCACTACGTCTGGCTTTCTATAAGGTCCCGTATGTCCTAGAACCTATTGTATTTCCATTGTGATTTTCTACTCGAACGAGTCTTTTTTAACCGTTTCGTCTGCTGGTTTCTAGACGAGAAACCCCAATTAATTTATTTGTCTGCTGGTGTATCACGCAGTCACTGTTAATGTAAAATTGTTGTCTGCGCATCTACCCATTTGTCAAACAAATAAACCGTAAAGAAATTAATGAATGAAGTGACGTCACGGTAGTACTATACATTTTTCGTTTAGCCAATCAAAATCGAGGACACCTGGCAGAGACAATGAAAGCACAACCCCATAGTTCTACATTCAACCACTCGAAGGCGCTTGGGGTTTCTATTTCCTAGAAGTTATCACGTGATTTCATAATTTTTTTTTTGTCAATCCGTTTGTAATTATTTTAGAAGAAGTTGTCTTCCAAATTGATTTATAGTATATTTACAAAATAAACCAGTTCGCTAATCTTATTTCCTGACAATATTTTATAAAATGGACGTTTCAACAAAGATCAAATACTTTAAGCTACGTACAGAATTCCCGGCGATAGCACCCACGTCATTAATATTCATGAGAAGATATGAGGTCACGGATTTCCCCTGGTATTTCCTATTATTTTATATAGTACGTAGATCTTTTACTGACGAACTGGTTTATTTTGTAAATATAAAACAATTTGGAAGACATAGAACGGCCGTGCGCATATTTGCTCATTAATATTAATGAGGCAAGTCCGTGAACAGGAAATATGCTGGTAGTTTTCATCTTAAACCAGCCTTGTAAAATATTGTCATTGGTAAAATACAGCATAATCTGTGGCTCCCTATTTTCGCTCAATTTGCTTCTGTAAAATATCCATATACAGTACTATATATCCACGCTTCAAAATTGAAATATGTCTTCTCATTTCAAAATCAAATTTCAAACTGCAAATCCGTGAACAGGATTCGACTCTGTGGTTGGGTGAAACCAACCACTGGACTCTTGTTAACTTTTTAAAATGAAACTGGTTAAACATATTCAAGTAGACAAAATGGACACTTTAAGTGAGCTTTAAGTCCCAATATTAATGAAATTATATCCTTATGTGGTAAAACTAGGGGATTTTTAACCCTCAACTAGCCCAGTTTTATTCAACTTGCCTCAGTTAATTTTGACACAGCTCCTACAGTTATGAACTCATTTCAGTTGATAATCACATACTTAAAATTCTCAATTCTTTTTGTATTTGAGTACCCCTTTTATATAGATTGTTTGTTTACCATTTATGCTATACCATCTCTTTGTAGTCCCAACCCACATCCCCCACCCGGATTCCCCCCACCCACCTCTGGGACCTCCAGCTATATTGAGTGACACTAAATAAACAAAGGTATTTAATGATATCAGATGATAAACAAAGAACTCAATGGGGTTGCAGATCTTGTGTAATAGTGAGAGAGGTGTGGAGAAGGGGAGAGGGGTGGGGGTGGGAGGTGGTGGGCTTCATTACATATAACACAAAGGGGAGTCAGAACTGAGATTGTATCACATATTTAGGTTGCATATATATGGACCACATATATAGGTATAGAGGAAATGAATAACTGAAAACAATTTGCAAATTCTAAAAATAATATAATAAAATAATAATATAAATAATTTTTTTTTAAATAATATTTTAGTTGTGAACAAATATAGAAACAGATATGCGCTTTTGGGATTATGAATTTTAGAATGGACATTGAATCATCAATCATTTAAATACTTTGAAGAAAGATTGAAAAGTATGATGAGTTGAGTTAAAAATAATATTTTATTTGTCAACAAATATAGAAACAGATATGCTCTTTTGGGATTATTGGGACATTCAATCATCAATCATTTAAATACTTTGAAAATAGGTTTAGAGTTATCATTGCAGGAAGATTGAAAATATAATTTGAGTTATGTATTCGGCGTCTGGGGATACACCATCTTCCTTGGGAAGATATAAACAGAGTAGATTGATGTGCTGAAGTTCATATAATAATGGGTAATTATGTTTTAAAAAATTCCCGATCAAAACCTGTGGCGTGAGTGATGACCTGTCTGGGGATATGTTGGCGCCGAGTTGGCCCAATCTAGTTGGTCCTAGAGGTTGGCAGTGTGAAACCAACCTATAGGAAATCATGGGCTGGGAATCTTTTGATGTAGTCAGATTTAACCTTGGACCCTTCCTTCAAGGTCAAACAAGGATACCCAAACTTAAAAGTGCTTATAGCTCGCTTATTGGTCCTAGAGGTTTGCAATGTGAAACCAACGTTTAGGAAATCATGGTCTGGGAATCTTCTGATGTGGTCAAATTTGACCTTGGAAACCTCCTTCAAGGTCAAATGAGGACAGCCAAACTTAAAAGTGCGTATAACTCTCTTATTATTGGTCGTACAGGTTTGGGATGGTAAACCAACTTATAGGAAAACATGGGCTGGGAATCTTCTAGTGTGGTCAGATTTTACCTTGGACCCTTCTTTCAAGGTCAAATGAGGATAGCCCAACTGAAAAGTGCTTATAACTCGTTTATTATTGGTCATAGAGGTTTGGGATGGTAAACCAACCTATAGGAAATCATGGGCTGGGAATCTTTTGGTTTGGTCAGATTTGACCTTGGGCTCCTCCTTCAAGGTCAACCGAAGATAGCCAAACCTAAAAGGGCTTATAGCTCGCTTATTATTGGTCCTAGAGGTTTGCAATGTGAAACCAACTTCTAGGAAATCATGGGCTGGGAATCTTTTGATGTGGTCAGATTTGACCTTGGGCCCCTCCTTCAAGGTCAAACGAGAACACCCAAACTTAAAAGTGCATAAAACTCGCTTATTATTGGTCCTAGAGGTTTGCAATGTGAAACCAACCTATAGGAAATCATGGGCTGGGAATCTTTTGATATGGTCAGATTCGACCTTGGGCCCCTCCTTCAAGGTCTAACGAGGATAGCAAATCTTAAAAGTGCTTATAACTCGCTTATTCTTGGTCCTAGAGGTTTGGTATGTGAAGCCAACCTATAGGAAATCATGGGCTTGGAATCTTTTGAGGTGGCCAGATTTGACTTTTGCCCCTCCTTCAAGGTCAAATGAGTATAGCCAAAATTAAAAGGGCTTATAACTCGCTTATTCTTGTTCCTAGAGGTTTGCAATGTCACACCAACCTATATAAAATCATGGGCGAAGAATCTTTTGATGTGGTCAGATTTCACCTTGGGCTCCTCCTTCAAGGTTAAGCGATGGTGTATTGGCTTTAGTGAGTTTTCTTTCTGGTGGATACAATTTGTATCGGTTCTCCGATGCGCTAGGTCTAGTTTTTTTTTAACTTGCCAGTGATCTGTAATCTTACCCCCAAATTACTGAAAACATGAAAACATAATACCCTGTATGTCACGCTTCAACCATGTCCCGTCCGGGGATACACTGCATCAAGACGCAATATCTAGTTTGTGTTTTGGCTTTTATCTCTTTTATTATTGTTTTTAGAGGTTTTGAATGTATTGGGAGGTCAAAGGAAACCATATGCAGGGATTCTAGAAAGGCAGTCAGATCCCCCCCCCAACCCCCGGGACAAACTTGGGTCATAAAATCACAGATTTTGTGTTGGGTGTTATAGGTTAAGATGTTATAGGTGTTATAAGGTGTTATAGGATATGTTCATCATAACAAAATCTTGGCTGGAAATATTTTTGGCCTCATTTTGATAAAACAAGATGGCCACCATGGGCGTTTCTTTGTCAGTCATGAAACAGTGTGCAGAGATTTTCCTGTTACCCCCTCTGGACAGTGCGTGACCCTCGCAGCCTGAGGCCGGCAAATATATGGTTGGGTTGGGAAAATTTGTCTCCACGTGGACCGGGAGTCCTGGATCTTTTTTGGTAGCCAATCGAAACAGTCAAAACAACCACTGACCGAAGAAATTCGTCTACTATCGGAAGTGACGATGTGAAAGACAAAAGTGAGCTTATTTTATTGGATATATCCAGCTAACAGTACTCTCGTGAGAATAGGGTATTCTCGTGAGATCTCTGTGCTTTTTGTTAAATTTTTATCTCGTCTTCTGCATATAGTTTCGCAGAAGAAACAGTCAAAACAACTACCCACCGAAGAAATTTGTCTACTATCAGAAGCGGCGACGTACAACCTCATAGAAATAGATGAAAAAGATGCAAAAGCGAGTTTATTTTATTTGATGTACTCTAGCAAGTAGACGGTATGTTTGTCCAGAAACATTCAAAATAAGATATATTCCCATATATTTCCCTTGTTTTTCAACATATTTTAGAAGATTTATGTCGGCAGCCATAGTGTAATCAGTACTGTCATTGCTTTTCATATCTCTCTTCTGATTCGTCGAGTCCATGTACCCTTGACCAATCAGTAACTGGCTTTCAAAATCATAAAAACACTCAAGCAAGAGCAGAATTGTAACTATCGTTTTAATGTTTTGATTATTTTCATGGATAATAATGTTCTGTATGTGTGCATTATGCACTTAAACCCTGTGATATATTCAGACAGTAGTAACCATAATTTGGAAAAAACACCTGAGGTAATTAAGCCGCCCATCAGGGACACTTATTTGTTTTCACATAAGTTCGACTGATTACCGCTGCCGCCGCCACAAGATTATGGTCTCCCTTGAGTAACTTCTTGGGCTTTCAATTTTTTCTTTCCTTCTTATCTTTCTTTAAAACTATAAGGGCGGGAAAAATTTTTGGGATACTTTGCAGAGACCTTAAGCTTTACTTAAGGTAACCTTAAGTATTTTTCAAAAAACACCCCGTCATCACGTTTCGGAAAAAACCACACACCTGTTCTATAAAATTTATCGGGTACATTCTAGACCTATATCCGCAGGTCGGAAAGGATTTTCTCATCAATCAGACCATAGATGCCTGAATGAGAGGTGTTTTATTTTTTTTAAATGGGTACTTGGTCTGTATCTCAAAAACGGTCAGGATTTCAGCATTTTGTTGGAATAACTTATTCAGCTACTTTTTGATAATCTTTCACATGCCGAAGTTTTAGCCCTGTATCTGCAATCTTAAGGTCACCTTAATGTCAAAAAAAGGGGGTTTTAGCCCTCCAGTTCGCTTAGTTTTTTCACTTTTTTCAACCAAACTTGGTATATATGTTAAGATTTACCAAAGGATTATCCTGACTTTATGGTGACCTTAAACTGTTAATATAATTGGAGCTATGGTCCCCTAAAGTCATAAAATTTGGAATAAAGCCGTCTGGTCCCTTTCTTTTTCCATATTTAACGTAAATTGATATTAAAGTAGATGAAAAGAAGGGTCTTACTACCTTATGATTTAAATATTAATGATGTTATGGCCATCTTAAACTTAAAATTTAGGGTTTTTTAGCCCTAAGCTCAGTTAATGTTTAAATTTTTAAAATAAAACTTGGCACTTTTATAAAGGTTGGCAGAAAGGGACATTCTCATTTTATGGTCACCTTAAAGTCGCAATATGAATGACGTTATGGTCACCTTACTGTGAAAAAAGGAAGTTTTCAGCCTCCAGCTATGTTATTGTTCAACTGACCTCAGCTAGACTTTATGCACTTAAAAAGGGTGACAAAAGGGACATTCTTATTTTATGGTCACCTAAAAGTCCCAATATGAATGAAGTTATGGCCACCTTGCCATGAAATTATGGAGTAATTACTCTCCAGCTATCGTATTGTTCAGCTGACCTCAGTTAAATTTTGCAAACTTATTAAAGATGAAAATAGGGACATTGTTATTTTCTTTCCACCTTGGAGTTCCAATGCAAGTACAGTCATGGCCACCTTGAAGTCAAAATGAGGGATTTCAGCTCCCAACCTACTTACTGTTCAATAACATCAGTTCAACTTGACACATTGATTAAGTTTAAGGAAGACTTTTAATGACCATTTCCTTAAAATTCCTGTTTTTATGTCAGCTGACTTGTCAGTCAACTGACATTATGGCATCACTCTGCGCGGTCCACGTACACATCCACGTGAACAACTTCTCCTCCAAAACTACAAGACCCAGAGACATGTTGTTTTTTAAAAGATACCTTATCTATCGAGGATGATAAATCGTAAAATCCATGCAGATCTGTGTGTTTGTTTGTTCCCCAGAGCCATTAGAAGAGAGGTACCCCCACCCAAAGTCTGAAAATTTCAACACTTTATCACAATTTTCTCACTGACTATTGCAGGGATTTCTCTCATATCTTGCATACATGTACTAGGCCACCAGTAGATTCCCTTGTGGGAGTATCAGGCCTGGATCTTTCTTAATTATTTTTTATGAATTTTTGATGCATTAAAATTCATGTATTCATGCACTAAAACACATTTTGTTAAATGTATTTTTGATGTAGTTTTGTGTCAGTTATAACATTGTAAAATTTCAGAACCGTAGCCCCTTACATAATTAAGTAATTGCTGTTAAACCTAAACTTTCTACTGCAGCAAAGAATCTTTTTCTCACCTGCATTTAATTTCAGTGAGGGGAGTGAGGAAGAGGCAGTCTTTTTCTGCACAGATCTGCCCCCTCCCCACTCCCCTCACTCAGATAAAAATGCATGTGAGAAAAGAATTGCCTCTGTGTATGGGGGATGAGGGGGGAAGTGAGATGGGGAAGTGAGATTATGTGTGTGTGTTGTAAGTCTGACTTCTCCCCCTGCCCCATTCAAACAAAGAAGAGAATATGTGTGCAATGTGTGTATCTTTTCTGTCTTACGAAAAAAAAAAAATAAAAATAAAAAAAAATAAACTGAAAGATAATGGAAAGGTTCACTCTCACTGAGCTTTATCAAGCCTAGCTGTGCATGTATGCTGTTATTCTGCTTACAGTCTAATACTGCAACTGATACAGTTTTTAGATAACCAACTTTCCCATCAGATACAAAACACAGTAAAGCTTACCTTCTCCTTACAATCTCATACAACAACTACTACAGCTTTATTAACTCAAGTCTCCATCCGGGCCGCTCATTTCTGTTAGCAAAAACCTTTTTCTAGTTAATTTTTCTGAAACAATAAATCAAAGAAATGGGTAGTTTGCTTCCTGAACAATTTATTGAGCTTAAGATGAATTAATGATTTCTGCTAATTTTATTATAAATTTGCTAACCATGACATAGCTATAACTTCCTGTTTACAATTTTTTTTATTTGAGACAGAAATTGTGTGACAAGATTTGTGAGTTTTACGTGTATTTTTTAAAATTTATTTATTTAGGATTTTACATCGCTTTTAACACTGTACAGGTCATATCATGACGGGTAGCTGGAAGGGCAGATGAAACCAGTACATACAGTTGGTCAAGGTTCTGTACTGTAAACTGCCGATCAACGTCAAGCAACTACCAGCTTTTCCACTTGAGGTGGGGCTGGGAACCGAAATCCGATCTCAGAGGTGCAGTGTGTGACCTTCGCAGCAGACCAGCGGACAACTGCCAACTCTCTTGTCGGGCCGAAATCTTACTATACACACAGACTGCCATGTCCTCCATCATTTAAAAGGCAAAAACACATCATATTTTAAAAATATATGCAATATATTAGCAGTATAATCACATTTTTACTTCAAATTTCTACCATATTTCTTGGAGGAAGTTGTCACCCATTTACAGACGTAAACAAACGCTTTGCGAATGTATGACCCGACTGCAAATGCGCGACCCGATTTTTCGACCAATCAGCTTTCGGCTTACATATAATACATGTTTGGCATGTGAGGCCATAGGAGATCATGGGATGGGAATCTTCTGATTTGTTCAGATTTGGCCTTGGGTCCCTCGTTAAAGGTCAAACAAGGACAGCCACACTTAAAATTGCTTATAACTCAGGTATTATTGGTCCTAGAGTTTTGGGATGGGAAACCAACCTTCAGGAAATCATGGGCTGGAAGTCTTCTGATGTCAGATTTTACCTTTTGCCCTTCCCTTTAGGTCAAACAAGAATAGCAAAATTTAAAAGTGCTTATAACTCACTTATTATTGGTCCTAGAGTTTTGGGATGTTAATCAACCAAAAGGAAATCATGGGTTGGGAGTCTTTTGATTTGGTCAGATTTGGCCTTGGGCCGTCCTTCAAAGTCAAATGAGGATTGCCAAACTTAAAAGTGCTCATAACTCGCTTATTTTTGGTCCTAGAGGTTTGGGATGTAAGACCAACCAATAGAAAATCATGGGTCCCCCCCCCCACTTTCAAGGTCAAACGAGGATAGCCACACTTAAAAGTGCTTCTCACTCGCTTATTATTGATCCTAGAGGTTTGGGATGTGAAACCAACCTTCAGGAAATCATGGGCTGGGAGTATTCTGATGTGGTCAGGTTTAACCTTGCCCCCCTTCTTCAAGGTCAAACAAGGATAACTAAACTTAAAACTGAAAAATTGCTTCCCAGAGGTTTGCAATGTTAAGCCACCTTATAGGTCATCATGTGCTGGGAATCTTTTGATGTGTTTAGATTTGAACTTAGATCCCTCCTTCTAGGTTCAATGAGGATAGCCAAACTTTAAAGTGCTTATAACTCATTTATTATTATGTCCACCCCACGTCCGTCGTCACACTTAGTTTCCAGTCATTTCAAGGAGAACTATTTATCCCATCTTTACCAAATTTGGTATGTGTCTTTATTGGATTAATAGCTTGCATGGGATTGCTTTTGGTGAAGATAGCTGTATGGCTAACTGAGTAATAGCTACTTAACTACTTTTGTGTACTTCTTTTGTTTTCGGGCATTTTAAGGAAAAATATTTGACATATCTTTACCAAATTTGGTATGAGCAAGAGTTAGGTCAATAGCTTGCTTTGGATTGCTTTTAGTGGTAATAGCTGTATAACTGACTCAGTAATAGCTACTTAGCTACTTTGAGTAGCTTTTTTATTTTAAGCATTTTAAAGGAAAAGTATTTGACCTATGTTCACAAAATTTGGGATGGAAGATTATTGGATCAGTAGCTTGCTTGGGATTGCTTTTGGCGATAATACCTTTATAGCTAATTGTGTAATAGCCACTGTGCTATATAGCTATTATGCTATTCTTAGTTGACTTTTTTTCTGGAAATTTTAACGAAACAATGTTTTCTATCTTAACAAAAATTTATATGAAGGATAATTGGGCCAATAGTTTGGCCAGGATAGCTTTTTGTCGATCATAGCTTTGTAGCTATCTGAGTAATAGCTGCTTTGCTACTTTGAGCCTACTCTGAATTGCATTTCTCTTTTCACTCTTTTAAAGGAAACATATTTAACTCATCTTTGTAAAAATTTGGTGTGAAGGTTTATAAGGGTCAATTGTTTGCTTGGTATTGTTGTTGATGGTAATAGCTTTAACCTCCTGAGTAATAGCTACATAGCAAAAAACATAAATATGTTTATCTCCTAAACCGTGCGAGATAGAGCGATTTCGTCGAAAATTTTGACCCACAGGGTATCTAAGCAATGTACTCTTGGCAATTTTGAAAAAAAAAATTCCTTTGCCCAAAAATGGCGGCCATTTTGAATTTTCGAACTTTTGCCAAAAATGGAAAAAGACCAATTTGCTTCTATCTCCTTAACCGTGCGAGATAGAGCGATTTCGTCGAAATTTTCAGCCCACAGGGTATCTTAGCAAACTACTCTTTGCAATTTTCAAAAAAATTTACTCTCTTTGAAAATGGCGGCTATTTTGAATTGTCGAATTTTTACCAAAAATGCAAAAGCACAAATTTGCTTCTATCTCCTTAACTGTGCGAGATAGAGCGATTTCTTCAAAATTTTGACCCACAGGGTATCTCAGCGGTGTACTCTTGGCAATTTTGAAAAAAAAAAAATTCCTCTGCCCAAAAATGGCGGCCATTTTGAATTTTTTCGAATTTTTGCCAAAAATGGCAAAACACAAATTTGCTTCTATCGAGATAGAGCGATTTCGTTAAAATTATCGACCCACAGGGTATCTTAGCAAACTACTCCTTGCAATTTTCAAAAAATTTTACTATCTTTGAAAATGGCATCTATTTTGAATTTTCGAATTTTTGCCAAAAGTGCAAAAACACAAATTTCCTTCTATCTTCTTAACCGTGCGAGATAGAATGATTTCGTCAAAATTTTCAACCCCCAGGGTCTCCAGAGTGTACTGGCGACTTTTTACAAAAATCACTTTCCCGCCACTTTTGGCGGCCATCTTGAATTTCTGTGTGAAACGTAAAAACACTTATCTCAGAAACTGTGCGAGATAGAGCGATTTTTATGAAATTTTTGGCCCACAGGGTATATGAAGAGTCTACTGGCGACTTTGCAAAAATCGCTTACCTGCCACTTTTGGCAGCCATCTTGAATTTTTGCGTAAAATGCCAAAGGGCATTTATCTTGGAAACGGTGCGAGATAGAGAGATTTTGACGAAATTTTCCACCGACAGGGTACATTCATAGTCTACTGGCGACTTTTCGCAAAAATCACTTTCCCGCCACTGTTAGTGGCCATCTTTCATTCTGGCATTTATCTCAGAAACGGTTTGAGATAGAGCGATTTTGATGAAATTTTTAAACCACAGGGTATCTGCAGAGTATACTGGCGACATTTAACAAAAATCGCTTTGCCGGCATTTTTGGCGGCCATCTTGAATTTCTGTGTAAAACGCAAAAACGTGTTTATCTTGGTAATGAAATTTTGGCTGCCATCTTGAATTTTGGCGGAAATTGAATATGTCATTTATCTCAAAACCCCTTAGAGATAAAGTGATTTCAAGCAATGTTTGGCCCCTTTGGGTATTAGAGACCTTAGATATAGTGCCCGTGAAAAAAGTTGAATTTCCAGAATTTTGTCCGCCATCTTGAACTTTGGCGGAAATTAAAAATGTCGTTTATCGAAAACCATAAGGGATAGAGCAATTTCAAGCCAATTTTTGACCATTTGGATATTAGAGATCTTTGGTATATTGCCTCTGAAAAATGTCAGATTTCTCAAATTTCGCCCACTATCTTCAATTTTATCGGAAATCGAATCTCAAAAACCTTTAGAGACAGAGTGATTTTGAGCAAATTTTGAACCAATTGAAAAAGACATGAAGCTGAAATATAATAAATATTTAAGTATCATTGATATATTTTACAAATGAAACAGCCGGTCTTGTAAGACTACTGTACAATTGTTGCAAAACGTCCATGGGGTGAACATTACACATGATAATGTGTGTTCTTCTATGCTATCCTGTTTCTTTTCATATGTTGCAGCTACTCTCGACAGGGCATCCTATTTCTAGTTGGTCCTAAAAGTTTGGAATGTCAAACCAACTTATAGGAAATAATGGGTGGGGAGTCTTCTGACATGGTCATATTTGACCTTTGGTCCCCCCTTCAAGGTCAAACGAGGATAGCAAAACTTAAAACTGGTGATAACTCACTTATTAGTGGTTCAAGAGTTTTGGAATCTGAAACCAACCTATAGGAAATCATGGGCGGGGAGTCTTCTGATATGGTCAGATTTTACCTTGGGCCCCTCTGTCAAGATCAAAGGAGGATAGCCAAACTTAAAGTGCTTATAACTCACTTATTATTGGTCCTAGAGGTTTGCAATGTCAAGCCAACCTACTACTGTTCTTCAGTCTTTCAAGGACACAAATGTGCATTTATTTAGAAATAAAAAAGTCTGAAATCAACCCAATCAACACCTTTGGCATGAGACAGTGCAATCTAGGTATTTTTACATTTTGTTTATTTTAGGAGTGAAACATGGCACTTCTGATGGTTTGCATAGATGACAAATAGATTGTATCGTTGCACTGGGGATATCCAGTTTGATGATTCTGCCCCAGTTATTGGTCAATTCACTGATGTACGATTGAAACCTTTCTCAGAAACATGTAACTACCTGCAGTATCAAAAACCCCTCACCAAAGAAAAACCTTGTTTCTTTGCACAGATCAGGTCACTATGTGAGTACAATTGTTTTCAAAAGCATCCTCACACATGTCATGAGGACAGTATTGTATACTACTTAAGTTATTATCTCCTGCTGGGCTTTAGCCCGGGAGGGAGATTATGAAATGATGCCTGTGTGTGCGTGCGTGTGTGCGTTAGTTAGTCACGCAGATTTCTCCAAAACTACTACAGCTACAGATTTTTTGTAAATTAATTGTCCCAATGAATTTTCACGCCCTCGAAATTTTTTTTGGTTTTATGGACTTAGGCCTAAAGATAAGTGAGTAATAGCAATCTTAGCTACTTGGAGTAAAGGGCTCATGACTCAAAAACTATTGCAGTTACAACTTTTTCTTCAAATATGTTGTTCAGCTACTTTGTCCTTAGCTATAAGATGGTACATAGTTTGGGGTCCCATTGCATGCCATAAGTGAGTAATAGCTATTTTCTTATTTGTAGCAAAATAATGACATAAGTAAATGTCAAATATCTTCAAAAGTATTAAAGTTAGGTAATTCTTTTCAAATATGTTGTTCATCTACTTTTTGATAAGCTATCACATAGTAAAGTTTCAGATCTGTTACACATTGGATAGCTGAGTAATAGCTACTTTGAAATTCTACAGTTGAGTAAATCCATTGTAACTCCAAAACTAGTATTTTCCTAAAATATGTTGTTCAGCTACTTTGTCCTTAATTATAAGATGCCATATAGTTTGGGGTTCTATTGCATGCCATAAGTGAGTAATAACTATTTCCTTATTTGAAGCAAAATAACGACATGAGTAAATGTCAAATATCTTCAAAAGTATTAAAATTAGGGAATTCTTTTCAAATATGTTATTCATCTAGTTTTTGGTAAGGTATCACATACTAAAGTTTGAGACCTGTTGCACATTGGATAGCTGAGTAATAGCTACTTTGAAATTGTGACTGTTGAGTAAATCCATTGTAACTCCAAAACTATTGCAGTTAGAGTATTTTCCAAAAATATATTATTCAGCTGCTTTTTCCTTATCTATAAGATGGCATATAGTTTGGGGTTCTGTTGCATGCCATAAGTGAGTAATAGCTATTTTCTTATTTGTAGCAAAATAACAACATAAGTAAATTTCAAATATCTTCAAAAGTATTCAAGTTAGGGAAATATTTTCAAATATGTTATTCATCTAGTTTTTGATGAGCTATCAGATAGTAAAGCTGCAAACCTGTTGCACACTGGACAGCTGAGTAATAGCTACTTTGAAATTGTGACTGTTGAGTAAATCCATTGTAACTCAAAAACTACTGCAGTTACAGGATTTTCCTAAAATAATTTGTTCAGCTACTTTTTCCTTAACTATAAGATGGCATATCGTTTGGGGTTCCATTGCATGTCATAAGTGAGCAATAGCTATTTTCTTATTTCTAGCAAAATTATGATGGAAATAAATGTCAAATACCTTCACAAGTACCAAAGTTAGGCAAATCTTTTCATTTGTTATTCATCTAGTTTTTGAAAAGCTTACTTTCCTGTGTCCTTTATATTTTTGTTGCTTTTGGAGATGTAGGTCAATAGCTAAGTGAGTAGATAGCTGAGCAAGAGCTACTAAAATGAGTAAATGTCTTTTATCTCTAAAAGTATTACAGGTAGGCAATTTCTTCTAAATAAGTCATTCACCTACTTTTGGGTGATCTACCACATAGTGAAGTTGCAGAACTGTAGCTCTTTGGATAGCTGAGTAATAGCTACCAAAATGAGTAATTGTCTTTTATCTCTAAAAATATTACACATAGGCAATTTCTTCTAAATAAGTCATTCACCTACTTTTGTGTGATCTACCACATAGTGAAGTTGCAGAACTGTAGCTCTTTGGATAGGTGAGTAATAGCTACTAAAATGAGTAAATGTCTTTTATCTCTAAAAGTATTACAGGTAGGCAATTTCTTCTAAATAAGTCATTCACCTACTTTTGGGTGATCTACCACATAGTGAAGTTGCACAACTGTAGCTCTTTGGATAGCTGAGTAATAGCTACCAAAATGAGTAATTGTCTTTTATCTGTAAAAATATTACACATAGGCAATTTCTTCTAAATAAATCATTCACCTACTTTTGTGTGATCTACCATGTAGTGAAGTTGCAGAACTGTAGCTCTTTGGATAACTGAGTAATAGCTACTAAAATGAGCAAATGTCTTTTATCTCTAAAAGTATTACAGGTAGGCAATTTCTTCTAAATAAGTCATTCACCTACTTTTGGGTGATCTACCACATAGTGAAGTTGCAGAACTCTAGCTCTTTGGATAGCTGAGTAATAGCTACTAAAATGAGTAAATGTCTTTTATCTCTAAAAGTATTACAGGTAGGCAATTTCTTCTAAATAAGTCATTCACCTACTTTTGGGTGATCTACCACATAGTGAAGTTGCAGAACTGTAGCTCTTTGGATAGCTGAGCAAGAGCTACTAAAATGAGTAAATGTCTTTTATCTCTAAAAGTATTACAGGTAGGCAATTACAGTGGAACCTCTATTATCCGACCCTCTATTATCCAAATTTTCAATTATCCGACCTCAAACCCACTCTCCCAACTCCTTTTAAACCTGTTATTTTAGGCTTTCTATTATCCAACCTTTCTATTATCCGACCTAATTGTTACTCTCCCTAGAGGGTCGGATAATAGAGATTCTACTGTACTTCTAAATAAGTCATTCACCTACTTTTGGGTGATCTACCACATAGTGAAGTTGAAGAACTGTAGCTCTTTGGATAGGTGAGTAATAGCTACCAAAATGAGTAATTGTCTTTTATCTCTAAAAGTATTACAGGTAGGCAATTTCTTCTAAATAAGTCATTCACGTACTTTTGGGTGATCTACCACATAGTGAAGTTGCACAACTGTAGCTCTTTGGATAGCTGAGTAATAGCTACTAAAATGAGTAAATGTCTTTTATCTCTAAAAGTATTACAGGTAGGCAATTTCTTCTAAATAAGTCATTCACCTACTTTTGGGTGATCTACCACATAGTGAGGTTGCAGAACTGTAGCTCTTTGGATAGCTGAGTAATAGCTACTAAAATGAGTAAATGTCTTTTATCTCTAAAAGTATTACAGGTAGGCAATTTCTTCTAAATAAGTCATTCACCTACTTTTGTGTGATCTACCTCATGGTGAAGTTGCACAACTGTAGCTCTTTGGATAGCAGAGTAATAGCTACTAAAATGAGTAAACGTCTTTTATCTCTAAAAGTATTACAGGTAGGCAATTTCTCCTAAATAAGTCATTCACGTACTTTTGGGTGATCTACCACATAGTGAGGTTGCAGAACTGTAGCTCTTTGGATAGCTGAGTAATAGCTACTAAAATGAGTAAATGTCTTTTATCTCTAAAAGTATTACAGGTAGGCAATTTCTTCTAAATAAGTCATTCACCTACTTTTGTGTGATCTACCTCATGGTGAAGTTGCAGAACTGTAGCTCTTTGGATAGCTGAGTAATAGCTACTAAAATGAGTAAATGTCTTTTATCTCTAAAAGTATTACAGGTAGGCAATTTCTCCTAAATAAGTCATTCACCTACTTTTGGGCGATCTGCCACGTAGTGAAGTTGCAGAACTGTAGCTCTTTGTATAGCTGAGTAATAGTTATTAAAATGAGTAAATGTCTTTTATCTCTAAAAGTATTACAGTAGGCAATTACAGTGGAACCTCTATTATCCGACCCTCTATTATCCGAATTTTCAATTATCCGACCTCAAACCCACTCTCCCAACTCCTTTTAAACCTGTTATTTTAGGCTTTCTATTATCCAACCTTTCTATTATCCGACCTAATTGTTACTCTCCCTAGAGGGTCGGATAATAGAGATTCTACTGTACTTCTAAATAAGTCATTCACCTACTTTTGGGTGATCTACCACATAGTGAAGTTGAAGAACTGTAGCTCTTTGGATAGGTGAGTAATAGCTACCAAAATGAGTAATTGTCTTTTATCTCTAAAAATATTACACATAGGCAATTTCTTCTAAATAAGTCATTCACCTACTTTTGTGTGATCTACCACATAGTGAAGTTGCAGAACTGTAGCTCTTTGGATAGCTGAGTAATAGCTACTAAAATGAGTAAATGTCTTTTATCTCTAAAAGTATTACAGGTAGGCAATTTCTTCTAAATACGTCCTTACCTACGTTGGGTTGATCTACTGCATAATAAAGTTGCAGAACTGTAGCTCTTTGGATGGCAGAGTAATAGCTACTAAAGTGAGTAAATGCCTTTTGTCTTTAAAAGTATTGCAATCTAACATTAAACTTGTCACTTCTACATGTGCCTCCATCTCACAAGAAAATTTATATTCCACTATCTTTAGTACATCTAATTTATATGGCGGGAGATAAATGCATGCGTCAGAATGCTTGTTGTTTTCAGTATCAGTACTAAATGTAATAAGAGTTAGTACTAGGAAATACCTCCAGTTTTCCTGGTTGGTGTGATTGCCCACTGTGCCAAACAGTGATGAAGCCAAATTTAATTTTTTAGCTTCTGTATGCCATAAAACACCATAGTGAAGGAATTTTGGTGACTTTTACCCCACAACCTTTAAAGGCAGTGGGGATATTGTTTTTCACCCATGTTGACCCATGGTCAGTCAAACGGGGTAGAGGTGGGAAAACCTTGTATCTGGCTGTATCTCAGAAACCGCGAGGCATAGGAACTTCATACTTGATGTGGCATTGTTTAGGGAGTTAAGTGTGTAATATCATGGTGTGACCTTGATTTGATCTTTAACCTTGTAGTGACCCTGACTTTCAAAACCTTGTCCCTGCTATTTCTTGGAATTTGTAAGCTGAAGTAGGGACATTGGTTGGGTGATGTAGGTGTGGAAGGTAGTGGTTGACCTTTATTGACCTTTGACCTAGTAGTGACCTTGAACATCAACATCCTGTCCAGGCTATATCTCAGAAATCATAAGATGCATGAAGTTGATACTTGGCAGGGTTATTGGTTGGAAGTGGAGGTGTCCAACATCATCATGTAACCATTATTTGACATTTGACCTTGCTGTAGTGACGTTAACCTTTAAAATCTTACTCGGGCTATATTTTGGAAACTGGTGTACAAAATTGATACTTTCAGTGGATATTGGTCGAGGAGTTTAGGTGTGCAGTGTCATGGGATGAGCTTTATTGGACCTTTGACATTACACTATTGACCCTGTTTTTAAAATGTTGTCCAGGCTATATCTCAGAAACTGTATGATGTATGTACTTAAAACTTTCCAGAAATATTGGTTTGGTGGATTCGCTTCAAATTTGGCACATGTATGCAGTACCTATGGCAAAAATTTCTGAATATGGTGATATTTTGATAGTGATCTCGATGGGTATCTGGATATCCGGGTACCCCATCGTTGAATTAACTTTTTTCAGTTGCACTTAGTTTTCTGCTTACCTAAAGGAAAAGTGCAGGAGATATCTGAACCAAATTTTGGTATAGAGGGTTATATGGTCTATAGCCTGCTTGTTGGTGCTTTGCAGTGATATAGCTCCATAGCAATACTATTAATAGGCTAGAATAGCTAATTAGCTATTTTGAGTTAATATCTTATCACTTTTTCCTCACATTTTGTTTCCACTTATTTTAAGAAAAAGTGTTTTGGCTATCTTTACCAAATATGCTATGCAGTGTTATTGGGTCAGTAGCTTCCTTGGTACTGCTTTTAGTTATCATAGCTATAGTAGCTTATTAATGGCTAATTACCTATTTTGAGTAGCAAGTTGGTTTCCATGCTTTAACCGGAAAATGAATCAAGATACTTGAACAAAATTGTCTATGGATAATTATTGGAATAATAGCTTGTTTGGTATTGCTTGTGGGAGTCAAAGTTATATAGCTAAATCAATAATAGCCACTTAGCTACTTAATTAGCTGTTTAACGTTAACATTTAGTTCAGTCATTCTGTTCAATCATTGCATGTAATGATGATCTGTATTTCAGTAATTCCTGGACATGACTAAAATCCATTCATTGACTGTAAAATATACTGACAAGAAGTGATTGTTCAGAGTATAATTTCTAAGTTTTGCTATTTCTTAAAATGTGTTGGTGAGATTTAGCACTAGCTGATTAACTTTCTTAAAATGTGTTGGTGAGATTTAGCACTAGCTGATTAACTTTCTGGTATTTAGTTTGTTCAGCTGGGAAACAAAAAAATATCAAATTATATACACCTTTCTAATAATATATTTTATGGAATTTGGAAATTTTATAGAAAATTGAATGCTTTCTGTTCAGTTATTAAAAGAGTACAATACATACACCTGTTCATATTTGTTTATGTTTTTAGGCCCAAATAGCATTGTGTCCCTTGGCATTGCAAGCTCTGATATAGCTGATGAGGTTCATCCAGGAAACTGGAATGGTAGCGTAGGTTACCGTAATACAGGCAAATGTATTTCTAGTCATCATGACGGGGGCAACACTGATGGAGAGATATTTGGTGTTGGTAAGATAGAAATGTGTAAACATTCTAGTTGTATTTTATAAAAGTACATCTCCTTGTTAAAACACATTGTAACATAAACTTGTCAGAATGTTTGTAAACTGAAAGAAGTGACTTTGTATGAAACCTTAATAATCAAATCCTTAGGTTCCACAAAGATAGTGATAATAAGTTGCCACACCAGTACATACTTTTGCATGTACTTTGTGAAACCTGGAAAAGCATCTTGATGTATAGATTATTTCTTTATCTTTCCAGGAGATATATTTGGGGTTTTGGTGACATATTTTGGCAAGAAATGGTCCACTGTAGTTTTTTTACGGAATGGAACACCAGTAGCTACAAGGTCGGTATGTAAAGTGAGGAAGTTACTTGTAGAGTGTACCATTAGACTACATGTTTGATAAACTGGTAATGTTTTTGCTGTTAATTTTTGACATGTAATTGTACCCGCATATACCAATTATATAGTGAAAAGGAAATGGCATTATTTATCGATATTGGAGATATTTATTGCTTTGGGACTGAGTTACCGATATCGAGATCTAAAGACGTATTTCAATATCGCCATTTTAAGTAAAATTGTAATCTTACACTGCATACATTTTAAATAAAGCCTAAGTATGAAGAAATTGTACAGTTTTATCTCACATTTTTGAAGTTTTCTATGCGTTTTTGATGAAAACTGCAATGTTTCGTTTTGATAAATTTTGCTTCCTGTTAGTAGTTGGGGATATACTAGAATAAAATGCTTTTGGTTTCCCGGATGTGCACGTTTTGGTAGATAATATCAACCCCCTGATGTCATCCAATTTTGAAATATTTTTACATTCAATATTGATATCCATACAGCCAAACAATTTACCCACTGGTGTTTAAGCATTCTTTGTGTCCTCTCCGACAGAAATGTATTTACATTTTATGTCAGCCAGAGGGAGCTTAATTCTGTACTAAATGTGTTATTTTGACCTTTGTGATCCCTAGCCTATAACATAAATTTACTCAAAAGTTAAGTTTTCTAAAATGTTTCAAAAGATCTTTGGCACATATAGCAAAAGCTAAATAAAAGAGCTTTAGTAATGTAAGTTTTACACACAGTAATCCCTTTGTCTCCTTATCAAAACAGACAAAGTTGGGACATTCATAAAATTTATTTATCTTTTGCAGTCAAATTTAAATGTAAAATCATATAATTTTAGGTTATTATTTAATTGCTGAAAACTTATTCTAAAAAATTATGAAAGGTAGATGCCTGGTTTTGGTATTCCATAAAAAGCTATTGATTTCCTAAGGAGACAGATAATCTTGAAAGAAACTTTTGAAACGAAATGGAACTTCCGGCATAATGAACGAGCGCTCCGCGCTCGACCATTATCCACCAAAAGTACCGTCCTTTTATAGAGGTCATAAAGTGCTCACCCTCGGACTTTATTTCTACAACTAGATTTAATATAAAATGAAACAAGCAGTTGAGGCAAGTTATAAATAGTTGTTGGTTTTCTGACCAATGCAACAGTAACCAGATGAACTAACTTTCCATTTACAACCTTAGAGTTCATCATATTTCGAAAAAGTCTGCTACACTTATCTCTTCTTCTTAAAATGTGAACATTCTGTGTTTTCAGGTACTTGTTCAATTCAGATCACAGCCAATTTTTACCAACTGTTGCTTTGGAAAATGGGCCAGTAGAACTGGGTTTAGTGTGGCCCGACAGTGTAATGGGGCCACCCAGTTATTCTGAGGTATTGGTGAATTGATAATGAATTTATAATTTTATTGCGTTAATACATCCTATCCAATGGACAATTTGCTAAACCGGTCGGCGCAGACCGGCCCATCAAACATCAGAAAAAGATGACCTGTGTTTCCACCGGCTGGCCGGTCCGTAGTACTGTGCACTCCCCAGATGGCGCCTCGTACTTCCTTCCTGTCTAGGCAACCTGACGTCATAGCATCTTTTTCGTTTGGCGCGTGTACTGTGCAGACGTGTTTTCAACAATCTATAGATATTTTAAGGAAAAGTGTGGATTATGAAGGATTTTCTACCTTATTTGCAAATAATTTATTGTAGAAGTGTTACTTACATATCAAGCACGGATATACATTATAATATCTGCTGGAAACGCTCCCTAGTTGACTCAATTTAGTGTTGATGATAGGGCAGTAATCGACGAGATATATGAAGGCAGCCATTTTCTAGTTTCCTCCCATTCAACAATTGTGTTGTTAGGGACAGATCGCCAATATTTAGAAAGGAATGGATATACTACTTACAAGGTATTTTTATCCGTGTCTTTTGTTTTGAATGTACCTTCTGTAAGATTCCAGCTACAATCATGGAAGAAACGTCAGCATTTATGCAATAAATAGAAGGAATTCCTCAACAGAAGCAAGAGGTGCATTCTTCAGATTTCTTCAAAGCACACTGGTACCGACTTCTCTGCTGTAAAGCATCAGTCACACCAGCCTAGCTCGAGTATTAGTGTTTTCATCAGAACTTCATATCTACGACATAGAAGGAATTTCATCTTCAGTCACTCTCACTCCCACCCTTGTGGACCCGGCTCCTATGTCGGTAATAGGGCAGTGGATGGCCAGGACACTGGTTTGAGTGCACAGCCGGCTGAGAAGAACCGACTTCAGACCGGCACCGACCAGGATTTTCTTCTTCAGAGCGCACTGGTCCAGGCAGCCGACCAGCCAGCTCAAAAGAACGCGACCTTTGACGTCATTTTTTGCACGAAGCTGGTCACGTGATTCACCGACCAGGTCACAAAGCTGATCACGTGATTCACCGAACAAGAAGGTCAGAAGTGCATTCTTTTTGCTCACGTCTACTGTGATTCCAGTTTTGAGTTCCTGAAATTTACCTCCAGAGCTCACTGGTACAGACTTCTCTGCTACAAGCATCAGTCGACCAGCCAGCTCACGATCACGTTTAACAGGCAATTCTTTCTACATATTGCTACTGCGCTCTTCACAGCTTATGTCTACTGTGATACTAGTCCCTCTCTCATGGATCCGGCCTTTGTTGTCGGTAGTGGGGTTTGTGGATTAGCAGAATTCTGCGCATTTGCCTGTTAAATATCACACAAAGAACGCGACCACTGATTGCGTCTTCAATCAGCCAATTGCATGTCTTTCCGACCAGCAAGCTGGTCACGTGACATGCCGAACAACAATTGCTTCTAAATATATCTTACAAGGGCTTTCCTAGCAACTGTCAAATCCACAAATAAGACGTGCGCTTAAAAAAAATACTTTAATTAATGAAGGAAACATACAGTAAACTGAATTCAACACAAAGAATAGTTGTAAACTTCCTTCATCAACTGGTTACAGAGTGTACCGACCGTGTACCGGTTACACAGCCTTGTACAGTTGCTTCAATAACTGATTACAGTGTACCGACCGGCTACACAGCCCTTTACAGTTACCCCAGCAATTGGTTACAGTGTACCGACAGGGTACCGGCTACACAGCCTTGTACCGTTGTTTCAACAACTGGTTACAGAGTGTACCGACCGGGTACCGGCTACACAGCCTTCACTGAACGGTTCATATTAGCCGGTTCATATTAGCCGGTCACAGAACCTTCCTGCCTATTACCAACCAACACCAAGAATCACAACTCCAAGGTCTTCTACCAGCTGGCCATTCCTCATCAGCAGCCTGTTCACCGGCCTAAGACTGATGACAGGCCTAATAATGTGTAGTCCCTGACAGGAAGTTTCCTTCCTACACAGAAACTGCTTCAACCGGTTAGAGTTCACCAACCGGTTACCGGCTATATAGTTTTCACTGAGCTGTTTTGCTTCACACCAGCTGGTTACAGAGACTACCGACCTATCAGGTGCAATTGCTGTCTTGCCCCTTTTTGCAGTACTGGTTTCAGAGGACCGGAACCGACCGGCAGACCCATCTGGGGATCACCTAGTTAGTAGACTAGTAACTAAATTCAGTGGTCAGCCTAACCTACCAGTTTTTACTGGTTATAGAGTATCACAGGCTACTGTGGCCATGAGTTGCTGGCTACAGAGAAAACAAATGGGTCTTTTGAACAGCAAAAGAAAAGGTGGTCCACACTCAAACAAGCCTTCATCGTGTCCGTTCAGGGGTCAGCCGTCATACAACTGACAATGTGTAAATGCTGCACCTTCAAGGTGGCTGACCCGGGGCAAAGGGTCTGTAAAATGGGAAGAGTTTTGTCATCCCCACCGGACTGGACCACAGCAATAATAGAAGGACTGTTCAGTTTTTTCATTGTCACCAGGCCGGACCAGTGTCCGGAGGGACAGAAAATGTTTGTCAAACTACCAAATGTCCCAAATGTGGCACACAATCTGCCTTTAGGGTCCAGATTAATCCGTTTTAGGAAATTAGGAAGCCTTGGGGACTGGACCCTAGGTAGTACAAATGTTGAAGGAGGGCTACACCCTGCCTCTCTAGTCAAGCCCAACTTGACAAGGTCACCAAAATCATCAGCTGCTATGTACATTCTCACAGGAACCTATATTGGTTCAGAGGCATTACATCAGCTTATGGGCAAAGATGCAGTCGAGCCATTGCAAATCTCTGGGCTTCTTCAACCGACCTTTTTGGTTTCAAAACCAGACAGCCGATGGAGACCTATTCTAGATCTGAGCAACCAGACCATCAGGACTTCCCTCCAACAAGGGGAGTGGGTTACCTCAATAGATTTCAAGGACACCTACTTCCATATACCTATACAAGAACAATCCAGGAAATGCCTGTGATTTCTCATCCAAGGTCGGGCATACCAATTCAAGGCCCTGCCTTTCAGTTTGTCCACAGCACCCTTGGAGTTCACCGTGATCCCAAAGGAGGTGAATCTGATGGCCATACACAAGGATTTAAGAAGCCACCAGTACCTAGACGACTGGTTGGTGAGAGCCAGATCCCACCAGACTTGTCTCCAACATACACAGGATCTAGTAAATAATGTGTCAGCAACTGGGTTGGCTGGTGAACTTAGAGAAATCAGAGCTGGAGCCCAAACAAGACTTCGATTTTGTAGGCTACCAGTTTGACCTCAGGTCTGATCGGGTCCGACTGACTCCAGACCGGTGGCAGAACCTTCCAGAGAAAATGCTGAAACTGCTATCCCTACCGGCTTGCCCGATCAGGGAATTCATGTACTAACTAGGTTTACTAACAGCTACAGAAAAGCGAGTTCATCTAGGCCGACTTCATATGAGACTCATTCAGTGGCATCACAAACACAACTGGAGGGTTCCAGAATCACTGGAAAAGGTGATCCCAACCCCCGGGTCCTTGCACCCCCATTTACAATGATGGCTGAAAGAAGACAATGTGCTTACAGGCCAACCATTACACCCAATAAAACATGCTCTGCAAATATTTACAGATGCATCAATAGAAGGGTGGGGCACTCACTTAGACGTGCACACTGCAAGAGGAACCTGGTCCCCTCCGGGAAGCAAGCTGCATATAAAATATCTAGAACTTAAAGCAGTCTTTCTGGCTTTAAAAGAGTTCCAAGACCTTGCTCAAACAAGATAGTACTTGTAGCAACCGACAACACCACAGTAGTGTCATATATAAATAGGGAAGGAGGCATGAGGTCGGGCCCACTTTGTGCCCTACTATGGAGAATCTTGACCTGGTGTACCAGGAAACAAGTGACTCTAAAGCCTGACACATTCCAGGCCGGCTGAATGTGGTAGCAGACAAGCTATCCAGGCTAGGCCAGACCATCCAGAGTAGTTTCTCCTTCCAGAGGTCTTCCACTATATGCAGCAAGTGGCACCGGCCCAAAATAGACTTATTTACCACGAGGTTCAATAAGTTGCCTCTGTTTGGGTCGCCGGTACCGGATCCCCTGGCCACAGCAGTGGATGCGCTCAGTTGACCATGGTAGGATCTGAAAGCATACACCTTCCCACCATCAGCCATATTGGACAAGTGGTGGAGAAGTTGCAAGACTCCCCATGCAAGAGAGTCATTCTGATTGCTCCGGGGTGGCCCAACATGCCTTGGTTTGGGATCTAGTGGCCATATCCAGCCAAATCCCACTGAGCCTGCCCAATCTGCCCAACCTGTTGACAGCCATTCAGTCAGATCCCTCACAGAAATCTGACAAATCTTAATCTCCATGCAGGGCTCCTAGAGCTTCAGCAATCGAGGAGCGGGGCTTTGTCTGAGGCAGTGGCAGCAAGAATTGAGGCTCCTCAAAGGGGATCAATCAGATCAGTCTATGAGGCAAGTGGGCCATTTTGTACAAGTAATGTATCATTCATCAGGTGGACTTCAGGGCCCCCCATGTAAAGTCAGTTGCTGACTTCCTTATGTGCCTGTTTCAGGACAGGAAGTTGCAGCCCAGCACCATTGATGGTTACAGGTCAGCCATTGCTGATAGACTGGGAAATTTGCCCATCAATATCAGTAAGGATGAAAATCTCACTCGTCTCCTGGATAGTTTCCACTGAGACAGACCCAAAGGCCGGAAGGGAATCCCCTCCTGGAACCTCTCCCTGGTTTTTGCACAGGTTGACAAGGTTCATTTTGAACTAATAAAGAGGCCTCCTTGAAGCATTTGACCTTCAAGACAGTTTTCCTCTTGGCCCTGGGGTCGGGCAAGCATAGAAGTGAGATACATTCTTGGAAAAACAGAAATATTAGACACCAATCCGACTGGTCAAAGGTGTCCCTGTACCCATCACCCAGCTTTCTCTCCAAGAATCAGCTGGCCAAAGAGGGTGCAGACAGTGTGACCCCAGGGGTTATAACAGCCCTGGCCCCAACTCTGGATAGATCCCTCAAGTCTGACAGGTCCCTCTGTCCGGCCAGAGCATTGCGCTACTATTTGGACAGGACCTCAGACCTCAGGCAGAATAAGGAGGTGGTTTTTGTCTCCTTTAATAAAGGTTTCGACAGAGACATCTCACCTGCCACTATCTCCTCTTGGATCAAGCAGACTGTGATCCTATGTTATGAGCTCTCTGACCAGGAGGCCCACTCTTTACATCAGGTTAAAACCCATGATGTCAGGGCCTTTGCTGCTCCTAAGGTCTTCCAGTTGGGAGTCTCCATAGTTTCAATCTTGTCAGCCTGCCACTGAAGTCACATAATACCCTCACACAGTTCTATCTGAAGGGTGTGGCTTGGGCTAACTTGCTGACTCGGAGCTTTACCAATTGGGCTCGGTATGGGCTGCTCAGCAGATCCACAGGTGGCCCTTAGATTGAGGAGATTTGTATATATGTACATAGTATAAACAGTTTCTACATGTACATAGTAAAAAATGTGATGTGCTTCCTTTGGGAGGTTTATTGACATTCTGGGACTGAACTCATCCCTCTCTTCCCCCTACCTCAGAGCAGGTCTGTTAAAAAGGGGGGAGGGCGACGTCGGTATAGCCCCGGGTAACCGGCTGCTGGCAACCGACCATGACCTTACAGGGTTTCCTGACCTTAAGGTCAATCCAGGCCTGGGCCTATTGGTCTTCTGACAAAGTCAGCCTAGACTGTAGGTTAAAATTTGCTATTGTGAGTTCACATATGTCTCTAGTAACTTACCCGCCGACCAAGCGGTAGTTATTCAGCAAATTGTCCATTGGATAGGATGTATTAACACAATAAAATTGCAAATTTAATAAGTAAATTAAATTTTTATAAGTTAATACCCTATCCAATGGACACACAAGACCCTCCCACCAACCCCGCTATCAGCTTACTAGGGGTCTAAGAGGTTTAGACAACGAAAAAGATGCTATGACGTCAGGTTGTCTAGACAGGAAAGAAGTACGAGGCGCCATCTGGGGAGTGCACAGTACTACGGACCGACCAGCCGGTGGAAACACAGGAAAGCCCACCAAACGCCAGAAAAAGACGTCCTGTATATAATACCGGCAGGACCGGTCAGTAGTGTGCATTCGCCAGGTGGCGCATCATACTTGCTTCCTGTCTAGACAGAGTGACGTCAGTTCATCTTTTTCATTTGGCGCGTGTAGTGTGCAGACATGTTTTTGAGGTGATCTCGAAGTTTGAAGAAAAGATGGATTTTTCTACGAATTTAAAGCTTATTTTCGTCTGAAATATAAATATTGTGTTTCTTACATATCATGGCCTCTCCAGGACTTAAACGAGGCAGTATCCAGCATTTTATGGCCAGTTTTGAAGATTTTCTTTTTGCTTGTCGAGACGAAGTCGTGGGGTGAGAAGTCGTGTTGTCCTTGCAGCATTCCTTCTTCTGTTCAGAAATGTATGTTTACCACGATTCACCCTCCATTTAATTCTACATTGTCGAGTAACACTGCGTGTATGTCGACGAGAAGAAATTAGAAGGAAAGAAGAATGCATCGTCTGACGTCATCACTTCCAGCTTATGTTTGTCACGTGACACGGACCTGGTCACGTGATACGCATTCAACAATGGAGGAATCGTGTTTTTCAACAGAAGTTTTCATCAGAAGAAGACGATCATTTATTACTCAACACCCATTTTTAAATCCAGCAACTCATCTGTTGGTGTGAAGAAATTAGATGACATTTGGTCACAGCAATCTGCGTGTTTTTGAAGTGCCGGTCATGTGACTTCACAGATCTCCATACACGACCGGCAAGGCTAGCAGAAGAAATTGTGGCTCCACAGATCCCCAAGTGTGACCGGTTCAGCTAGCAAGAAGAAGATGACCAGGTCTAGACCCCTTGTGCTGAATTTTACCGGTACCAGCTCTGCTCAAACTACCCGTGGGTTCTCCAGCTAGCCCTCCCCCCCCCCCCCCCCCCCCCCCCCCCTTTGACCCTACCTTGGTACGGGTACTGGGGCAGGTTGAGAGTAAGAAGATCTACCAACTGGTTACAGAGGATGGGCCTACTGGGAACCAGTTATAAAAGTTGCTCCAGCTAGCTGTCCAGGCCACTAAGTTTATGCTGCCTACAATACCGGTTACAGAGCCTACCCACTGGGTGCCGGCTACACAGCCTTCTTTGACCAGTGTGCTTCCCATGGGCTGGTTACAGAGCCCACCAGACCGGTTTACAGACAGAAAATACAGGTGAATTAGCCAGACTGACCCTGGCTTCTTCAAGAATCTGGTTACAGAGAATTTACCAGTTACCGAGAGATCTGCTGCTCCCACCATCCCAGTGCTAACAACAGGCTCACTGGTTACAGAGTTTACCGGTTACAGAGAGAATTTACCGGTTACAGAGAGATCTGCTGCTCCCACCATTCCAGTGCTGACAGCAGGCTCACCGGTTACAGAGAAATCAGTTGTTCCCATGGGCAGAAGGCAACTTAAGTCAACAAGTCCGGTGAGGACAACAGGGTCACCAGTTACAGAGATTTGCCGGTGACAGTCAGATAGACAGGAAGTTCTTCAGTAAATTGCCTCAACCAACCGGTTACAGAACCTACCAACCGGGTTCTGGGTTACACAACCTCCATGGACCAGTAGCTTCATACCAAGCCGGTTACAGAGTCTACTGGTCTGGCTGATAGACAGAGAAATTCCAGTGAAAAAACCTGATTGAAACTGGAACACCAGCTTACCGGATTGACAGATCCACCAAGTGATCAAATAATGATACAGACCTGTGGCTGTCTGAATTCTTGGTTACAGAGAAGCACCAGTTTACTGGTTCTTTACCGGTTAAGTGGCTTGCCGGTTACTGAGAAGTGTTGGTTACAGAGAAAACCTTCTGATTCCACCATTACGGACAGGAAGAAGGCAGTTCTTTCAGATAAGCCTACCCCTGCTGAGACGTAGTCACCCAGTTCTGCCAGCTCAAATGAGTTTTTTTTGCAGAACTGTGGATCCAGCAGGAACCGGTTACAGAGCATTGCTTAACCTATAACCGGTTAGGCCCTGGTACTGGGCAGGTCCACAGGACTGGCTAACAGACCAGCCGAGGCCCTTTAAGGGTCCAAATGGACATCTTAGACCAACCAGCTGCTGCCTGAGGAAGCTGGTTACAGAGAAATTCTTAGATCAGTCACTAGTCCGGGTGAGATGACAGTGTCTCAACCTACCTGCCCAGTCAGCCAACCTACTGTTAGGATCTCCTAGCAGGTTGAAAGTGACTATAAAATTATCCGACTACCTATCAGCCTTATCTTATCAGACCCACACCGGCCAGTTAGTCTTGCTGGTGAGATGTCAAACTCAACCGGACTGGTTAGACTACTGCCAACAAGAAGTCTGCTGTATGAGTTATTCTGGAGGTTCATCAGTTTTTTGTTACTGGTTCCAGTGAGATACCAGTGATCCAGCCTCCTAGACTGGACACCCAGCTTGCCATTTAGCCAGCTCGTGACCAGTATCAGCTGACACCAGGGGCCTCAATTTGCAAACTCGAGCTTCCCCTCCAGATTACAATCCTTTTATCTGTTAATCAGACCAGGGGTCACAGTTCTCATAATGGCTCAGTACCCTAAATTAGTCCGATGGTTTTTTAGGAACCACATGAACCTCTTTTCAGCCAGAGTAGTGGCTAACCTCAAGGTTCTCTGCTCCCTCACCCCATTCAGCCAACAAGGAAGTGCCAGAGTTTGCTCATCCAGGGCCTTCCCTGTCAATTCACGCACTCCCATCTGGTCTGTTTTCACAGTACACAAGGGTGTCCTCTTGGTGGTGGCGAAGGAGGTCTAACTATGACATTACTAAGTACCACAATCCACCAGCACGACTGGTTGATCAGTCACAGTTCCCACCAAACCTGTCTCCAACATACACAATCTCTAGTAGCTCTGTGTCAGGAGTAAGTTTGAATGGTATCATGGGAAATTAGAACTGGTCCTCGAGCAAGCCTTCGACTTGGTAGGCTACCAGTCCAGCCTGGAAGAAGGCATGGGGAGATCAACCCTAGAGCGTTTGCAGATGTTATCTGCAATCCAGGAACTTCTCTCCGGACTGACGTGCTCGGTCCGGCGGCTGATCCCCCTAATAACATTACTGACAGCCATAGCAAGGCATGTCCACATAGATGGCCTTCCTCATCAGGCAGATACAGTGACAGTTGATGAACAGCTGGAGACTACCTGAATCACTAGAAAAGGTGATCCCAGTACAGGAATTAAAGGCGGTCTTTTGGCTCTAAAAGAGTTCCAAAACCTCTGCTTGAACTATATTGCTGTTGTAGCTACAGACAACCCCATGGTGTCGGTCTGTATAAAGGGGGGATGAAATCGGACCCTCTTTGTGCCCTCTTGCGGAGAATCCTGACCTGGTGTACCAGAAACAGGTGACTCAGAGCCCGACACATCCACGGCTGGCCGAATGTGATAGCAGACAAGCTATCCAGGCTAGGCAGACCATTCAAACAGAATAGCCCCTCCTTCCAAAGTCTTCAAGCAATATGCTGCCGGTGGCACCAGCCTCAAGTGGACCTGTTTGCCACCAGGTTCAACAACAACTACATCTCTGTCTCACCAGTTCCAGATCCACAAGCCCGGGCAGTAGAGGCCCTCAGTCTACCTTGGGAGGATCTGGACCCACATGCCTTCCCACCAGCAGCCTTCTTGGGCTAGTGGTGGAGAAGTTGCAGGACCACCCGTGCAACAGACTCCTACTGATTGCACCAGGGTGGTCCAACATGCTTGGTTCTGGGACCTGGTGACCATGTCAAGTCAGATCCCACTGTGTCTGCACTTTCTGTCTGACCTTTGGCTCAGCTATTCAACCAGACCCTTCACAGGAACCTGGTAAATCTGAGTCTACATGCCTGGCCCCTAGAGCCCCAGCTTCCAAGGAAGCAGGGCTTCCCTGAGGCAGTGGCAGCTCGAATTGAGGCTCCTCAAGAGGATCGACCAGATCAGCATATGAGGCAAAGTGGACTTTATGTTTTACAAAGTGGTACCTCAGTAATCAGGTGGACTTCAGCACACCATAAAAAAAAATAAAAAAAAATGTCACTCATCTCCTGGATAGTTTCCACAGAGACAGATCCAAGGGCAGAGGGGCATCCCCTCTTGGAACCTTTCGCTGGTTCTGCACCAGCTGACAAAGGCTCCCTTTGAACCCCTCAAGGAGGCCTCCCCGAAGCACTTGACTTTCTAGACTGTCTTCCTGTTGGCCTTGGGTTCAGGCAAGCGAAGGGTGAGATCCATGCATGGCTGCATAACAACTTCAGACACCAATCAGACTGGTCCATGGTGTCTCTCTACCCCTCAGCCAGCCTTCTTTCCAAGAATCAGCTGGCCAACGAGAGCCCAGACAGTGTGGCCCCCGTGGTTAATGCAGCCCTGGCCCCACTCTGGATAAGGCACTGGTGACAGGTCCAGATGTCCAGTCAGAGCCCTGCGTTACCATCTGGGTAGGACCTCAGATCTTAGGCATAACAAGGAGCTGGTCTTTGTCTCCTTCCCAAAAAGGTTTTGACAAGGACATCTCCCCTGCCACCATCTCCTGGATCAAGCTACTGTGATCCTATGCTATGAGCCCTCTGACCAGCAAGCCCTCACCTTACATCAGGTCAACCCCATGATGTTAGGCCTTTGCTGCTTCTAAGGCATTCCAGTCGGGAGTCTCCTTAGAACAGTCCTTTCAGCCTGCCACTGTAAGTCACATATCACCTTCACACAGTTCTTCTGAAGGATGTGGCTAGGGCTGAGTTAGAGCCTCTTTACTTGGGCCCAGTAGTGGCGGCTCAGCAGATCCACAAATAGCCCTTATATTGAGGAGATTTGTATCCTTGTACATAGTGTAGATAGTTCATGAGGCTAATTAACATTTTTTCCTTCGTGAGGTTTATTTGCCTTCTGGGACTGAACTCATCCCTCTCTTCCCCTACCTCAGAGCAGGTCTGTAAGAAAAGGGGGGGGGGCAATGCTGGTATAGCCCCCGCAACCGGGCTCTGGTAACCACCATGGACCTATAGGTCTCCTGACTAAGTCAGCCTAGACTGTAGGTTAAAAATTTTGTTACCATTTTGAGTTCACACCAAGTCCCTAGTAACTTACCCGCCGACCAAGCGGTAGTTATTCAGCAATTGTACATTGGATAGGATGTATTAACGCAATAAAAGTTAATACCCTATCCAATGGACAGGCAAGGCCCTCCCAACCGACCCCGCTAGCAGCTTACTAGGGGTCTAAATCTGTTTAGACACAACGAAAAAGATGAACTGACGTCACTCTGTCTAGACAGGAAGCAAGTATGATGCGCCACCTGGCGAATGCACACTACTGACCGGTCCTGCCGGTATTATATACAGGACGTCTTTTTCTGGCGTTTGGCGGGACCGGTCACGCCGACCGGTAAAGCAATTGTCCATTGGATAGGGTATTAACTTATAAAAATTTAATTTACTTATTAAATTTGCAAGTATTTATCAATCCGTTTAGGTGGGGCATAATATACTGTATATATTTTGTATGAAGTGTTATATCAACTCGGCTCCAATTTGGTTTCAGTCTAATTTCTTGACTGCTGTATCATGATCTAAGTTGAATCTTTGTGAATAATAGCCTTGTTGTATTTCATTTTGTTAAGCAGTTTCACAAGGCAATATTTCTATAAATGTTAATGTAACTTTTGCAGTCACAAAAAAGGAATATATACACAACAATTTCAAGTTACAGTATGTTTGATGAGATATGCATTGTCAGTATAGCTTGTGCTATTTGTTGCAATTTGTCTTTTCATTTTTAATAAATTTTAACCAATGTCCAATTACTGAATGTGTCCCTGAAGCTGATTAACTCCCAAGAATAAATTCCAGGTTTATCAGCTCATGTTATGGCATTAAAAAAGTGACTGTCAAATGATAAAAAATGGTTTAACACAGGGAATAGTTTACTCCAGTGTCTGTTGTGTCAATGTACAAAGTGAACACCTATTTCCCTGTCCAAGACTGGTAACTATTAGTGACGTGAAATCCTATAAAATTTGGGATGGATATTTGGCATCTTTACAAACTAGTGAACTTCAACCTGGTTCCATCATTGAAAAAATTCCTTTAAAACCAGTAAAAATACAAGGCCGAAAGGGGCTTCGGTCTACTAGCGCAAGCACAAAGCCAATAAGAGACACGAGCAGTGTACTGAAGCGGTCACCCATCCCAGTACTAACGTAGCCCATCACCGCTTAACTTCTGTAAAAGACAGTGATTGTGGCCATGTCACAACTTCTGTAGAAGAGAGAGTCATTGTGGGAATGCCACTTCATGAAAATCCGGAGACAAAAAAGAAGAAAAAAAAAGTGATCTCTAGAAGTGCGAGCCTCGCTAGAGCTTGCACGTAATAAATCAATTTAATTTGGGTTTACCATCACTTAGACACATTGTATAGGTCATCTCACCATGAATAGCTAAGGAAATGGTCTACCTTCCAATCAACACCTTTCTAACTGTAATATAGTAACTAAGTACAATATGTTTTCTTGTATTGTATATAAAAGGTTTTTTAAAGATGACCAGTTGTTAATCATGAATATATCAGAGGCAATGTTATCCATACAGAGTGAATCAAAATGATGAGTCTGAAGAAACATTGCTTTGTATTATTATTATTATTTGAGCAGAAAAACATGCTTCACTGGATTAAAGGAAAGTCAGTTCAGTACAACTCTAAGTTGGATGAATTCTCCACTAAACTAGAAGAAGAATCTGACACCCACACTGTCATACAAAGCCCTGTACCTCTATCTAAAGGTTGGTGAAATGTGAAGAAAAATTTAAGAATATTTACAACAGAGGTAACCGTTATATATGAAGTAAGTGAGAGATTGGTTGAATTTTCAGAATCACAGCAAAGTATATAGTATAGATGTTGTATATGAGCACTAAAATTACACATGGAGGAAGCATGTGATAGTTTACAGGTTTATTCACACTGCAGCATCTCAATCAATCCACTTTAGCTGTAAAAATTCATAGTTTTATATTCCCTAAAGTTTTATATTCCCTAAATAATAAATAAATAAAATAAAAATAAATAAATAAAAAAAAACCAGTTGAACTGAAGTGAGCTTAGAGTAAGAAATCTAAAATTCGCCACATATCTGAAATTCGCCACATGTGAAAATACTAATAAAATAAATGAATTGTGGTGAGATTTGTTGAATGTATAGTAAATTAAGGCTTTTTGAACTGAAAAATACCAATTTTTAGACAAAAACATCATTTTCTTCATAAAATTAACTAAGGTTTTAGAGGTGGCGAATTTTAGATTCCTGGCGAATTTTAGATTTCTTACTCTATATTAGACTTACCTACTGTTAGATTGGTTTTAGAGTTTTTTTGTGTTTTGCTATCTTGGCTTTGCAATCATATGATCCCAGATATGACTATAAACTCACAGACTGAGGTACTGATCTGATTGCTGTCAATTACTAATCATACATTCCTTCCTGGTTACCTGTAGCATTTCCTTCCTTTTTATTTGCAGATATCCTACACTATGAGATAATAGTGAGAGATGCCTCAGAGTTGGGTAGCGGTCCAGTGACTGCAATTTGTTCCTGTAGCCCTATGTACCCCAGACCAACAATTCCCATCCAGCATGACTACTTCAAGTGGGTGCCAGATGGAAATGGTGGGAGCTTTTTACTGTTCTGTCTGTGTGTGTGAGGTTATAATCGTATCAGCATTTATTTGTGTGTTGGTTAGATTGTTCACGAACCCCTTCACCTAAAAACTTACATTTCACTCTATTTCGGGATGTCATGTTATGTTAGTTACTGTGTGTCTGTCTGTTAGCAGCATTAATATTTTTTACGTTATAAAAGTTATGAAATCATTGGCACCTGTGTATGGAGTGCTTTTCATTTATATTTCAGTATTCTCAGTGAAAAAGTGATTACACATGCCGCCTCATTCAGTACTGGTTATACCTTAATGACTGCACAGTGAATAAAATACTTGTTATTTTAAAGATTTGTAGCTCTTAAAGTGTATAACAACAGAAAGACATGCTGTTTTTTAATAGATCTCATAAATTTCTTGTATTCTTTGTAAGAATTTTGTTTGTGTTTCAGTTACTAAGACCCAGATTTGCAACAACTTGTTTAATTTATAAAAAAAAATCTGTCTGTGTTTCAGTGGTTAAGACCCAGGTTGGTGAAAGGATTGGCTGGGGTGTACACTATGATTCAAAGCTGAGTGGTCAGCCAGACTTTGATGATAAAGCAGAACAGCCAGTTTTGTGCTATGTGTCTAAAAACACCACCATTGTGTTTGCCAAGCTCATGATACAGCCAGAAGGGGGCTGGTACCCAGCAGTGGCTCTCAACAATCACGGTACAGATTTATTCTTAGTTCGTCTCCATCTTAATTATGCTCTGCATAACAGTTTTCTAATCAAATGTCTCAGTCAGTGGCATACAGCCTGCAAAAGGTCAAAGTTGGGGTTTTACATCCCATTTAGCAGCCAGGGCCATATTGGGACAGGTCTTCAGCATTACTACTTGTTTGAGTTGAACCCGCACAGAGGTGACTGCCTATGATTAGATGCCAAACTTGCTAACCACTAAGCCACCTAGGACCTGATACAGCCTTCAGGGGGTGCAGGTACCCACCTGTGTCTCTTAAACAGTCATGGCGAAAATACATTCGCAGTTTCTTCAATGTTTCTCATCTCCAAATCCCAGGTATCTCCTACATAATGTTAGTCATATCAAGAACCTACAAGGTATCTCCCTGTTAAGCTAATACAGCTTTTCTGTTTGATAGAAGAGGGTTGGTGCCTCTTGGCAGAAACCTATAACACTCCTGATACAGATTAATCCTCAATTTGTCAGATTGTAATATAATTAATATGCAATTTTACTTGCACATTCATTCTCTCTGTAACCTTGAACCACAACCAGTTTCTTCATTATTTATGGTTCAGTCATGTTTGTCTAAATTGGCTTTGGGTAGAAAGGAGTTTGTCAAAAAAACTAAATTGAGTAAATTTCATGAAAAAATATCCATAATATAATGACTTCACATTCATCTTTATTATTCAAGCCTTGTTGTGATTATGTATAGAATTGTTTTTTAAAAGCAGGGTTGTGTACATGAAAAGTACAGTGTAAAAATGTGATATTGACAAAGTATTTGAAAATTTTGCCACAGCATCTAAAATTTGTCACTGGGGTCACCAGTTGTAAGTAAGACAAATAATATAGATATGTATAACTATATATAATATAAATAATCCAGATATTTATGCCATTTTTCATCAGTAAAGATCAGAGACCTTGATGTAGTCACAAAAATCATAAATTTGTAAACAAGTTCCTACTTGTCAAGGAAATAGAAAAGGGAATATCTTTCAATGGCGAATTTCACACACTGTGGTTAATTTCATGTTTCTTACTGTATGTATCATCAAAGATTTGCATTTCTAGGCAGGAGGGTTCAGATTGATGTGAAAAGCAACCGGAAGCCAGTGTCTGAGAGTGTGATCAAATTACTGGATGAGACGTTCATCAATCAGCTGAAAGAGGCTGAGGATATAATGAAAGCTGACGCTCTCTACAGAAGTATGTACTCTGATCATAAACAGGCATTAAGAAAAAAATATGTTTTATAATGAAATTTTTTTATGATAGTTATAGCTCATTTATGTAATCTGTTGCAAAGTGCTTCTGGCTTGACTTTTAAGTGTGCCCCCAGCACTCATATCATATTGTCATCATCATTCATGACATGTTTTTCATATATGTCTAATTAGGGATGTTTTTCTTTTCTTATCCACCAATTTCATGTAATAATAAACAATTTAAGTTTACATTTACTTAACGAATGCAAAAAAGATAGCCTTGAAAAGTGTCCATAGTTACAGGCACAAGAGCATAGAAATACAGTAGAACCTCTATTATCCGGCCCTCTAGGGAGAGTAACAATTAGGTCGGATAATAGAAAGGTCAGATAATAGAACGACTAAAATAACAGGTTTAAATGGAGTTGGGAGAGTCAGTTTGAGGTTGGATAACTGAAAATTTGGATAATGGAGGGTCATATAATAGAGGTTCTACTGTATTCTGATTTTTAACTTGAGATTTCTCTCCCCCCCCCCATTCTCATCCATTTTAATGTAATAAAAATGAATAAAAATGAGCAGAAGTACTTAAATGCAGAGCCTAAATCATTTCTCCTTGCTATATTTATGGATTATTTAAGTTTGCCTTTAAGCAGTCTAAAGTTCTTAAGAATATGGCTGTATTAATTTGGTTGACCGTATTTTTAATTCAAGTTTTAGCATATGATATATCACTAAGCTAGGATTTCACTTAAGAATGCTCACTTTGAGTATATACTTATGTAGGACTGAGTTTGAGTTTGAGACTGTGACTGACTTTGAGTTTTGAAACTGAGTTTGAGGTTGAGTTTGAGATTTTTTGTGAATACCAGCCCAGTTTCATTTATTAATCCATAAATATTATTATAAATATGATTTTCTACACACCTACTTGTCACACTATATTTTGTCTGCATCGTTTGGTTGTCTATTATTGACGATCGTCCATTTATTGCTTCAGATAAATGGACGCAAAAATATGTGCACTGCATTGTTTTATGTAGTCTGTGCACTTCCGGTCTTTATAATATATTATTAATCAAATATTAACAAAAAATTGGCACTTGTTGACGAATTCGTAATGCTAATTATCCATGGTAAGGGGTAGCGGCGAATACAAATAAATATGTCGCTGTATGTATGTCCTGGTATTTAGGTCAAATATTGGATAATGGTGGATAATAGAAAGATGTATAAAATAAAGATAGCACCATAACAATGTAATAGAACACAACATAAATGTCATCAGTGTACTCCAAATGAATCATTCATAATATTTTCTACTTTTAAGGGTGTTAATCTCCACACTCTACAAGATTTAATATAAATTATAATGCCCGGTTTAGAAAAGTGAAAAATTCCCTGCATTACCAAATATATAGCTTAACTATATACATTTGTATATTTGTAGGTATAAAACTCACAAATTTCCAAGTTTCAAATGATCTAAAACTTACATTAAGTGATACATACAGCAAAGTTGTTCTCCCTAAAGATAAGAAGGGAATCCATGTGCTGCAGTTTACACAGACTTTAACCAAGGAACAGTGCTTCTACTGCTTTGAGGTCAGGAAAATGGGTAAATATTTATGGTCATATTTTATATTTTAACGTAAAGCAAACTTTATAAAATCTGTGTATTTAACAAGGTGCAAGACAATTAATCTAGAATTTGTTTTATTTGTAGCCTTAGAAATTGTCCATGTGTAAGTGGTTTCCACTATTTCCACTATTCATGTATAGCACTTCTGTTATTGTATCCCTGGACCAAAGGTAAGGGGTGCTTAGGTTTTATCACAGTCATGCTGCCACCGCCGCCACCACAGAGATTTCTTTTCAGACCAGATAACTGAAAATATATTTTATGTACACCTTTCAAATTTGGCATATTGGTATTTATATGGATAAGGCCTCAGAGCCTATTGTTTTGTGGCCTTGGCCTTCAACTTTAAGACCAATTGCGGCCTTCTAAAGGTCCATTTTGGGGCATACACATTTTGGCCTTGTTTTAACATACAGAAAGACAGATTATCCTATGGCTGATAAATATAACGCATACACATGTTTTTTTTATATTGTAGAAATTTGCCCTTAACCTGTTTTTCTAGATCTTTTGCCAGACCCCAAATATTTTTGGGTATTTTTATTTCATTTATAACTCTTTTATTATTGGTCATAGGGGTTTGGAATGTTAAATCAGCTTATAGAAAATTATGGGCTGGCATACCTGCTAAAAGTTCAATCTGTGCTATCATACCAAAAAAGGCCTCAATATGTCCTCATCATCATGGCCTACAAATTCTTTTGAAGAGGTAGTATTGTAAAAAGGTGTATAATTTCCCAAATTTATATGCAGAAAAATTATATCACGAGTGAAGATGACAGTATTATACGAGTGTGTAGTACGAGTATAATATTATTAATCTTCTTTCAATGGGTGATATATTTTTTATGCATATAAACCTATGTATATAGGTTCTGTGGAGACTATAACTTTGTTATATCAGGTGGCTTTGTTATATCAGGTTAACTTTGTATCACACTGAAGAATATTATTAAAAAACTTTACAACCTTTACAACTTGGGACACCAAAAAGTAGGCTGTAGTGCAGACAATTCAATATATATTACATGAGCACCAGTCAATTGGACCTTGTAACCAAAGTAAGCTTTACCTGTACTGTATATATTAACCTACTTTATATGAGAAATTATTTTAATATGTTTGAGTCATTAAAGATAAAGCAGCAATATAAAAACAAGCCATCTTGCCAAATGGTATATGTGACACTGTAAACTATAAATAATTATTTCATGTATTCTTCTTGCCTCTTATTTAGGAGACAGTTACATAGTTTGAGCGGAAATGGCGGGGTGGGAATTTGCTTTATTTCATGTGGTTTTTTTTTAATTCCTATTCAGGAGACAGCTCTGTAGTTTGTGCAGGGGTGGCTGGGCGGGACTTTCCACAGAACAGGTACCCAGGGCGTCTACAGAACTCGGTGGGATATCACTCCAGAGATGGCAGGATGTACTACAATGACAAATATGTGGCCAACATGATGGGTAAACGCTACTCTAAAGGTACAAGTACTTTGTATATGGATGTGAAAATGATTTTACAAATTTATTGTATAATATTATTTTTGTTTTACCAACATGTTAAAAAAACGCAAATCCAAAGAAAGGGTACTTTTTAGGTATGATTGTTGTGTCCTGTTGTATTCACTCTTCAGTATTAGTTGAAGGGAGAACAAAAAAGATCTGAGTACTATTAGCTAGAAGTGAATGCATTATTTTACCATAAAAAGACATGAGTCACTACAAGCAGATTATTGCAATTGTAACATGTTATCAATGTTAAATAGCATGTATTACATGATGAAATCATTTTGAGTCCCGCCAATACTATGTTATAATGTTTTCTTGGATATTGTCACATTGGACTTCAATTATATTGCATGTAAGCATGTGACCTTTGAAAGATACTTTCAGTGATTCTGCAACTTGGTGAAACTCTAGTTCTGTTCCTAGTATTTTATATTGCATATTTTAGAGATTGTATATGACTTTGCCATCATTGATTTCGCCACTCATTAGATCTCATCTCTTTCTTCTCAAGGACACTGGTTTCAGCACCACACAGGGATGATCTTGCAAACTTTCAGATTTTTGGTAGATTTTTAAAAAAAAATTACTATTGCTTAAAATATATATATGTATGTATATATATATTGTGTTAAATAGCAAGTTATCTGGATATTAATAAGATATGGCTTCTTTAAGGTTTACATTGGGCAGCACTGAAGTCTTAGTGGTCTTTGCGGTTTTACAGAGGAAGAATCAAGCCACTTATGATCAAATGCTAAATTCCCTGATGGTCATATGTCACAAGGATATCTGTATCCAGATCCAGTGACTGTGACAGTAGATTTGGAGATAGAAATGCTTACCTAAATTAAGATTGTCTGGAAAATTGATTCACATTAATATGTTACCACAAATGACATTTACGACCTGGGTTTGACAACTCATTACAGGAAAACTAAGAATTCTGTATCTTCTGTGGGGTGTGGCTTTAATCCCAGTGAAGGATGTAATTGATGGACTACGCTTTCTTCAAGACCTACATCCACCAGAGGGAGAGGACTTTCTTACATATGTGGATGTCACATATTCATAGTACGGTTCAAACTGAGGATTTAGTTTTCCACTGAGACAGACTCCACCTCTGTTCCCTGCATTAGTATGGAATGCCAACGTGTAACCCCTGAAGTAACAATATCTGTGAAAGATGGAATACCAAGTGCAGTCTTCACCATTGTAGCACATGAAGGCTAATTGAAACACTGCAACAAGAAAATGCCTCAGTTTCCCTGGCATTGACACAGGTTGCCATTGGAAATCCTACATCCAAGAGACAACAAAAAACAGACACTTATGAAAGAGGCTTGGGTCATTGATTGGTAACCAGATTCAACAAAGAAAACATATGAAAAAGTTACTGAACAAAATTGAAAGAATCAACAAACACATTTTTAGACCAAGTTTATATGTTATAAAAATGCTTTATATTTGATGAATATGCAAGATGGTGTGTGCTTCATTTTCATATTAATGTTTCTTTATTTTATGTGCCAGATGTGTCACCTTTTCATGTCACCTAATATTTCCTTTATCAAATGTTTGCCTATTTTAAACATATGGTAGATGTGGTTCACATTCATCTCAATATTTATATCCCCAGACGAAAGTCGGGGATATATTGGATTCAGGTCCGTCGCGCCGCCGCCGCCGCCGTAGAAATTTCCTTGTGGACGCGATAACTCAAACACAAATTAATATTTTTTTTTCAAACTTGGTACACATGTTAAGGGTGCCCAAAGGAAGATCCCTATTTTAAGGTGACCTTAAACTCCCAGTAAAAAAGAACTTATGGCCACCTTAAGGTCAGAAATTGGACTTTTGGCCACTTAGAGCCCTGTAGGTCACAAACTATGATGCTCAGCTGGCTGAAAATTTACCTGACAACAGTTGAGGAGAAAATTGTGTTTGAGGCCCATAAATACCCCCACTTAGGGATTTTTTGCTATACTTTTCACATATTTTGCCCTATAATTTGGAAGTGATAATTCTGATGAGTCTCAAACTGTGCTAGGTATAACTTTGATATGTAATCCTTGTCTGTAGAAAATTTTAGGGCTGTAGGTTTACCCAAAGGGGTCGACTTAAGGTCTCAAAAGTGCCCACAGAGACCCAATTTATGCACTTTTTGCCACTTTCAAGCACTGTAGCTTTCAAACTATGTCTCTCATCTAAGTTAAATATCATCTGGGAATATATCTATGTGTTTTCTTATATGTGCCCCAACATTTAGGCCTTTAATAGACAGTTAACCTGTGTATCAGGACCATAAACACCCACCCGAGTGACCCTTATAAGACATTTTTCACATCTTTTTCCCTGTAACTTGGAAATGGTAAGTCTGAGAAGTTTCAAACTGTATTAGATATATATTCTGTGTGTAATCTTAGTATGTAACAGATTTTAAGTCTGAAGCTTTAATTTTGAAGGTCAAATTGAGGTCTCTAAAAGGCTCCCAAAGACCCAATATTTGGACTTTTTGCTACTTTTAAGCCCTGTGACTGTCAAACTATGTGACTGATAGAGCTCAAATCCTATCTGAGAAGATATTAGTATGTTATTTTTATATGTGCCAAAAATTAAGGCTTTAAGAAGACATTTAACCTGTGTATGAGGACCATAAATCCCCACCCGAGTGACCATTTTTAGACATTTTTCACATATTTTTCCCTGTAACTTGGAAATGGTAAGTCTAAGAAGTTTCAAACTGTATTAGATGCATATTCTATGTGTAATCTTAGTATGTGACAAATTTTAAGTCTGAAGCTTTAATTTGAAGGCCACATTTAGGTCTCTAGAAGGCCCCATAAAGACCCAGTATTTGGACTTTTTGCCAATTTTAAGGCCTGTGACTGTTAAACTATGTGACTGATAGAGCTGAAATCTCATCTGGGAATACATTATTATGTTCTTTTTACATGTGCCAAAAATCAAGGCTTCAAGTAGACATTTAACCTGTGTATGAGGACCTTAAACACCCACCTGAGTGACCCTTTTAAGACATTTTTCGCATATTTTGCTCTGTAACTTGGAAATGGTAAGTCTGAGAAGTTTCAAACTTTATTAGATACATATTCTATGTGTAATCTTAGTATGTAACAAATTTGAAAGCCACATCGAGATCTCTAAAAGGCCCACAGAGACCCAATATTTGGACTTTTTACCACCTTTAAGCCCTGTAACTGTTAAACTATGTGATTGATGGAGCTGAAATCCCATCTGGGAATGCATTATTATGTCCTTTTCACATATGCCGAAAATCAAGGTTTTTAGTAGACATTTAACCTGTGTATGAGGGCCATAGACACTCGCCCAAGTGCCTTTTTTGACATTTTTTCCGTATTTTGCCCAGTTATTTGGAAATGCTTAGTGTGACAAGTCTTAAACTGTATTATTAAGCGTCCCGCAAGGGACGCTTGTTTGTGTATGGGAGAGCTTCAGGCTCCGCCGGCTCCGCCGGCTCCGGCGGCTCCGCCGGCTCCGCTGGCTCCGCATTTTGTTTTCCTTATAACTCTGTAACCGTTAGGCGGATTCTTTTCAAATTTGGCAGGTTTAGGCAGTAGCCTTGGGGAATTTTTTTGAATATACTGCAGTGACATTTCAACCAATCAGAGAGGTCACATGACCAAAAATGTCTTTTTTCGATGGGGAAGCTTGTCCGGATGATAACTTGAAAGGAATTTTATCAATTCACCTGAAACTTGGCAAATACATTCATTCTATTAAAATCTGGAAATCATTAGATTTTGGCATTGATTGGTCAAGAAATGGCCGAGTAATTAATGATTAATTAATCATTACGAATTTTCCAAATAAGGAAAACACAAAAATGCTTATATCTCGAAAACCGTGCTAGATAGAGCGATTTCGACGAAATTTTTGACCCGCAGGGTGTCTCTGCGGAGTAGTTTTCCCAATTTTCAAAAAATTTTTGTCTCGCCCAAAATGGCGGCCATTTTGAATTTTCGAAATTTTCGAAAAAAATGGCAAAACACAAAAATGCTTATATCTCAAAAACCGTGCTAGATAGAGCAATTTCGACAAAATTTTTGACGCGCAGGATATCTCTGCGGAGTACTTTTCCCAATTTTCAAAAAATTTTTGTCTCGCCAAAAATGGCGGCCATTTTGAATTTTCGAAATTTTCGCAAAAATTGCAAAACACAAAAATGCTTATATCTCGAAAACCGTGCTAGATAGAGCGATTTCGACGAAATTTTTGACCCTCAGGGTATCTCTGCAGAGTAGTTATCCCAATTTTGAAAAAATTTTTGTCTCGCCAAAAATGGCGGCCATTTTGAATTTTCGAATTTTTCGCAAAAATTGCAAAACATAAAAATGGTTATATCTCGAAAACCCTGCTAGATAGAGCGATTTCGACGAAATTTTTGACCCACAGGGTATCTCTGCAGAGTAGTTTTCCCAATTTTCAAAAAATTTTTCTCTCGCCCAAAATGGCGGCCATTTTGAATTTTCGAAATTTTCGCAAAAATTGCAAAACACAAAAATGCTTATATCTCGAAAACCGTGCTAGATAGAGCGATTTCGACGAAATTTTTGACCCGCAGGGTATCTCTGCAGAGTAGTTATCCCAATTTTGAAAAAATTTTTGTCTCGCCAAAAATGGCGGCCATTTTGAATTTTCGAAATTTTTGCAAAAATTGCAAAACACAAAAATGCTTGTATCTCGAAAACCGTGCTAGATAGAGCGATTTCGACGAAATTTTTGACCCGCAGGGTATCTCTGCAGAGTAGTTATCTCAATTTTGAAAAAAAAATTTGTCTCGCCAAAAATGGTGGCCATTTTGAATTTTCGAATTTTTCGCAAAAATTGCAAAACATAAAAATGCTTATATCTCGAAAACCCTGCTAGATAGAGCGATTTCGACGAAATTTTTGACCCACAGGGTATATCTGCAGAGTAGCCATGCCAATTTTCAAAAAAAATTTGTCTCGCCAAAAATGGCGGCCATTTTGAATTTTCGAATTTTTCGCAAAAATTGCAAAACATAAAAATGTTTATATCTCGAAAACCCTGCTAGATAGAGCGATTTCGACGAAATTTTTGACCTGCAGGGTATCTCTGCAGAGTAGCCATGCCAATTTTCAAACAAAAAATTTCTCGCAAAAAATGGCGGCCATTTTGAATTTTCGAATTTTCAGACCCATAGCTAATTACTCACCTACTCAAAATGAGTAAATGCGAATTATCTCTAAAAGTATTGCAGATAGCCAATTTTTCTCAAATAAATCATTCACCTACTTTTGGGAGAGCTTTCACTTGGTGAAGTTTCAGACCCATAGCTAATTACTCACCTACTCAAAATGAGTAAATGCGAATTATCTCTAAAAGTATTGCAGATAGCCAATTTTTCTCAAATAACTCATTCACCTACTTTTGGGAGAGCTTTCACTTGGTGAAGTTTCAGACCCATAGCTAATTACTCACCTACTCAAAATGAGTAAATGCGAATTATCTCTAAAAGTATTGCAGATAGCCAATTTTTGTCAAATTAATCATTCACCTACTTTTGGGAGAGCTTTCACTTGGTGAAGTTTCAGACCCATAGCTAATTACTCACCTACTCAAAATGAGTAAATGCGAATTATCTCTAAAAGTATTGCAGATAGCCAATTTTTCTCAAATAACTCATTCACCTACTTTTGGCAGAGCTTTCACTTGGTGAAGTTTCAGACCCATAGATAATTATTCACCTACTCAAAATGAGTAAATGTGAATTATCTCTTAATAGTATTGCAGATAGCCAATTTTTCTCAAATAACTCATTCACCTACTTTTGGAAGAGCTTTCACACACGAAAATGAAAAATTGTGAATATCTCGGAAAAGCTATTTCTTCTGCTTTAATGCTCGGCGGGAGATACACACCGTGGCAGTGGTCTTGACAAAAATTTTTGTCTCCCCAAAAATGGTGGCCATTTTGAATTTTCAAAGTTTTTGCAAAACACAAAAATGCTTATATCTCGAAAACCGTGCTATATGGAGCGAACTCAACAAAAATTTGGACCTGCTGGGTATCTCCAATTTTCAAAATATTTTTGTCTCGCCAAATATAGCGGACATTTTAAATTTTTTTATTTTTTGCAAAACACAAAAATGCTTATATCTTGAAAACCGTGCTAGATAGAGCAGACTGCGCTGACTTTGGTTGCCACAACAGTATAAGGCTAGAAACGAAGCATTTTCTTAATACTTTAGCACTCACCTTTATATCCTTTTCGGGACGCTTTGTTTTTGCTATGCAAAAACATTATCTTTTTTTTTTGCGAGCGATCCTCTAGTATATAATTTTTGTTTGTTATGTATGTCCCCCAAAAAGTTTCAGATCTGTAGTTTAATTGCTAAGGTCTCTTTAACAATTGTAAAATGCCCACAGAAACCCAATTTATGGATATTATGCCACTTTAAAGCCCAGTAACTGTCAAACTATGTGGGTTATAGAGTTGAAATCTTTGAATTTTTAAAAGGAAATGCCTGTCTATTTAAATTTTGAATATTAATAATGTTATGGCTATCTTAGTCTTTTAAGAACTTATTATCTCCCGCCGGGCTTTAGCCCGGGAGGGAGATTATGAAATGATGCCTGTGTGTGCGTGCGTGCGTGCGTGTGTGCGTGCGTTAGTTAGTCACGCAGATTCCTCCAAAACTACTACAGCTACAGATTTTTGTAAATTAATTGTCCCAATGAATTTTCACGCCCTCGAAAATTTTTTTGGTTTTATGGACTTAGGCCTAAAGATAACTGAGTAATAGCTATCTTAGCTACTTGGAGTAAAGGGCTCATAACTCAAAAACTATTGCAGTTACAACTTTTTCTTCAAATATGTTGTTCAGCTACTTTGTCCTTAGCTATAAGATGGTACATAGTTTGGGGTCCCATTGCATGCCATAAGTGAGTAATAGCTATTTTCTCATTTGTAGCTAAATAACAAAAGAAGTAAATGTCAAATATCTTCAAAAGTATTAGAGTTACAGAAATCTTTTCAAATATGTTGTTCATCTACTTTTTGGTAAGCTATCACATAATAAATTTCAGACCTGTTGCACCTTGGATAGCTGAGTAATAGCTACTTTGAAATTCTGACTGTTGAGTAAAGCCATTGTAACTCCAAAACTACTGCAGTTAGAGTGTTTTCCTAAAATATGTTGTTCAGCTACTTTGTCCTTAGCTATAAGATGGTACATAGTTTGGGGTTCTATTGCATGCCATAAGTGAGTAATAGCTATTTTCTCATTTGTAGCTAAATAACAAAAGAAGTAAATGCCAAGTATCTTCAAAAGTATTACAGTTACAGAAATCTTTTCAAATATGTTATTCATCTACTTTTGGGTAAGCTATCACATAATAAAGTTTCAGACCTGTTGCACCGTGGATAGCTGAGTAATAGCTACTTTCAAATTCCGACTGTTGAGTAAAGCCATTGTATCTCCAAAACTATTGCAGTTAGAGTGTTTTCCTAAAATATGTTGTTCAGCTACTTTGTCCTTAGCTATAAGATGGTACATAGTTTGGGGTTCTATTGCATGCCATAAGTGAGTAATAGCTATTTTCTCATTTGTAGCTAAATAACAAAAGAAGTAAATGCCAAATATCTTCAAAAGTATTAGAGTTACAGAAATCTTTTCAAATATGTTATTCATCTACTTTTGGGTAAGCTATCACATAGTTAAGTTTCAGACCTGTTGCACCATGGATAGCTGAGTAATAGCTACTTTCAAATTCCGACTGTTGAGAAAGCCATTGTATCTCCAAAACTATTGTAGTTACAGTGTTTTCCTAAAATATGTTGTTCAGCTACTTTGTCCTTAGCTATAAGATGGTACATAGTTTGGGGTTCTATTGCATGCCATAAGTGAGTAATAGCTATTTTCTCATTTGTAGCTAAATAACAAAAGAAGTAAATGTCAAATATCTTCAAAAGTATTAAAGTTAGTGAAATCTTTTCAAATATGTTGTCCATCTACTTTTTGGTAAGCTATCACATAGTAAAGTTTCAGACCTGTTGAACCTTTGATAGCTGAGTAATAGCTACTTTCAAATTCCGACGGTTGAGTAAAGCCATTGTAACTCCAAAACTATTGCAGTTAGAGTGTTTTCCTAAAATATGTTGTTCAGCTACTTTGTCCTTAGCTATAAGATGGTACATAGTTTGGGGTTCTATTGCATGCCATAAGTGAATAATAGCTATTTTCTCATTTGTAGCTAAATAACAAAAGAAGTAAATGTCAAATATCTTCAAAAGTATTAAAGTTAGGGAAATCTTTTCAAATATGTTGTCCATCTACTTTTTGGTAAGCTATTACATAGTAAAGTTTCAGACCTGTTGAACCTTTGATAGCTGAGTCATAGCTACTTTCAAATTCCGACTGTTGAGTAAAGCCATTGTATCTCCAAAACTATTGCAGTTAGAGTGTTTTCCTAAAATATGTTGTTCAGCTACTTTGTCCTTAGCTATAAGATGGTACATAGTTTGGGGTTCTATTGCGTGCCATAAGTGAGTAATAGCTATTTTCTCATTTGTAGCTAAATAACAAAAGAAGTAAATGTCAAATATCTTCAAAAGTATTAAAGTTAGGGAAATCTTTTCAAATATGTTGTCCATCTACTTTTTGGTAAGCTATCACATAGTAAAGTTTCAGACCTGTTGAATCTTTGATAGTTGAGTAATAGCTACTTTGAAATTCTGACTGTTGAGTAAAGCCATTGTAACTCCAAAACTATTGCAGTTAGAGTGTTTGCCTAAAATATGTTGTTCAGCTACTTTGTCCTTAGCTATAAGATGGTACATAGTTTGGGGTTCTATTGCATGCCATAAGTGAGTAATAGCTATTTTCTCATTTGTAGCTAATTGAGAGCTTTCACTTGGTGAAGTTTCAGACCCTTAGCTAATTACTCACCTACTCAAAATGAGTAAATGCAAATTATCTCTAAAAGTATTGCAGATAGCCAATTTTTCTCAACTCATTCACCTACTTTTGGAAGAGCTTTCACATGGTCAAGTTTCAGACCCGTAGCTAATTACTCAAAATGAGTAAATGCTAATTATCTCTAAAAGTATTGCAGATAGCCAATTTTTCTCAAATAACTCATTCACCTACTTTTGGGAGAGCTTTCACTTGGTCAAGTTTCAGACCCTTAGCTAATTACTCACCTACTCAAAATGAGTAAATGCGAATTATCTCTAAAAGTATTGCAGATAGCCAATTTTTCTCAAATAACTCATTCACCTACTTTTGAGAGAGCTTTCACTTGGTGAAGTTTCAGACCTGTAGCTAATTATTCACCTACTCAAAATGAGTAAATGCATCTATCTGTAAAAGTATTGCAGATAGCCAATTTTTCTCAAATAACTCATTCACCTACTTTTGGAAGAGCTTTCACTTGGTGAAGTTTCAGACCCGTAGCTAATTACTCACCTGCTCAAAATGAGTAAATGCGAATCATCTCTAAAAGTATTGCAGATAGCCAATTTTTCTCAAATAACTCATTCACCTACTTTTGAGAGAGCTTTCACTTGGTGAAGTTTCAGACCTGTAGCTAATTATTCACCTACTCAAAATGAGTAAATGCTAATTATCTCTAAAAGTATTGCAGATAGCCAATTTTTATCAAATAACTCATTCACCTACTTTTGAAAGAGCTTTCACTTTGTGAAGTTTCAGACCCGTAGCTAATTATTCACCTGCTGAAAATGAGTAAATGCTAATTATCTCTAAAAGTATTGCAGGTAGCCAATTTTTCTCAAATAACTCCTTCAGGTACTTTTGGAAGAGCTTTCACATGGTGAAGTTTCAGATCCGTAGCTAATTACTCACCTACTCAAAATGAGTAAATACGAATTATCTCTAAAAGTATTGCAGATAGCCAATTTTCTCAGATAACTCATTCACCTACTTTTGGGAGAGCTTTCACATGGTGAAATTTCAGACCCATAGCTAATTACTCACCTACTCAAAATGAGTAAATGCTAATTATCTCTAAAAGTATTGCAGATAGCCAATTTTTCTCAAATAACTCATTCACCTACTATTGGGAGAGCTTTCACTTGGTGAAGTTTCAGACCCGTAGCTAATTGTTCACCTACTCAAAATGAGTAAATGCTAATTATCTCTAAAAGTATTGCGGATAGCCAATTTTTCTCATATAACTCATTCACCTACTTTTGGGAGAGCTTTCACTTGGTGAAGTTTCAGACCTGTAGCTAATTACTCACCTACTCAAAATGAGTAAATGCTAATTATATCCCCAGACGAAAGTCGGGGATATATTGGATTCAGGTCCGTCGCCCCGCCGCCGCCGCCGCCGCCGCCGTAGAAATTTCCTTGTGGACGCGATAACTCAAAAACAAATTAATATTTTTTTTTCAAACTTGGTACACATGTTAAGGGTGCCCAAAGGAAGATCCCTATTTTAAGGTGACCTTAAACTCCCAGTAAAAAAGAACTTATGGCCACCTTAAGGTCAGAAATTGCACTTTTGGCCACTTAGAGCCCTGTAGGTCACAAACTATGATGCTCAGCTGGCTGAAATTTTACCTGACAACACATTAATATGTTCTTAGTACATGTGCTGAAAATCATGACTTTAAGTTGAGGAGAAAATTGTGTTTGAGGCCCATAAATACCCCCACTTAGGGATTTTTTGCTATACTTTACACATATTTTGCCCTATAATTTGGAAGTGATAATTCTGATGAGTCTCAAACTGCGCTAGGTATAACTTTGATATGTAATCCTTGTCTGTAGAAAATTTTAGGGCTGTAGATTTACCCAAAGGGGTCGACTTAAGGTCTCAAAAGTGCCCACAGAGACCCAATTTATGCACTTTTTGCCACTTTCAAGCACTGTAGCTTTCAAACTATGTCTCTCATCTAAGTTAAATATCATCTGGGAATATATCTATGTGTTTTCTTATATGTGCCCCAACATTTAGGCCTTTAATAGACAGTTAACCTGTGTATCAGGACCATAAACACCCACCCGAGTGACCCTTATAAGACATTTTTCACATCTTTTTCCCTGTAACTTGGAAATGGTAAGTCTGAGAAGTTTCAAACTGTATTAGATATATATTCTGTGTGTAATCTTAGTATGTAACAGATTTTAAGTCTGAAGCTTTAATTTTGAAGGTCAAATTGAGGTCTCTAAAAGGCTCCCAAAGACCCAATATTTGGACTTTTTGCTACTTTTAAGCCCTGTGACTGTCAAACTATGTGACTGATAGAGCTCAAATCCTATCTGAGAAGATATTAGTATGTTATTTTTATATGTGCCAAAAATTAAGGCTTTAAGAAGACATTTAACCTGTGTATGAGGACCATAAATCCCCACCCGAGTGACCATTTTTAGACATTTTTCACATATTTTTCCCTGTAACTTGGAAATGGTAAGTCTAAGAAGTTTCAAACTGTATTAGATGCATATTCTATGTGTAATCTTAGTATGTGACAAATTTTAAGTCTGAAGCTTTAATTTGAAGGCCACATTTAGGTCTCTAGAAGGCCCCATAAAGACCCAGTATTTGGACTTTTTGCCAATTTTAAGGTGTTAAACTATGTGACTGATAGAGCTGAAATCTCATCTGGGAATACATTATTATGTTTTTTTTACATGTGCCAAAAATCAAGGCTTCAAGTAGACATTTAACCTGTGTATGAGGACCTTAAACACCCACCTGAGTGACCCTTTTAAGACATTTTTCACATATTTTGCTCTGTAACTTGGAAATGGTAAGTCTGAGAAGTTTCAAACTTTATTAGATACATATTCTATGTGTAATCTTAGTATGTAACAAATTTTAAGTCTGAAGCTTTAATTTGAAAGCCACATCGAGATCTCTAAAAGGCCCACAATGACCCAATATTTGGACTTTTTACCACCTTTAAGCCCTGTAACTGTTAAACTATGTGATTGATGGAGCTGAAATCCCATCTGGGAATGCATTATTATGTCCTTTTTACATATGCCGAAAATCAAGGTTTTTAGTAGACATTTAACCTGTGTATGAGGGCCATAGACACTCGCCCAAGTGCCTTTTTTGACATTTTTTCCGTATTTTGCCCTGTTATTTGGAAATGCTTAGTGTGACAAGTCTTAAACTGTATTATATATAATTTTTGTTTGTTATGTATGTCCCCCAAAAAGTTTCAGATCTGTAGTTTAATTGCTAAGGTCTCTTTAACAATTGTAAAATGCCCACAGAAACCCAATTTATGGATATTATGCCACTTTAAAGCCCAGTAACTGTCAAACTATGTGGGTTATAGAGCTGAAATCTTTGAATTTTTAAAAGGAAATGCCTGTCTGTTTAAATTTTGAATATTAATAATGTTATGGCTATCTTAGTCTTTTAAGAACTTATTTTTGTGTGTTATACCTCTGCTTGCTGAGTTTTTCACTTTTTAAAATGAAACTGGTTAAACATATTCAAGTAGACAAAATGGACACTTTAAGTGAGCTTTAAGTCCCAATATTAATGAAATTATATCCTTATGTAGTAAAACTAGGGGATTTTTAACCCTCAACTAGCCCAGTTTTATTCAACTTGCCTCAGTTAATTTTGGCACAGCTCCTACAGTTATGAACTCATTTCAGTTGATAATCACATACTTAAAATTCTCAATTCTTTTTGTATTTGAGTACCCCTTTTATATAGATTGTTTGTTTACCATTTATGCTCAACCCACATCCCCCACCCGGATTCCCCCCACCCACCTCTGGGACCTCCAGCTATATTGAGTGACACTAAATAAACAAAGGTATTTAGTGATATCAGATGAGAAACAAAGAACTCAATGGGGTTGCAGATCTTGTGTAATAGTGAGAGAGGTGTGGAGAAGGGGAGAGGGGTGGGGGTGGGAGGTGGTGGGCTTCATTACATATAACACAAAGGGGAGTCAGAACTGAGATTGTGTCACATATTTAGGTTGCATATATATGGACCACATATATAGGTATAGAGGAAATGAATAACTGAAAACAATTTGCAAATTCTAAAAATAATATAATAAAATAATAATATAAATAATTTTTTTTTAAATAATATTTTATTTCTGAACAAATATAGAAACAGATATGCGCTTTTGGGATTATGAATTTTAGAATGGACATTGAATCATCAATCATTTAAATACTTTGAAGGAAGATTGAAAAATATGATGAGTTGAGTTAAAAATAATATTTTATTTGTCAACAAATATAGAAACAGATATGCTCTTTTGGGATTATTATTTTAGAATGGACATTCAATCATCAATCATTTAAATACTTTGAAAATAGGTTTAGAGTTATCATTGCAGGAAGATTGAAAATATAATTTGAGGTATGTATTCGGCATCTGGGGATACACCATCTTCCTTGGGGAGATATAAACAGAGTAGATTGATGTGCTGAAGTTCATATAATAATGGGTAATTATGTTTTAAAAAATTCCCGATCAAAACCTGTGGCGTGAGTGATGACCTGTCTGGGGATATGTTGGCGCCGAGTTGGCCCAATCTAGTTATCTCTAAAAGGATTGCAGATAGCCATTTTTTGTCAAATAACTCATTTACCTACTTTTAGGAGAGCTTTCACTTGGTCAAGTTTAAGACCCATAGCTAATTACTCACCTGCTCAAAATGAGTAAATGCTAATTATCTCTAAAAGTATTGCAGATAGCCAATTTTTCTCAAATAACTCATTCACCTACTTTTGGGAGAGCTTTCACATGGTGAAGTTTCAGCCCTATAGCTAATTACTCACCTGCTCAAAATGAGTAAGTGCTAATTATCTCTAAAAGTATTGCAGATAGCCAATTTTTCTCAAATAACTCATTCATCTACTATTGGGAGAGCCATCACTTGGTGAAGTTTCAGACCCGTAGCTAATTATTCACCTACTCAAAATGAGTAAATGCTAATTATCCCTAGAAGTATTGCGGATAGCCTTCACATGGTGAAGTTTCAGCCCTATAGCTAATTACTCACCTGCTCAAAATGAGTAAATGCTAATTATCTCTAAAAGTATTGCAGATAGCCAATTTTTCTCAAATAACTCATTCATCTACTATTGGGAGAGCCATCACTTGGTGAAGTTTCATACCCGTAGCTAATTATTCACCTACTCAAAATGAGTAAATGCTAATTATCCCTAGAAGTATTGCGGATAGCCTTCACATGGTGAAGTTCCAGACCCGTAGGTAATTACTCACCTACTCAAAATGAGTAAATGCTAATTATCTCTAAAAGTATTGCAGATAGCCAATTTTTCTCAAATAAGTCATTCACCTACTTTTGGGACAGCTTTCACTTTGTGAAGTTTCAGACCTGTAGCTAATTACTCACCTACTCAAAATAAGTAAATGCCTATTATCACTAAAAGTATTGCGGATAGCCAGTATTTCTCAAATAACTCATTCACCTACATTTTGGAGAAGTTTCACATGCTTAAGTTTTTTTATGAATTTTTAAAATAAATTTTAATACATTAAAATTAATTAAATCATGCACTAAATCAATTATAACTTGAAAAGTACTGCATTTAGAGCACTTTGTGCAAATATGTTATGCAGCTACTTTTGGGTCAGCTATAACATAGTAAAATTTCAGACCTGTAGCTCATGGCATAGCTGAATAATAACTACTTTTAGGTTATCACTGTTGGGTAAATCACTTATAACTTGAAAACTTTTCAATTTACATTATTTAGTTTCAGTATGTTATTCACCTATTTTGAGGCAGCTATAACATAGTAAAATTCCAGACCTGTGGCTCATTGCATAGCGGAGTAATAGCTACTTTGAAGTTCTTACTCAACAATAAATCATTGATAACTTGAAAAGTATTACATTTAGAGCATTTTGTTAAAATATGTCATTCACCTACTTTTTTCATAGCAACAACATGGTGAGTAACTTGGGTGTCTATCTGAATAGCTAAGTGAGTAATAGCTACTTGTGGGCTTTTCACTAACTTCCATCATGAGTAAAATCACTTGTAACTTGAAAACTATTGCATTTAGAGAATTTTGTGCAAATATGTTATTCACCTACTTTTGGGTCAGCTATAACATACTAAAATTTCAGACCTCTAGCTCGTGCCATAGCTGAGTAATAGCTACTTTTGCCATTGCCGGTGGATACATTTTGCATCTGGCCACAGATGCATCCTTGGTCTAGTCTCTAAAAGTATTACAGGTGGGCAATTTCTTCTAAATAAGTCATTCACCTACTTTTGGGTGATCTACCACATAGTGAAGTTGCAGAACTGTAGCTCTTTAGATGGCAGAGTAATAGCCACTAAAATAAGTAAATGTCTTGTATCTCTAAAAGTAGTACAGATAGGCTATTTCTTCTAAAGACGTGCTTCCGTACTTTGAGTTGATCTGCATAATGAAGTGGCAGAACTGTAGCTCTTTGGATGGCAAAGTAATAGCTACTAAAATGAGTAAATGCCTTTTGTCTTTAAAAGTATTGCAATCAAACATTAAACTTGTCACTTCTACATGTGCCTCCATCTCGCAGGAAAATTTATATTCCACTATCTTTAGGACATCTAATTTATACGGCGGGAGATAAATGCATGCGTCAGAATGCTTGTTTTTGTGTGTTATACCTCTGCTTGCTGAGTTTTTAACTTTTTAAAATGAAACTGGTTAAACATATTCAAGTAGACAAAATGGACACTTTAAGTGAGCTTTAAGTCCCAATATTAATGAAATTATATCCTTATGTAGTAAAACTAGGGGATTTTTAACCCTCAACTAGCCCAGTTTTATTCAACTTGCCTCAGTTAATTTTGGCACAGCTCCTACAGTTATGAACTCATTTCAGTTGATAATCACATACTTAAAATTCTCAATTCTTTTTGTATTTGAGTACCCCTTTTATATAGATTGTTTGTTTACCATTTATGCTGTAGCACTCCATCTCTTTGTAGTCCCAACCTACATCCCCCACCCGGATTCCCCCCACCCACCTCTGGGACCTCCAGCTATATTGAGTGACACTAAATAAACAAAGGTATTTAATGATATCAGATGAGAAACAAAGAACTCAGTGGGGTTGCAGATCTTGTGTAATAGTGAGAGAGGTGTGGAGAAGGGGAGAGGGGTGGGGGTGGGAGGTGGTGGGCTTCATTACATATAACACAAAGGGGAGTCAGAACTGAGATTGTGTCACATATTTAGGTTGCATATATATGGACCACATATATAGGTATAGAGGAAATGAATAACTGAAAACAATTTGCAAATTCTAAAAATAATATAATAAAATAATAATATAAATAATTTTTTTTTAAATAATATTTTATTTGTGAACAAATATAGAAACAGATATGCGCTTTTGGGATTATGAATTTTAGAATGGACATTGAATCATCAATCATTTAAATACTTTGAAGGAAGATTGAAAAGTATGATGAGTTGAGTTAAAAATAATATTTTATTTGTCAACAAATATAGAAACAGATATGCTCTTTTGGGATTATTATTTTAGAATGGACATTCAATCATCAATCATTTAAATACTTTGAAAATAGGTTTAGAGTTATCATTGCAGGAAGATTGAAAATATAATTTGAGGTATGTATTCGGCGTCTGGGGATACACCATCTTCCTTGGGGAGATATAAACAGAGTAGATTGATGTGCTGAAGTTCATATAATAATGGGTAATTATGTTTTAAAAAATTCCCGATCAAAACCTGTGGCGTGAGTGATGACCTGTCTGGGGATATGTTGGCGCCGAGTTGGCCCAATCTAGTTTTTTATTGCATAAAATACCCTTATCTTATCCTCACTGATGCTTACGTACGACCAAACAAAAATATTTTATTTTTAAAATAAATATTCTTGTTCATATGACTGCATGTATGAGTGTGCATGCCCCTGCATGGGAAGAACCCTGTAAAGCCTCACTTCAATTTTGGTTGTCAGTTTACACTGCCGAATTCATTTGGTTAATCGAAGGAAGATGGCTGAAAGTCAGATTAAGTCCAAGGTACGGAAAATTGCTTCAGGTTGTCGCCATTTTACTTCAGAATGGGACTCCCACCATAATTACACATATGGAAGATGTGGTTCACATTCATCTCAATATTTTTATTACATTGTTGAGTTAAATAAATATCACCTGTGAAAGAAGTTTTATTATCCCAATTTCTCCCCATTTTCCCTTTAATGTGGAATAAATATCAACCATGAGGAAATTTTTATTATCCCCCAGTCTTTTTTTAATGGTGGCAACTACTTCTTCTTAAAATTCATATTTTGACAATCAGTTGGTTTCTTGTCATTCTGAAGTATTAATGTTGGAAATGATCTTATAACCAACATTATGTTCCATGTGGGTACTATTATCACAAGAATAATTCAAATTTGTTTTTAATTGTTATAAGTTCATTTTTAATTTTGTGTGTAGCTCTGGTTTATAAATCTATTTACAGGAGACTTAATAGGAATAGAAGTAGATGTAGTGAAGAAAGACTTATCAGTAGTTTTATTTAAAAAGAATCATTGCCCAGGTGAGTTTGTTGTGAGTTTATACCATTGTTACAAAAGTTCTGTTAAATTCTTTACATTGTAATATATAACATGCTATGCAGCAGTGTTTTTAAACTTGTTTTTGCTGCTGGAGTTTATGGATCGTGCTGTGGAATTATCACTGTTATGGATCATTCACACTGATAAAGTGATTTGTTTCATTATATTTCTGGTACATGTTACATTAATATATAAACACTGTAAATATACTACTAAATTGTCTAAATACCATCTGATTGAAATTCAGTCTACTAGAATCTGCAAAGCTCAAATTGATTGACCATATTGAAAATATGACAGTGTTGTTGATCATTGGGCCATTAATAGATTTCAGTAATGGTCAGTTCATTTTTGTAACATTTGAAACAACTGAACTTGTTGTATATTTCAATGGATATCTTCTCTCCCAATTCTCCCATCACAGTCAATGAATATGGAATATGTAAATTCAGTTTTGTTGAAAGTGCTGTTCAGTCCCAATAATTATGTCAATTTTTCATTAGTTTCTTTATTCTGGCAATTCAATTGCCTGTATTTTCTCTGTTTTAGGGCATACCAACTATCAGAATGCTTCATCATTATGTGTTAATGATGAATATATTAATTTCATTTTGCTGTAGTCAACATGTTAGCCAGTTTCAGGCAAGGCTTAATACTCACTCCCCCCCCCCCAAAAATCAACTTGGTTTTTGTCATCGTTATGCAAAGCACCCATGGTTGCCATGGTTGTTCATAATGTTGGGACGAGTTACCGTAACTCGAGTCGTTACTTGGTGGGCGATATTTGGGGATAACATACTTTATTTTTGGGAGAATGAGTTTATGTGCCATCAAAGTGTAATTAAAGTGACATGTTTCAGTGGGCACTCGCTACCACACACAGAAGAGGGCGGAGGAGTTGTTTCCCACTATAGCCATCTGCAGCAATGGTAGTGAGGTGGAACTGGACATTGTCTTCCAGAACAGAATCAGTGGAACACCAAATGTTCATGTGGTAAGTGCTTGTGTGAATATTAATATCGGCAAAGATTACTGGTATAAAGTTATGCGCTATTTAAAGAAAAACTCTAGAAAAGGAGTATTTTTTTCTTGATTTGCAAATATTATCAAAGAAAAACCTCACATGTATCATTATGTCCACCCCCAGGTGAGGGTGGACATATTATTTTTTTGCTTTTTCCGGCCTCTGGCATCCAGCGTCTGGCATCTGGCGTCACACATTGTTTCCGCTCATTTAAGGAAAAGTATTAGAGCTATCTTCACCAAATTTGGTATGCAGGATTATTGGGTCAGAGCCTTGCTTGGGATTGCTTTCAGCTATTGTAGCTCTTTTGCTTACTGAGTAATACCTAAGTACAACTATTTTCAGTACTTATTGGTTTCCGTACATGTAAGGGAAAATGATTCAAGATATTTTACTAAAATTGGGAATACAAGATTGTTATGTCTATAGCTTGCTTGGTATTGCATTTGGGACTGATAGCTCTGTAAGTAAGCGAGTAATAGCCATTTAGGTACTTTGTTGGCTATTTGCAATACTACTTTTGAGTTATATGCTAATATCTCAGAAACCATTACAGATAGAGTGATTTTGAGCAAATTTTTGAGCCAAAGGGTAATAGAAAATTATCCTGTGTAAAAACGAAAATTTAAATTTTCAGAACATTTTGCGGCCATCTTGGATTTTAGGGGTAAAGAAAAAGGTGAAAATATCTCAGAAAACGTAAGAGACAGAGCGATTTTTTGGCCCACAAGGTAGTAAGTATAAGGGTGCCCTTTGAAAAGGGAAAAATTTCAATTTTTACAACTTCTGGCGGCCATCTTGGATTTTAGTGGAAAATAATAAAGTGTAAATATCTTGGAAACCGTAAGAGATAAAGCGATTTTAAATGAATTTTTAGCCAACAGGGTAGTACATAGGTATCCCATTGAAAAGGGAAAAATTCCAATTTTCGCAACTTATGATGGCCATCTTGGATTTTAGCGAGAAATAAAAAAGTGTAAATATCTCGGAAACCGTAAGAGATAAAGCAATTTTAAGTGAATTTTTGGCCCACAGGGTAGTACAAGGGTGTCCCATTGAAAAGGGAAAAGTTTCAATTTTTGGAAACCTATGGCTGCCATCTTGGATTTCAGCGGAAAATAAAAAAATTGAAAATATCTCGGAAACCATAAGAAATAGAGCCATTTCGAGCAAATTTTTGACCTGTAGGGCAGTAGAAGAGTAGCCTAAGCAAAAGGGAAAACTTTCAATTTTCGCAACTTTTGGCAGCCATCTTGGATTTTAAATGAAAATAAAAAATTGCGATTTTGAGCAAATTTTGTGCCCTTTGGGTACTAGAAACCTTAGATGAAGTGCCTCTGCAAAATGTCGGAATTTCCAGAATTTCGGCCACTGCCTTGAATTTTGGGGGAAATTGAAAATGTTGTTTATATCGAAAACCATTAGAGATGGAGTAATTTTAAGCAAATTTTCCACCCTTTGGGTACTTGAGACCTTAGATATAGTGTCTCTGAAAAAAGTAGAATTTCCCGAATTTTGGCCGCCATCTTGAATTTTGGCAGAAATTAAAATGTTGTTTGTCTCAATAACCGTTAGAGATAGAATTATTTCAAGCAATTTTTGGAACCCTTAGGTACTAAAGACCTTAGATGTAGTGCCTATGAAAAACATTGAATTTCCCGAATTTCGTTTGTTATCTTGAATTTTGGGAGAAATCGAAAATATCATTTATCTTGAAAACCGTTAAAGATAGAGCGATTTCAAGTAAATTTTGGACCATTTGGGTATTAGAGATTTTAGGTATATTGCGACTGAAAAAGGTCAATTTCTCAAATTTTGCCCACCATCTTGAATTTTGTCAAAAATAAAAAATGTTGGTTAGCTCAAATGTTATAAGACACCTTGGGTGTAGTGCCTCTGCAAAAATGTTGAATTTCCGTAATTTCAGCTGCCATATTGAATTTAAGCAGAAATTGAAACTGTTATTTATCTTGAAAACTGTTAGAGAAAGAGTGATTTCAGGCAAATTTTGGAGCCTTTGGGTACCATAAACCCTTGATAATGCTGCTGAAAAGCTTTTAATTTTTAAATACTGGCAGACATCTTGAATTTTACCGGAAATTGAAAATGTTGATTATCTCCAAAACCATTAGTGATACAGTGATTTTGAGTAAATTTTGAACCAATGCAAAAAGGCATGAACTGAAATAATTTACATGTAATGATTATCTTAAAACTACTGTACAAGTGTTGCAGAATGTTCATGGGTTGGACATTACACATGATAATGTGTTTTCTTCTATGCTTGTCCTGTTTCTTTTCATATGTTGCAGCTACTCTTAACAGGGCGTCCTATTTCTAGTTTTATATAACTTTTATGAGAAAATCATGTGAATTTTTGACTGTTCTGATGCGTAAAAGGGTTTTCATCAAAGAATAGATTTTTGGTGAAAGTAGCCAAGTATGACATTTACTTGCCTTTCCAGTGTGAGTACATGTGTGTTAATGTATTGTGGCAGGACAGAAACACATATATACAGTATTGACAGTGTGGTTACACTAGTGGTCGGACTGATTCCGAAAATAAAAACAGGTTTTCGGGGCTTTGAAACCGAACAAAATCTGGGATTTTGAAAGTTTACATAGATATTATAAAAAGTTTTACGCGAGCATACATGAGCTACATTCTCAAAAGGAAATATGTATTAGCGAGATATTTTGAAGTTTACATGAATATAAAGTAAAATGTAAGATGTTTCCTTAAATGTATATGTTCTTTATTGTTTTGATGAATTATTAACCAGTAGAGAGCCCAATATAATGATGTTTTCAATTACCGGTACTTAAATATTCTTTGCAGATTTCTCATTTCTACCTAAACGAAACAAAATGCAGTATACCGGTTTACCGTTGACACCACTAGGTTACACCTGGTATTATGTCAACTATACACATAATCAGGACATGTGTCAGTTAGGGTGGTTAATAGAATAGCAGTGTATGACTTTTCTCTTGGTTTAATAAGAATGAAGAGATATTTTAAAAATGTATATATTATACCTCTTTATATTGCTGATATTTCATCCAAATAATTACAAAAAGACTGAAAAAGTAATGAATATTTTATTTAAATCTCTGACATTTTAACAATATATCAGGTAGGTAAAAGTGGATTGTATCAATTTCTACTCTGTTGAGTAACCACCCTGGCAAAATTGCAAAAGTGGTTGCTCCTACCAGGTGGTTTTCTGTACAAGCATAAGGTAATTAAGCGTCCCTGAAAGGGCGCTTATTTGTTTTTGCCTCAGTTTCCTCGCCGTCGCCGCATTATGGTCTCCCTTGAATATCTCCCTTATTATTAGAAGGTTTCAAACCATATTTGGCAGTTATATACCTTAGGCGTGGGAAAATTTTTCTGCATGCTTAAATTTGACCTTTATGAAGGTCACATGATCAAAAAAAATTTTTTTGAAGTAAACCCCCCCGTCATCGCAGTTCAGGAAAAACTGCTTGCTACACAGCCTTATAATGTGACACACCTGTTCATACTATCAAAACGTGAGCTGATTAGATTTTGCGAGCAATCCCTTGAAAAATGTCTCATTTATGAGTGATTTTCTGACACCTTCCAATCTGAAAGCCTTAAATTTAGGTCAACCCCCCTATTATCTTCTTAAGTATTGTATTTAGAGCCATAAAATGTACTGGGAGTTAATAGGAAGCCATATGTGGAGAGTCTAAATAGCTGGTCAGTTTTACCCCACGGCCCCCCTTATGGGTCAAACTGGGGTCATAAAATAGCTGATTTTGAGTTTTTGCCTTATATCTCCTTTAATCATTGCTTTTATAGCTTCAGAATGTATTAAGAGGTATTGGGAAAGCATATGTGGAGAATATAAATAGCCGGTCAGTTTTATCCCCCGACTCCCCCTTATGGGTCAAACTGGGGTCATAAAATAGTTGCTTTGGAGTTTTACCTTATATCTCCTTTATCGTTGCTTTTATACCTTCAGAATGTATTAAGAGGTATTGGGAAAGCATATGTGGAGAGTCTAAATAGCCGGTCAGTTTTACCCACCCCCCCCACCCCCCACCCCCTATGGGTCAAACTGGGGTCATAAAATAGTTGCTTTGGAGTTTTACCTTATATCTCCTTTATTGTTGCTTTTATACCTTCAGAATGTATTAAGAGGTATTGGGAAAGCATATGTGGAGAGTCTAAATAGCCGGTCAGTTTTATCCCCCCCCCCCCCCCCTTATGGGCCCAACTTGGGTCATAAATAGCTGCTTTGGAGTTTTTGCCTTATATCTCCTTTATCGTTGCTTTCCTAGCTTCAAAATGTATTAAGAGGTATTGGGAAAGCATACAGTGCAGCTTTGTGCATTCTTAGCTTTACAGCATGCTTATTAAAACCACAAATCATTTTAAACTTTCAGGGATGCTTCGCTTTTGTTAGCAAAAGCATTCCTCTAGTTGCATTCTGGGGTGAGACAGAAACACATACATAACTACTATACAGTACAACCAATAATTTTTAATTATGTTGGAAGAGCAAGATTGTGGTCATATAGTAGAAGACATGGTAAAATATAAAACTACAGGGGAATGCAATGTTAAAAGAGAAGAAATGAGGTCATACAATAGAGAATTTGAAGGATTAATGGTCAGATAATAGAGGTTCTATTGTATTAAACTTATATACAACAGCAAATAGCTAGAAACTGGATAGTGTGGTCATGTAACTGTACTCACAAAACTGATCTTCAGAAGATGACCTAACATTCAGCTATACACACCTGTATTCCTAAACCAATATTATGCTGATCTTTAGCCAGAGCCTTTCGTGAATACCAGCCCAGAACCAGGATGGGCACCACACCAAAAATAAGCACATGTGATAAAACCATTCATATGGTTTTAGTCCTGGGAGATTGCCATGATTTTACCTGTCGATGTTTACATAAATCACCACAAATATAAATGTAAAAGTTTTTGACAAACATCTCCCTCACTCCATACTATATGTGAACTATCCTCACATGTGATTGACTAATTTTATTATCACCTCGACAACAGTGGAAAAAAATCAATTTTCAATTTATTTTCTGTTGACTTTATATTTTTGCAATTACAGCTAGTTTTGTGATTTCAAGTGGTGAATGTATCAAATTTTACAAAATATTTTGCACTTTGTGTTTCATTGACAAAAACGCCAGAGAGAAATGAATTTAACAACTATCGGTTGTACTTGAATATTACTGATTATTGCTCATCAATGAACTAGCACGCAATAATACCCAAGTTTATGAACATCATCCCACCACTAATAGTAACTACATTAGAATTGTGATGACATAGAATTTTTATTGCATAAAAACGTACTTACATAATCCCAACAAATGCTTACGTGACCTACCGTTCGGTCAAGGACACAGACAATGTGTCTCGCCATGTTTTTTCTACTGAAAGTACACACGTAAACCCCAGGGGGCACCTGCTGGAGGTTATCTCCACTGTAAGTTGCCATTCTAATTTTGACCGCCGTGAAGTGCACACGCGTTCTTTTGTACGATTCAAGATGTCCGAAAAACAAAGGAAATGTTCAGTTTGCTTGGGTGATATGCTTCCATGGGATAATCACCAAGCTTGTTTAAAATGCAGAAACGACAAGAAGGGAAAAGGCAAGTGTGTTGTGAGTAAGGAATCTGATTGCTCTATTTGTGCTGGGGCCTTAAAAATTCCACACAAGAGAAAAGCTTCCAAGTCCAAAAGTTCTGAGAAGTTTGATGACTCTCTCTTGGATGAACCAACACCTTCAAAATCTTCACAGCCTTCTACTTCCAAACCTGATTCCTCACTTCAAGACATGATTAAAGCTATGAATAATCAGTTGGCTTCCTTGGCTTCCCAGTTTGAAGAGTTCAAACGCAGTGACAAAACTTCAGCCTCTAAGAACAGTCTTCCTCTCTGTCAGGAGCAGGATATGAGTGCCCCTGTCTCCCAGACGAGAACTCAGCCTTCAGAAGGAGAGCTATCTGATGAGGACTCCTCTTTGCCTGCCAGCAAGCGACACAGATCTAAGTCTCCTCAAGGGGATGCAGACTCTCATTCACAGGAGTTAGATCCCTCTTATGTCGAGATGCTCAATGCCATCAGAGGTCTACTGGATCTGGAGGTACCACAAGTGGAGTGCCTTGTGCCCCTTCTGCCTTTTCCAAGAAACCCTCCAAGCAGGTGGTGAGGAAACAAAATTTGGCTTTACCTCCTGTCCAAGATATTCAGTCCATGTGGGACTACAGGTTTAGGAAGGCCTCTGGAACCACAGTCAAAAGACAAATCCAGCTCTGAATCATTGTCCCAGGGACAGTTTTTGGCCTTTTAGAGGCCTGACATGATCTATTACACTACCTCTCCACAAAATACGCCTTTGAAAGCTCCTAAACTACCTGACTCCTACTTCAACATAGCTAGAGTGAAATCATTGTCAAATTCCATCTCTGTACCTTCCAAACAGCATATTGTTCAAGAGACAGTTTGCAGGGAAAATGTTCAAATTTTGGGCCATGTAGTTTGGTTTAAAATGGCTATAGAGGAGCTCAACAACAGAATCCAGGAGTTGGCTACTGAAATTAGAGGGTCTGAAGATCTGGATACAGTCAAGGAGTCAGCAGACCTCAGGATAAAATATTCTCAGCTATAGGCTTCAGTTACCTCCTCTCTGGAGATAGCCCTGGATACGGTCCTCAAACAAAACATGACTCTGGCATGCAATATGCTCCTTGCAAGGAGGGATAGCTTATTGAAGGACTGCAGCTCAAAATTAGGTCCAAAAGACTTGGCAATCTTGCGTACAGACCATTTTGACCAGCAGGAGGTCTTCAACTCAGGTATTTTATCCCAGGTTGAGGATAACATGATCAAAAGACTGTCAATAATGAAGGAATCTGATTCCAAGTCATATAGAGACTCTGTGAAGAATTTCGATTTTGGGAGGTTTTCACATCCAAAGCCCTCACAGGAAGGTAACAGGTCGTTTCGTGACAAACGAACGCAGCCAAACACCTATAACCACTTCTCTGCGCGCGCATCGCGAGGAGGCAGAGGCGGAAAGAGGAAGTGACTTTCCAGGGACAAGATTGCAGGATTTTTGGCAGGTATGGGCAAAAAAATCAAGCACATCCCAGAGTAGTAAGTTTACTACAACATGGTTATCGCCTAGACTTCAAAATTCTACCCAAATTATCGAAAATTCCGCTCATTTTGAGCAAATATCACAACAAAAACAAAGATGGCGCTCTACACGAAGCAGTTCAGGCCATGCTTGCAAAAAAGGCGATAACTCATGTCAGGAAACCCTCTACTCTGGGATATTACAGCAGACTGTTTCTGGTACCCAAACCCCTGAAAAGGTGGAGACCAGTGATAGATTTAAGTATGTTGAACACCCATTGACATGTTCCAACTTTCAAAATGGAAACAGCCGAATCTATCAGAAAGTCGATTCGAAAAGGGGAGTGGGTCACCTCGATAGACCTCACAGACGCTTATTGTCACGTTCCAATACATCCACAATCTCAAAAATATCTGAGATTTCAGACCAAAAAAGGGGTTTTCCAATTTCAGGCTCTCCCTTTTGGTGTCGCGACAGCTCCCCTAGAGTTTACTCGTATTGTGAAAGAGGTAAAACTCATAGCTCAAGCCAGGAACCTCAGAATCCATCAATATCTAGACGACTGGCTTCTTCGGTCACCAACAAAGGATCAGGGGGCCATGGTGGCAGAGTGGTAACACTCTCGCCTCCCACCTCTGAGGCCGGGGTTCGATCCCCGCACGGGCTCAAGTGGGAAAGCTGGTAGTTGCTTGCCATTGGTCGGCAGTTTACAGTACACAACCCTAGCGAACTCTATGTACTGGTTTCCTCTGCCCTTCCAACTACCCGTCGTGATATGACCTGTACAGTGTTGAAAGCGACGTAAAACCCCAAATAAACAAACAAATAAACCAACAAAGGATCAATGTCTCAAAGGTTCAAAAAATTTAGTGAAATTGGTCCAAGAACTAGGCTGGCTCATCAATTTCCAAAAATCGGAATTGGTTCCTACACAAAATCTAGATTTTCTGGGTTATCACGTCGATCTTCAGAGGGGTCTGGTTTTTCCAACCCAAAAGAAAGTCGATCGGTTAAAAGTTCAGACTGTTTCCACCAGAAAGTCATTAGTCTTGACTCCAAGAAAGCTCATGTCACTCATAGGGACATTAGCTTCCTTAGAAAAAACAGTACCTCTGGGAAGGTTACACATGAGACCTTTTCAGTGGTACCTAAAGTCACACTGGAAGTTTTCCCAGGCACTGGACAAAAGCATCCCAGTAACAAGGAATTTCCTGAATTATCTCAAATGGTGGGAGGATCTACAAAATATTGTGGCAGGTGCTCCTATCCATCCTCATGTTCACAACACTTTGGTGTTCACAGATGCCTCCCAAAAAGGCTGGGGAGCTCACTTGAATGAAATAGTCCTCAGTGGCCTCTGGTCAAACAAGGAGGCTCAGCTTCACATCAACGTATTGGAGCTAAAAGCTGTTCTTCTGGCCCTAAAAGGGTTTCAGGAGCACTTGCAAGGTCAAAGCGTGCTCATCTGTTCAGACAACAGTACAGTAGTATCTTATCTGAACAAAGAAGGAGGCACCCATTCCATAGAAATGTGTGCTCTTATCTGGAGAATTCTGGCATTTACAAATTCCAGGAGGATCCAGATAAGAGCAAGACATGTACCTGAATCCCTAAATGTGATAGCAGACTCCCTATCAAGAAGGGACAAGGTCATACAAACAGAGTGGTCCCTTCACCAACAGATATTCAACCAAATTTGCAAAATTTGGCACACACCAATGGTAGACCTGTTTGCAACTCATCTAAATTACAAACTTCCAATTTATGTATCTCCTGTCCCAGACAAAAAGGCTTGGAAAATAGATGCATTGAATATCTGTTGGGAAGGCCTAGATGGCTATGTCTTCTGTCCAGTAGCCATCCTGCCACAAGTAATTAAAAAAATAATAACATACCCATGCAGGATGATAGTACTGGCCCCAGGGTGGCCAGGGATGCCATGGTTTTGGGATCTGGTGGATCTCTCGACCAGGGTACCCCTACAGCTCCCTCACTGGAAGACACTTCTGAAACAGCCACATTCCAACAGGTTCCACAACAACGTGGAGTACCTGAATCTACATGTGTGGCTTCTGGATTCCAGGAATCCAATTCTGGAAGATTCTCATCTGAGGTGGCAGAAAGAATTAAGGCACCTCAGAGGGAATCCTCAAGAAAAGTCTATCAATCAAGGTGGGCCATTTATGGGCAATGGTGCTCACAGAATAAGGTGGACATGACCTCAACAACTGTTCCCCAGGTAGCAGAATTTTTAAACTACCTGTTCACAGTCAAAAACCTCAAACCAGCTACAATTACTGGTTATAGAACAGCAATAGCTGATGCTTTGGGTTCTCAGGGTGAACTCATCTCAAAAAGTCTAGAACTGAATAGACTTATTACCAGCTTCACCAGGGATAGACCTAAACCAAATAGGTCCATACCTACATGGGACCTCTCCTTGGTCCTCTTAGGTTTGACAAAGCCGCCTTTTGAGCCTTTATCTGAGGCTCCTTTGAAGTGGCTAACTTACAAGACAGTTTTCCTGCTGGCTTTAGCCTCAGGTAAAAGAAGGAGTGAGATACATGCTTGGACTCACTCTTCTGTCTCTTCAAGGAGAAATTGGTCAGAGGTCACTGTTTCTCCTTCTCCAGCATTCCTGGCCAAAAACCAGTTGGCTTCGGATGGCCCTGATTCCATTAAACCAGTAGTTATACCAGCTCTTACTACCATGTTGGACAGTTCACTGGTGGAGGACAAGTCACTTTGTCCAGTTAGGGCCCTCAAAGTCTACTTAGACAAGACCAAATCCATGAGAAAGGGCAAGGCCCTTCTCTTTGTATCACTTAGGGAAGGTTATTCCAAGGATATCTCAAGAATAACCATTTCCCAGTGGATCAAACACACCATTCACACTTGCTATCAGTCTTCGGATATGACTGATCAACAGGTCACTCAGGTCAGAGCTCATGATGTCAGAACTATGGCTGCATCACTTGCGTTCAAAGGAGGTATCTCCTTAGAGCAGGTCTTGAGCTCATGTTATTGGAGATCCCACAATACCTTCACAAACTTTTATTTGAAAGACATTTGCTGGGAAAATGATGATATTTTTAAGTTAGGTCCCATTGTGTCTGCACAGCATATAGTGAACAATTGAGACTTAATAGTTTAATCAGTCCTTATTTTTTCAGGATGTATGGAATTGGACTGGAATGTAGTAGGACTTTGATTTTTGAACACGACTATGGATAAGATTTCATGTTATGACTGCTTGGCTTGAAGGACAGCTGCACTCTGACTGCTGGAGTTTTATTCAACTGGGCACAGCTGACCTTTGACCCCTGCACATCTGTACAGACAGTCCTCAGAAGTCTACCCACCATGGACCTCAGGGCTGTATTCAAGCATTTGTTGGGATTATGTAAGTACGTTTTTATGCAATGAAATTGGTTAATTTTATTGTAATTGGAATTTTTATAAATAAAAATATTTACATAATACCAACAAGGAGAGTCCCACCCTCCTCCCCTCTACCATCTTCTGAGGGTTAGGGTCAAATTTTAAGAATGGCAACTTACAGTGGAGATAACCTCCAGCAGGTGCCCCCTGGGGTTTACGTGTGTACTTTCAGTAGAAAAAACATGGCGAGACACATTGTCTGTGTCCTTGACCGAACGGTAGGTCACGTAAGCATTTGTTGGGATTATGTAAGTATTTTTATTTATAAAAATTCCAATTACAATAAAATTAACCAAGTCATGCTTATAGTGAAACATGCTTACAAAATATCTTCAGCATGCTTGTCTCAATGTCCTCTAGAGTTTGATATGACCAAGAACAACTGTCATTTATATATTCTTCTCTTTTAATATTATACAGTTTGTAGTTGATATTTATAAATAGTGAGAATCAGTTTAGCTTATGGTGGAGCATTAATAATAATTGGAAATCCAGTAAAAGAAGAAGAAAAAACATTCATGCTAGATTAGTGTGTTAATGCCAGATTTAGTATTAAAAGAATGAACATCACCTTATATTTTAAACAGTTTTGTAATTGCAGTTTATCTCATCTTTGCACTGTCAAAGACATGATAAAAGTTTTGTTTATATCCAGAATAAAATAGAACACTGGTGTGTTCCTGAATCTGCCCGCCTGGACCCATCAGAAAACATGGTGTATGTGGATTGTGGCCACACTGAAGTGGAGGCAATACAAGCTCCATACAGTCTGGATAGGTGTAAGTTTGGTGACAATACAAGCGCAAAATTGATGGGAGTAATTGATTTAGATTAAATTGCTTTCAAAGTCAAAGCTGGTGCTTTATGTCCTGTTCAATAGCCAAGGTCATATTAGGAGAGGTCCTCAGCATTGCCACTTGTGGGAGTTAAACTCACACAGAAGTGACTGCCTGTGATTAGATGCCAAACTTGCTAACCTCTAGGCCACTTAGAACCTTCTAAATGACTTTCAACCAGTGGTAACATGTAAAATTGTGGTTTGTGGTCACACTTAGATGGAGGCAATGCAAAAAAACCTATATAGTCTAGATAGTTGAAGTTTGTTGACAAAACAAACACAAGTCATCAGAAAGATCGGGTTGCACTTGTGCAGTCGACATGAGTCATATTTTGCTTTGAGTCCGCTAGAACGAGGAGGTATTGTGCTGAGTATAAATACAAAATACAATTGCAGTACAATATGGTTTAATATATTTGGATTTAATGACTATAAACCAGTGGTAATACATGTAAAATTGTGGAACACGGTCATGTTAAAGTAGAGGTAAGATAGGACACATACAACCTAAACGAGATGAATGACAAAAACAACCATATTGTTATAATTACAAACATGAGTATTAATTGTATTGGTGATAAATCTGGTGCAAAGTTATGTGGGTATTTTGCTTTTACCAGACAGATCAGGTTCCAACATCAGAACTTTTATGCCATTAACAAAACTTGGCAATGCATGTAATATTAGGTTATGTTTAACACTGAAATGTTTGTTTACTTCTCATTACAGTTTGTAACCACTCTGAGGTAAAGTTGGTGTATGGTTTGTGCTGGGGTGGTTTCTCTGCATGTATTTTCCCTGTTTTCACAGATTACAACCACTTTGAGGTAGAGTTTCTGGATGAGGTTGACGAGACCACACCTCCACCTGCTATTGCTCTCTGTACAGCCAGTCCCATGGATCCCCCGCCAAAAAGCAACTTCAAGCAAGACTTCTTGCGCTTTTGGGCCACTGGAGAAGGTATCTGCCACAGTGAACCTTTTGTAATCAAACTAGTTTGTCAACTGCAAAATTACCTTGAACATGCTACAATATGATGGGAATATATTCACAAAGTACTCTAACATAATATAAAAAATCTGTGTCACAGAATCTGATTCTTTGCTGATTGTTACCATTGATACCTTGTCAATACAGTCCCAGTTATCCAAAAAGGGCAAAGCCCAGGACCAACTAAAAGGTTATTTCTAAATTAAAATCCACCATTATTGTTCCCCCTTCTTCTACCACGTGGAACAGAGGAAGATCAGTCAGCAAAACTTTCTTTAACATATTAGTACTGGGACATAAAGTATCTCCATTTACTTTGTATTTTTATTGAATATTTTTTAGGTACAACATTGTTTCAGATTTTGACCTGGTTCTCTTATAGTTCGTTAAATTACCAAGAAATGTATTGCTACAAGTATGCTGTTTAATGGCGAAACATAACTGAACCTGTTTAGCATGTATACAGTATAGCGAAAAGGCTTGTTTAACTTGTTATATTTGTCTTACTTAATAATGCTCTAGCTGACTCCACAACATATACCACTAGGACTGCGGTGAAGGGATAAAGGGGGTTATTCTGTATTGCTATGTATATTTTATAGCTAAGAAGTCAATAAATCTTGGGAATCTGATTGATTGTTGTATGTTGTGTCACTTGTGTGTATACCATAGTGTATTTATTATATCCCCAGACGAAAGTCGGGGATATATTGGATTCAGGTCCGTCGCGCCGCCGCCGCCGCCGTAGAAATTTCCTTGTGGACGCGATAACTCAAAAACAAATTAATATTTTTTTTTCAAACTTGGTACACATGTTAAGGGTGCCCAAAGGAAGATCCCTATTTTAAGGTGACCTTAAACTCACAGTAAAAAAGAACTTATGGCCACCTTAAGGTCAGAAATTGCACTTTTGGCCACTTAGAGCCCTGTAGGTCACAAACTATGATGCTCAGCTGGCTGAAATTTTACCTGACAACACATTAATATGTTCTTAGTACATGTGCCGAAAATCATGACTTTAAGTTGAGGAGAAAATTGTGTTTGAGGCCCATAAATACCCCCGCTTAGGGATTTTTTGCTATACTTTACACATATTTTGCCCTATAATTTGGAAGTGATAATTCTGATGAGTCTCAAACTGCGCTAGGTATAACTTTGATATGTAATCCTTGTCTGTAGAAAATTTTAGGGCTGTAGGTTTACCCAAAGGGGTCGACTTAAGGTCTCAAAAGTGCCCACAGAGACCCAATTTATGCACTTTTTGCCACTTTCAAGCACTGTAGCTTTCAAACTATGTCTCTCATCTAAGTTAAATATCATCTGGGAATATATCTATGTGTTTTCTTATATGTGCCCCAACATTTAGGCCTTTAATAGACAGTTAACCTGTGTATCAGGACCATAAACACCCACCCGAGTGACCCTTATAAGACATTTTTCACATCTTTTTCCCTGTAACTTGGAAATGGTAAGTCTGAGAAGTTTCAAACTGTATTAGATATATATTCTGTGTGTAATCTTAGTATGTAACAGATTTTAAGTCTGAAGCTTTAATTTTGAAGGTCAAATTGAGGTCTCTAAAAGGCTCCCAAAGACCCAATATTTGGACTTTTTGCTACTTTTAAGCCCTGTGACTGTCAAACTATGTGACTGATAGAGCTCAAATCCTATCTGAGAAGATATTAGTATGTTATTTTTATATGTGCCAAAAATTAAGGCTTTAAGAAGACATTTAACCTGTGTATGAGGACCATAAATCCCCACCCGAGTGACCATTTTTAGACATTTTTCACATATTTTTCCCTGTAACTTGGAAATGGTAAGTCTAAGAAGTTTCAAACTGTATTAGATGCATATTCTATGTGTAATCTTAGTATGTGACAAATTTTAAGTCTGAAGCTTTAATTTGAAGGCCACATTTAGGTCTCTAGAAGGCCCCATAAAGACCCAGTATTTGGACTTTTTGCCAATTTTAAGGCCTGTGACTGTTAAACTATGTGACTGATAGAGCTGAAATCTCATCTGGGAATACATTATTATGTTCTTTTTACATGTGCCAAAAATCAAGGCTTCAAGTAGACATTTAACCTGTGTATGAGGACCTTTAACACCCACCTGAGTGACCCTTTTAAGACATTTTTCACATATTTTGCTCTGTAACTTGGAAATGGTAAGTCTGACAAGTTTCAAACTTTATTAGATACATATTCTATGTGTAATCTTAGTATGTAACAAATTTTAAGTCTGAAGCTTTAATTTGAAAGCCACATCGAGATCTCTAAAAGGCCCACAATGACCCAATATTTGGACTTTTTACCACCTTTAAGCCCTGTAACTGTTAAACTATGTGATTGATGGAGCTGAAATCCCATCTGGGAATGCATTATTATGTCCTTTTTACATATGCCGAAAATCAAGGTTTTTAGTAGACATTTAACCTGTGTATGAGGGCCATAGACACTCGCCCAAGTGCCTTTTTTGACATTTTTTCCGTGTTTTGCCCTGTTATTTGGAAATGCTTAGTGTGACAAGTCTTAAACTGTATTATATATGATTTTTGTTTGTTATGTATGTCCCCCCAAAAAGTTTCAGATCTGTAGTTTAATTGCTAAGGTCTCTTTAACAATTGTAAAATGCCCACAGAAACCCAATTTATGGATATTATGCCACTTTAAAGCCCAGTAACTGTCAAACTATGTGGGTTATAGAGCTGAAATCTTTGAATTTTTCAAGGAAATGCCTGTCTATTTAAATTTTGAATATTAATAATGTTATGGCTATCTTAGTCTTTTAAGAACTTATTTTTGTGTGTTATACCTCTGCTTGCTGAGTTTTTCACTTTTTAAAATGAAACTGGTGAAACATATTGAAGTAGACAAAATGGACACTTTAAGTGAGCTTTAAGTCCCAATATTAATGAAATTATATCCTTATGTAGTAAAACTAGGGGATTTTTAACCCTCAACTAGCCCAGTTTTATTCAACTTGCCTCAGTTAATTTTGGCACAGCTCCTACAGTTATGAACTCATTTCAGTTGATAATCACATACTTAAAATTCTCAATTCTTTTTGTATTTGAGTACCCCTTTTATATAGATTGTTTGTTTACCATTTATGCTCAACCCACATCCCCCACCCGGATTCCCCCCACCCACCTCTGGGACCTCCAGCTATATTGAGTGACACTAAATAAACAAAGGTATTTAATGATATCAGATGAGAAACAAAGAACTCAATGGGGTTGCAGATCTTGTGTAATAGTGAGAGAGGTGTGGAGAAGGGGAGAGGGGTGGGGGTGGGAGGTGGTGGGCTTCATTACATATAACACAAAGGGGAGTCAGAACTGAGATTGTGTCACATATTTAGGTTGCATATATATGGACCACATATATAGGTATAGAGGAAATGAATAACTGAAAACAATTTGCAAATTCTAAAAATAATATAATAAAATAATAATATAAATAATTTTTTTTTAAATAATATTTTATTTGTGAACAAATATAGAAACAGATATGCGCTTTTGGGATTATGAATTTTAGAATGGACATTGAATCATCAATCATTTAAATACTTTGAAGGAAGATTGAAAAATATGATGAGTTGAGTTAAAAATAATATTTTATTTGTCAACAAATATAGAAACAGATATGCTCTTTTGGGATTATTATTTTAGAATGGACATTCAATCATCAATCATTTAAATACTTTGAAAATAGGTTTAGAGTTATCATTGCAGGAAGATTGAAAATATAATTTGAGTTATGTATTCGGCGTCTGGGGATACACCATCTTCCTTGGGAAGATATAAACAGAGTAGATTGATGTGCTGAAGTTCATATAATAATGGGTAATTATGTTTTAAAAAATTCCCGATCAAAACCTGTGGCGTGAGTGATGACCTGTCTGGGGATATGTTGGCGCCGAGTTGGCCCAATCTAGTTTTTAATAAATGTAAGTCATTCCTCCTTCTCAAGCATCTATAGCCAATCAAATCCTCACACATAGACCATCACAAATTGCCCAGTGAATTGAAATTATTTTGTTGAAATTCTTAAAAATATTTATCTATATATTGTATATTATTATATCCCCAGACGAAAGTCGGGGATATATTGGATTCAGGTCCATCGCGCCGCCGCCGCCGCCGTAGAAATTTCCTTGTTGACGCGATAACTCAAAAACAAATTAATTTTTTTTTTTCAAACTTGGTACACATGTTAAGGGTGCCCAAAGGAAGATCCCTATTTTAAGGTGACCTTAAACTCCCAGTAAAAAAGAACTTATGGCCACCTTAAGGTCAGAAATTGGACTTTTGGCCACTTAGAGCCCTGTAGGTCACAAACTATGATGCTCAGCTGGCTGAAATTTTACCTGACAACACATTAATATGTTCTTAGTACATGTGCCGAAAATCATGACTTTAAGTTGAGGAGAAAATTGTGTTTGAGGCCCATAAATACCCCCACTTAGGGATTTTTTGCTATACTTTTCACATATTTTGCCCTATAATTTGGAAGTGATAATTCTGATGAGTCTCAAACTGCGCTAGGTATAACTTTGATATGTAATCCTTGTCTGTAGAAAATTTTAGGGCTGTAGGTTTACCCAAAGGGGTCGACTTAAGGTCTCAAAAGTGCCCACAGAGACCCAATTTATGCACTTTTTGCCACTTTCAAGCACTGTAGCTTTCAAACTATGTCTCTCATCTAAGTTAAATATCATCTGGGAATATATCTATGTGTTTTCTTATATGTGCCCCAACATTTAGGCCTTTAATAGACAGTTAACCTGTGTATCAGGACCATAAACACCCACCCGAGTGACCCTTATAAGACATTTTTCACATCTTTTTCCCTGTAACTTGGAAATGGTAAGTCTGAGAAGTTTCAAACTGTATTAGATATATATTCTGTGTGTAATCTTAGTATGTAACAGATTTTAAGTCTGAAGCTTTAATTTTGAAGGTCAAATTGAGGTCTCTAAAAGGCTCCCAAAGACCCAATATTTGGACTTTTTGCTACTTTTAAGCCCTGTGACTGTCAAACTATGTGACTGATAGAGCTCAAATCCTATCTGAGAAGATATTAGTATGTTATTTTTATATGTGCCAAAAATTAAGGCTTTAAGAAGACATTTAACCTGTGTATGAGGACCATAAATCCCCACCCGAGTGACCATTTTTAGACATTTTTCACATATTTTTCCCTGTAACTTGGAAATGGTAAGTCTAAGAAGTTTCAAACTCTATTAGATGCATATTCTATGTGTAATCTTAGTATGTGACAAATTTTAAGTCTGAAGCTTTAATTTGAAGGCCACATTTAGGTCTCTAGAAGGCCCCATAAAGACCCAGTATTTGGACTTTTTGCCAATTTTAAGGCCTGTGACTGTTAAACTATGTGACTGATAGAGCTGAAATCTCATCTGGGAATACATTATTATGTTCTTTTTACATGTGCCAAAAATCAAGGCTTCAAGTAGACATTTAACCTGTGTATGAGGACCTTAAACACCCACCTGAGTGACCCTTTTAAGACATTTTTCACATATTTTGCTCTGTAACTTGGAAATGGTAAGTCTGAGAAGTTTCAAACTTTATTAGATACATTTTATTGCGTTAATACATCCTATCCAATGGACAATTGCTTTACCGGTCGGCGCGACCGGTCCCGCCAAACGCCAGAAAAAGACGTCCTGTATATACTACCGGCAGGACCGGTCACAGAGTGTGCATTCGCCAGGTGGCGCATCGTACTTCATTTCCTGTTTACCTATTGACGTCATAGCATCTTTTTCGTTTGGCGCGAAAGAGTGTGCAGAAGATTTTCTTCAGAGATACGTTTTTGAAGTTTTACAACGAACTCTTCCAAGTTTCTTGTTTTTTATTAGTACGGAGTAATTCTACAACGTTACTGATCATTATGTCGTCTCCTGGACAGAAACGAGGTTCTTGCGGGCACGTTATGGCCCTTTTCGACAACCATAAGAAATGCGCGCGTTGTCGTGACAAGGGGGTGGGAGACGACCCGTGTGTGAAGAAGTTGCCGTGTAGTATCTGTAAGGCGTTTACGCCTGCTCAGATTCACCAGTTAGCAACCCCCACCTATAAGGAACGGAAAGAACGCTCTAGCCAGAAGAAATCTGAAGAATTGACAAGTACGTCTCCCAAGCTTGTTGATCCATCTGAGGTTTCACTGCTGGGTCCAGTCAACTCAGGGACGCAGTCTCCTGTTGATTCTACACCCAAGCAGAAGAAGAAGCGTTCTGATGGCTCCCCAAGGTCTAGTAAACGGAAGCACAGCAGTAAGCCCACTTCAGATGACCTCAAGTCCCTTGATGACAAGTGGAGTGAGAGATTTTCCCGTCTGGAAGCAATGCTGGTTAACCAGTCATTTGCTGTCCCTGTGAGACCGGTGAATTCTGCTTCTGTGGTGCCCAGAGAACACCCCTTCTTTGATCCGGGTGCTTCTACAAGTGTTACGTTTTCTGAGGGCACTAGTGACGTTGCTACGCAGTTGACGGCTACCCAACCTCCGCTGGGGGTTCCCGGTACACAAGCTGTGAAGGAAGTGACTAAGAGTGCTACCCACCCTGTTCAGGGCCCCGGTACCTCTGAGACTGTTGCCACCCAACCTTTACTGGTTCCCGGTGCAGGGACTGCCACCCAGCCTCCACAGGCTCCCGGTGTGGGTCCTGAGGTTCTGCCTTCCGGTTATGAAACTACGCTGTCTAACCAGTCGCCTCCCATTGGCCAGAATTCTGAGGTTGCTAGGGAATCTGACAGTGAGGCTGAGGTGGATGCGGAACCGGCTTCACCGGCTAGTGTTCACTACCAGGGTGATTTACCGGAATCTAACACTGACCAGGATCTTTCTGAAGATGCTAATTACCGGGAAACATTGAGAGGGGTGAGGAGTTTCATGGGCTGGCATCAAATCCCGGATTATGACACCTCAGCTGCATCTATGGATGACAATCCCTTTGCCGGTTCTAGAGTGAAGACTACCGGTAAAGTGTCAGTAAAATTGCCGGTGGATGAATGGCTTTGTAAAAAGCTGGAGAAACTAAATATAACTATTGCTGAAGGTTATCCTTCCAGGAATACAGAAACCAGTGGTCTGCTGCGTGACCAATTTGTCAAGACACCCCGTACTTCCAAGTGGTACGACATGCAAGCTGTTAAGAAGGATGCGTCTAACCAGGCTGTTGGTGACTGGTCTCCGGAACCGGCAAAGCTTAACAGTATGTTTTCTAGAGTTGCAAGGCGCAGTTTACCTTCTGCCCCAGCTTCCAGGACCTTCAGCCAGGACACCCTTAGAAGGTGGGAGAGGTCATTCAGAGAACAATCAGTGATGTGTAATCACGCTGCTGGCCTCTCTAGATGCCTCACCAAAGTACAGGACTCCATGGTCACCCAGTTAAAGTCCCTGAGGTTCGATTCCTCAAAGGGCAAAAGTGCTGAGAAACAACAACAAGCTGTTGAAGAACTGGAATATCTGGTTACGTTTAACCGGTCAATTTCACAGGCTATGCAGCGTACCATGCAGGATTTATCAGAGGGAGTCTTTATCAGCATGGCTAATCTCACCCTGGCCCGTCGGGACAGTTATTTAGAGTTCATAAGGGGTGGCATTAAACCGGACACCTTGTCTGCCTTACGTACGTCTCCAGTTCACCAACTATCACTCTTTCCGGACAGCTTACTGGTCAAAGCTGAAGAGGAAATCTTACGTAGTGAAGAGAGGCGTTCTGCTGGTACCACACCAAGGAAACCTGGACGTTTTCATCCATACGTCTCCTCCAATCGAACCCCTCACCAGCCGGACCGGAAGCCCACTACTCCGGCATGGAAGCAGATTAGAGACCGGCAAACTGCTCAGAAAGGGGGTGGTAAAGCCTCAAACTTCAGCCAGAAGCCGGCCAGAGGTTTTAAAAAGCATAAATGACAATCACTGTTTTGCAAATGTGGTCGGATTGGTGAACTCTGTAAATGTATCCGACAAGATGGAGGGCTTGAACCCACCACCACCAGTGACAAACAAGAGCGAGACTGTGTTTCCACATGTAAACTCTTTTGTTGCAAGTGTTCCTTTTGTCAGCGGGTCACCGCAAAAGAAAGGTGTAAATCCCGTTTATTGTCAATCTATCAGAGAAATAAACCATGTGAAAGATGTTTCCTGTGTAGATGAGTTTTGTAAATATTGTCACAAATGTCCAAACTGTTGTCACAAATCTTCCTGTAGGGGCAAGACTTCAGCAGTTTTGGAAAAAGTGGGAAACTCTGGGTGCGAGTCCAAAAGTTATCAGAATACTGAGAGAGGGCTACACCCTTCCCTTCCGGTTCAGACCCAACCTAACCAGGTCACCAATGGTCATCAGCAAATATGTAAACCCCCAAAGACAGGCCTTCCTTTTGGAGGCACTGACTCAGCTCACAAACAAGAATGCAGTAGAACCGGTAACAAATCAGACCTCCCTAGGGTTTTACAACCGGCTATTTTTGGTTCCCAAACCCAACAACCGGTGGAGACCTATCTTGGACCTGAGCACTTTGAACACCTTTTTAAACACAGAGTCGTTCAAGATGGAGACCCCAGAGACAATAAGAACCTCCCTACAGGCAGGGGAGTGGGTCACATCCATAGACTTCAAAGACGCTTACTTCCACATTCCAATTCACAGTCAGTCAAGGAAGTACATGCGTTTTCACATTCAGGGCCACTCCTACCAGTTCAAGGCCCTGCCCTTTGGTCTTTCCACAGCACCCATGGAGTTCACAGTGGTGGCCAAAGAGGTTAAGCTCATGGCCTTACAACAGGGTATAAGAATCCACCAGTACCTAGACGACTGGCTGGTGAGGGCCTCTACCCTCCACACCTGTCTCCAGCATACTCAAACCCTGGTCACTCTTTGTCAGGAACTAGGGTGGCTGGTGAACAAGGAAAAGTCAGAACTGGCACCCAAACAGGTCTTCAACTTCGTAGGTTACCAGTTCGACCTGAAAGAGGGCAAGGTCAGACCAACAGAAGACCGTTGGCAGGCCTTGACAGACAAAATCAGATCAATGATGTCGGATCCGGTTTGTCCGGTCCGGAAATTCATGTCCCTCATAGGTCTCCTCACAGCAACAGAAAAACAAGTCCACTTAGGGCGACTCCACATGAGACCCATACAGTGGCACTTGAAAAACAATTGTAGGGTCCCAGAGTCACTGGAAAAGGTGATACCGGTCCCCAAGTCCCTCCACCCTCATCTAAGGTGGTGGCTGGAGGAAGGCAATGTGCTACTAGGTCAACCATTACACCCTCTAAAACATGCTCTGCAGATCTTTACAGACGCATCAAACGAAGGGTGGGGCGCTCACTTGGACGACCATACTGCAAGGGGAACCTGGTCCCTTCCAGAAAGCAAGTTGCACATAAACCACTTAGAGCTAAAAGCAGTTTTTCTAGCTCTAAAGGAGCTTCGAACCCTGGTCTGCAACAAGACTGTGTTGATAGCTACAGACAACACAACAGTGGTTGCCTATATCAACAAAGAAGGGGGGATGAAGTCGGGGTCACTGTGTGCCCTACTGTGGAGAATCCTGTCCTGGTGCACCAGACAACAGGTAACCCTCAGGGCACGTCACATCCCCGGCCGGCTGAACGTGATAGCAGACAAGCTATCCAGACTTGGCCAGACCATTCAAACAGAGTGGTCACTTCATCCAGCAGTATTCCAAGCTGTATGCGCAAGGTGGCACCAGCCAAAAGTGGACCTGTTTGCCACCAGGTTCAACAACAAACTACCTCAGTTTGTGTCACCGGTGCCAGACCCCCAGGCTTGGGCAGTGGATGCACTCAGTCTCTCCTGGGAGTACCTGGACCCATACGCCTTCCCACCGGCAGCCATCTTGGGCAAAGTGGTGGAGAAGCTCCAGGACTACCCCTGCAACAGAATAATCCTGATTGCCCCAGGGTGGCCCAACATGCCCTGGTTTTGGGACCTGGTAGCAATGTCAAGCCAGATCCCACTCTGTCTGCCCAGCATACCAAACCTTGTGTCTCAGCCATTCAACCAGGTCCTTCACAGGAACCTGTCGAATCTGAACCTACATGCCTGGCTCCTAGAGCCTCAGCAATCAAGGAGCAAGGCTTCTCTGAGGCAGTGGCAGCACGAATTGAGGCTCCTCAAAGAAGATCAACCAGATCTGTCTATGAGGCAAAGTGGACCATTTTTACAAAGTGGTGCCTCAGTAATCAGGTGGACTTCAGGGCACCACCTCTGAAGGCCATTGCTGACTTCCTCCTGCACTTGTTCCAGGACAAGAAGTTACAACCAGGCACTATTGATGGCTACAGATCAGCCATTGCTGACAAACTGGGCAATTCCACCATTAATGTCAGCAAAGATGAGAATCTCACTCGTCTCCTGGATAGTTTCCATAGAGACAGACCTAAGGGCAGGAGGGGCATCCCCTCCTGGAACCTTTCACTGGTTTTACATCAGCTCACGAAGGCTCCTTTTGAACCCCTGAAAGAGTCCTCCTTGAAACATTTAACTTTCAAGACTGTTTTCCTGCTGGCTTTGGGTTCAGGTAAACGCAGGAGTGAGATCCATGCTTGGTTACATAAGAACATCAGACACCAGTCAGACTGGTCTAAGGTGTCTTTGTACCCTTCACCCAGCTTCCTATCCAAGAATCAGCTGGCTAAGGAAGGTCCAGATAGTGTGGCACCAGTGGTCATCCCAGCCCTGGCACCATCTCTGGATAGGTCACTCAAGGGTGACAGGTCCCTATGTCCAGTTAGAGCCCTGCGTTACTACTTGGACAGGACTGCAGACCTCAGGCAGAATAAGGAGTTAGTCTTTGTCTCCTTCAAGAAGGGTTTTGATAAAGACATCTCGCCTGCCACCATCTCCTCATGGATCAAACAGACTGTGGTTCTGTGCTATGAGCTCTCTGACCAGGAGGCCCTCACCTTACATCAGGTTAAAGCCCATGATGTTAGGGCCTTTGCTGCTTCTAAGGCTTTCCAATCAGGGATCTCCTTAGATCAGATCTTGTCAGCCTGCCACTGGAAATCTCACAACACCTTCACCCAATTCTATTTGAAGGATGTTGCCTGGGCTGACTCAGAGCTTTTCCATCTGGGACCTGTAGTGGCTGCCCAGCAGGTGCACCACCAGGCCCAGAAGTGAGGAGATGTTGTATATATGTAAATATGTACATATTGTAAATATGCTAGATATGTACATAATGTAAATATGTTGAATGTACATATATGTTCAAAAAAAAAAACAAAAAAAACTGTGACTTGCTTCCTTTGGGAAGTTTATTTCTTCTGGGACTGAACTCAGCCCCTCTCTCTCTCTATCTTTCCAACTCAGACCAACTCTGAAAGGAAAGAAAAAGGGGGGGGGCAACGTCGGTAGGCTCCCGGTTAACCGGTGAGTTAGTGACCGACCCTGACCTTTCAGGGTTCTCTGACCCTAGGTCAAATGGGCCTGTTAAAAATTGTTGTTATGAGTTCACATAAGTCCCTAGCTGCTTACCCGCCTACCAAGCGGTAGTTATTCAGCAATTGTCCATTGGATAGGATGTATTAACGCAATAAAATTGCAAATTTAATAAGTAAATTAAATTTTTATAAGTTAATACCCTATCCAATGGACAGGCAAGGCCCACCCAACCGGCCCCGCTATCAGCTTACTAGGGGTCTTACTAGGATTAGACACGAAAAAGATGCTATGACGTCAATAGGTAAACAGGAAATGAAGTACGATGCGCCACCTGGCGAATGCACACTCTGTGACCGGTCCTTGCGGTAGTATATACAGGACGTCTTTTTCTGGCGTTTGGCGGGACCGGTCGCGCCGACCGGTAAAGCAATTGTCCATTGGATAGGGTATTAACTTATAAAAATTTAATTTACTTATTAAATTTGCAATATTCTATGTGTAATCTTAGTATGTAACAAATTTTAAGTCTGAAGCTTTCATTTGAAAGCCACATCGAGATCTCTAAAAGGCCCACAGAGACCCAATATTTGGACTTTTTACCACCTTTAAGCCCTGTGACTGTTAAACTATGTGATTGATGGAGCTGAAATCCCATCTGGGAATGCATTATTATGTCCTTTTTACATATGCCGAAAATCAAGGTTTTTAGTAGACATTTAACCTGTGTATGAGGGCCATAGACACTCACCCAAGTGCCTTTTTTGACATTTTTTCCGTATTTTGCCCTGTTATTTGGAAATGCTTAGTGTGACAAGTCTTAAACTGTATTATATATAATTTTTGTTTGTTATGTATGTCCCCCAAAAAGTTTCAGATCTGTAGTTTAATTGCTAAGGTCTCTTTAACAATTGTAAAATGCCCACAGAAACCCAATTTATGGACATTATGCCACTTTAAAGCCCAGTAACTGTCAAACTATGTGGGTTATAGAGCTGAAATCTTTGAATTTTTAAAGGAAATGCCTGTCTATTTAAATTTTGAATATTAATAATGTTATGGCTATCTTAGTCTTTTAAGAGCTTATTTTTGTGTGTTATACCTCTGCTTGCTGAGTTTTTAACTTTTTAAAATGAAACTGGTTAAACATATTCAAGTAGACAAAATGGACACTTTAAGTGAGCTTTAAGTCCCAATATTAATGAAATTATATCCTTATGTAGTAAAACTAGGGGATTTTTAACCCTCAACTAGCCCAGTTTTATTCAACTTGCCTCAGTTAATTTTGGCACAGCTCCTACAGTTATGAACTCATTTCAGTTGATAATCACATACTTAAAATTCTCAATTCTTTTTGTATTTGAGTACCCCTTTTATATAGATTGTTTGTTTACCATTTATGCTGTAGCACTCCATCTCTTTGTAGTCCCAACCCACATCCCCCACCCGGATTCCCCCCACCCACCTCTGGGACCTCCAGCTATATTGAGTGACACTAAATAAACAAAGGTATTTAATGATATCAGATAAGAAACAAAGAACTCAATGGGGTTGCAGATCTTGTGTAATAGTGAGAGAGGTGTGGAGAAGGGGAGAGGGGTGGGGGTGGGAGGTGGTGGGCTTCATTACATATAACACAAAGGGGAGTCAGAACTGAGATTGTGTCACATATTTAGGTTGCATATATATGGACCACGTATATAGGTATAGAGGAAATGAATAACTGAAAACAATTTGAAAATTCTAAAAATAATATAATAAAATAATAATATAAATAATTTTTTTTTAAATAATATTTTATTTGTGAACAAATATAGAAACAGATATGCGCTTTTGGGATTATGAATTTTAGAATGGACATTGAATCATCAATCATTTAAATACTTTGAAGGAAGATTGAAAAGTATGATGAGTTGAGTTAAAAATAATATTTTATTTGTCAACAAATATAGAAACAGATATGCTCTTTTGGGATTATTATTTTAGAATGGACATTCAATCATCAATCATTTAAATACTTTGAAAATAGGTTTAGAGTTATCATTGCAGGAAGATTGAAAATATAATTTGAGTTATGTATTCGGCGTCTGGGGATACACCATCTTCCTTGGGAAGATATAAACAGAGTAGATTGATGTGCTGAAGTTCATATAATAATGGGTAATTATGTTTTAAAAAATTCCCGATCAAAACCTGTGGCGTGAGTGATGACCTGTCTGGGGATATGTTGGCGCCGAGTTGGCCCAATCTAGTTTACTGTTGGAAAGGTATGACGCTGTATTTTTCAGATGAATGCAATCCAGATCTAAATGTTGCTTGTGGACAAATTATTATACATAAATCCTGCTGCATAAATACAATATTGTAGGGTGTCAATGAATGTTTTAATGTCATTATTACTCATTACATTTGTTATGTTATGTCAACCCACTGATAGCTAGCTTAAAATGGTGTACAGAGTGTGCTATTTCTTAATAAACTGCAATGCTTCAGCCTGGTATTCAATTCAGATATAAACATAAGTCTGGATCTGTAATAGGTTGATTTAAAGGAGAATTTTGGTAAAAGTTTGAGTGTATTTAGGTTGTTACAATATTTTTAGTCAGAAAAGTAGCTGAGAAGAGTGAGCGGATGGTTTGGGGTGTGTTGTGTGTGTTATTCAATATTGTGATATGTATTTTACAGCCAGAAAAGCAGTAAAGAAAGGAGATTTGATGGGCTGGGGTGTGCTGTATGCTGATGAGAACTCTGACCAGACAGATGAGCAGTTGGTCATCTGTTATCTGTCAATAAACAGAGATGTGGCCTTGACCAGGGTCATGTATCAGCCTCCGGGAGGCTTTTACCCCGTGGTGCTCATACCTGCTGGAGGTAAGGAATTTCTGTATTGCTGGTAACACTCATTCTGAGCCTTCAGTCCAACGTGGCTGTATTCACAACAGGGATGTATGAAGATGAGTCGGAATCAGTTCTAATTTTATGTAAAAACCTGCATACGCCAGCTGATGTTCACTTATCATTGACTGATCCCTTTTCTGAAATTAACATTAAGTTAAAAGTCAGCCATAAGTCCCTTTGGAAGATTAATTTCCAATGCTAAAATCTTGAACATATTTACACAAAGTATGGTAATAGGCTGTATTGCCAGAAAAATGATTTGGTAACAGTATTGAGTGATTAAATATAGTTATACTCGAATTTGTAACTGGATATTTGTCTTCTGTTATAATATTTTTAGTTTTGTTAAGAGACAAAGTGACATCTGAATGAAACCATGCAAGTGTGTATGAGCACTGTGATGACAAGGTGTTTTCAGTTATTTCGCCATTTATGGCTATAACCTTAACACACATGAGAATGCTTTGTAAAATTCTATCTATTCATCGTCAAAAGTTTGAGTCATTTTACACAATATGTATACAGAAAACGGGGAACACTTATGTCTGCAAGCCAGAAAGTAATTGGAGTGCATTGACATGGCGTGAGCTGGAAAGCCATCAGTTGGGCACTACAGTAGTGCCCAATTCAATTGATAAAAGTCCAGCCATGTCCGGAGACAAAACAAAAAAAGAGAGAGAGAGAGGTCTCACACTTAAAAATAGACATTACCATATTGTCTTCACCAAGCACATCTGATAACACACATACACAAAATTTCTGAATGTGAGCATGAGGCCCCTTTATTTCTGGAATGGAGAGCCTATTATTTGTCCATTCTACTGCTACTGGTTCATTCACAAAGGTGACAAGTCATGTTCATTATAATAAATCTTGAGACAAAATATCATGAAAAATGTACTTTACTTGCATTAAATAGCTTTACCTTATCCTCAGTTATGAAGTATTTTTAAGTCACTTGTTTACTTGGTCTGAGAAATGGATTTACCTTGCTTTCTACTGTCATCATTTATATGTTATTGCTTATGTGTTTCAGTTGACAGAGTTAAGCTCAACTTTGGTGCTACTATTATCCATGAACATCCTTTCACGCCTGATGCCATTCAGAAACTGTTGAAAGAAGCCAGAACAATGATTGCAGCCGAGGAGAAGAAGCTTGCAGCGGGGGCAGACCCTGAGGAATGGGACAGTGAGGAGAATAAGAGCAAGTACCTGAAGCCTGTCCCAGTAACAGCCAATAACATCAATAAATTCAAAGAATTTAGGGACAAGCTGTCCATACAAGAACTGGCAAACCTCCGGAAGCGGCCCAGTAAGGTGGAGAACTTGGTAGAAATGATGTTAGAACAGAATAGAAAAGAAGGGTTGGCTAAACAAGCGGGTGATGCAAGTGAAATTAGGGATAAACTCAAAAATTTGGAAATAAATAGGCAAAATCATAGGAGGAGAACTAGTGAAGAAGAAGACTCCAGTAGCAATGAGGATGATTTATCTGCTGCAACAAGTAGACTAACTAGCCCTGGTGGTGACAGTAGGAAACTCAGCAGTAAACATAATAAATCAAAGCTATGTATTATTTTGTGACAAAACATTTTTGTAGTAGCATTGCTGCTTTAGTTGTTTTTATTTTGTCTATAATGCCTTGGTTTCATTTAGGCAAATGGTTTATTTATGAAAGTAACGTATTTCCTGAGAATTATGGCCTGCAGGCACTGATAAGTAAGTAAGAAGTATTTATAAAGTGCCGAAATTGATGTAACCATCCTCTAAGGCGCTGAAGTCCAAAAAGGGATAGTCCAGTTCCAGAAAGAGGTCAGTGTCCATGTTAGCATCAAATAGTGGTGATAGGCTATGGTGGTGGATAGGCTAATCTGAATTGGTAAGTCTTCAACTGTTTTCTAAATCCAGTGATAGTTTCCATGGTTCTGATATCTTGAGGGAGCTTGTTCAATTCTGTGGGAGCAGCTATGAAACTGTGAATCCCCATGCATTTGTTTGGTCTGGTTGAGTAAACTGAGAGGCGATTGCTCCATGTGAGATCACTCAGCTTAATGAATGAGGACTGATAAGGGGGTTGGCTAAGATTTATTGTTTTGTAAGTAAGAAGGTTGTATTTGAATAGTATACAGTTCCCAATGGAAAGTCAGTGTAGTTTTTGATGATAAAACCAGTAAATTGTATTGGAGAATGAAGTCTGAAATTTATCTGTACACCAGAATGATACAGTCAAATCTGATGCAAAACAGTTTTTATTTTGAAAAATTCTCAAACTTTTCTAGGAATTAGTAGTAATTGTCACCATGTAGCACAGAATCATCCTTAGTAAAATAGCCATAACTGTCTTACTTGACATTTTGAAAGTACTTTACCCTTTTTATTCAGTTTAAACATGGCTTATTTCTTAGCATACATGTATTTTACTGTATCGGAATGGTTTGTTGTATATGGGCCTTCACTGTGTTCGTGCTGGTTCACTGATCTCCAGTTAAGTGATTTGTTTCATTTAAAGTTTTGGAATAAAAAATTAACAAAAAAAAACATTGGAATAATAACAGTCGAGAGCCTCCTCCAAACATAGACCGACCTAAATGGCCTTTTTTTAAATTGGCTTATATCCATATCTGTGACCTATTTCTCATATACTGGCAGCCCCTTTTAAAATAATTTGTGTGCTGTATTGTATAACGTCATTTGATTAAGAAACGCATGTGGAAATGTATATACATTTAGCTAGCATTTATATTTTGTTTATTTTTCCATTTAAGCTAATTATTTGAGTAATATTGCTGTTTGCCCAGTGAGTTGAAACATTTATTAATGATAATAACAGGAGGTGAGAGAAAGCTACTGTGTTTGTTTTGTTGTCATAATTATTAGAATAATTAGCATTAGCCAAGTTTTCTAGTTATTTCTGTGTAACAGTTGCCAAACAAAAATTTAATTGTGTTAATACATCCTATCCAATGGAAAATATGCTATACCAGTCAGCACAGACCGGTCCCGCTAAACTCCAGAAAAGATGTCTTGTATTTCCACCAGCAGGACTGGTCCATCACATGCATTCGTTAGGTTGCGTGCCCTGCTTCATTCCTGTCTTAACAATGTGACGTCGTGGAATCTTTTCCGTTTGGTACATGTGCATTCAGTCGCGAAAACATCTTATTTCATCAAGTACTGTATATCAAGTGATTGTATATATATATCATGGCCTCTCCAGAACAAAAACGTGGAAGCTGTGGACCCATCATGGCCGCCTTTGACCTACACAGTAAGTGTGCTCAGTGTCCTGAGAGGGAGGGGGTGAGTGACCCTTTTGTATTGAAGAAAGACTGTGAATTCTGTAACTGTTAGACTTCTGATCAGAAGTCCAAGCTGGCTACTTCCACTTATAACACAAAGAAAAGAATAGGTCCATTCCACAGCTTGTATAGCCAGGGTCGGTTCAGATCCTTGGGGTGGTCAATACCAGTCTTTTTGTTCTGAAAGTGGCTACTGAGAAGACTGAAAGCCTGCAAAAGGATCCACCAATAAAAACAGTTGGGAGAGGTTCTCTTGACTTGAAGTAATGTTCATCGCTAAGAATTTTCCACCTACTGCCAGTCAGCCTTCTTTTCAACAGATCTCAATGCCAGTATCACCCAATAGACATTCTTTACCAGTCCCGGTGAGATGCCAGTGGCTCAGTCTCACCTAAGGGAAAGTCACCGGTTAGTGTACTTTAGTTTCTTTCATATCTACAAAGAATGCATCGTCTTCATCTGACATCTCCAGAAAATCCTGTAAGCAGTAAGTCGCTTGCAGTATATATAAATATATTTCCTTTTATTTATTTTTACTTATTCATTGATAATTCATGACCCTATGAAAGGGTGTTAGAATACAAAGTTACAAGAGCAAACTTAACTAGTGACTTGACTAAAGTACACTTGACAGAGGATAAAACCATGTTTTTGGTAGCAGTCCATTACATACAATACAAATTACAATTATACATTTCATTTATAGAGCATAACCTTATTTGAGTACATGTTAACATAACTCGTTACACAATTGATTTATGGGAAGCTAACTGCCTTTCTTAGTTTCCTTGCCATTTAAGACTGTTTAGGACACTTGAACAGAATTTAATTGGCTAGGTTTAGCAGCCTTTTACCTTTTGTTTTGAACAATTGACTTGTTTTAATTATATTGGGATTTTTCCAAAAGTACATGGGTAAGAGTTTTTCTCTAAAAGTCTCAAAACTTTTGCATTCAACAGATAATTGAATTCATGAGCATTGATATTTTCATTACATATGAGATAGGCACTGTCAAGTCTGTAAGTGTCATATAGGTTTGTCCTGAAAGAGCCTGTGTCAAATTTGCGTAAGTCATATTTCAGTTTACAACTTGATAAGCCAGTCAGATATTTTTCAAAACCAAATTCATTTTTCAAAATTCTGTAGTTAGTTCTACTGTATTCATTAACCTGAGTGTACCACTTTTGTGTATATAAGTCAACCAGTCTTCTGTAACTATTACTTTTAAATCTTTTGTATTCTCCATTCATTTGATTTTACCATATAGAGGGCTCCCCAGTCTCAATCAGAGCATTTTTCACATACACAATCCAGTCCGAATGGAATGTTTCTGATAGATGCATTTCATATATTAGATTATATATTAGGTATGATAGCTTGTTCTGGTTTCCACTTATGATTCTACCCCAAAAGTTCAGTAATCTTGATTTGATACCAACTTCAAGTGGGGTCCTCCCGATTTCACCATAAACCATAATTGAGGGGGTTCTCTTACTCAGTTTGAGAGTGTTCTTCAAGAATTTCAAGTAAAATGTTTCGACAATCTTGGTATTATACATCCCCCATACTTCACATCCGTATAACAGAATCGGTTTTATAACCTTAACAACATAAATATTATCACCAGCAACATTATGAGTGTTAAGGTCATCACTCTCGTTAATAACATTACCAACATCACCAACCTTATCAACCTTGCTATTAATATTAAGACTAACCTTAATGTTATGATTAACTGTTCTATTAACATTGTTTACTATTATATTGTCGTTATCAACTATGCTTTCTTTTTTTTTTCTTTTTTTTTTATTGCAGACACTTAGTTCATATACATAAATATACATACAGTGATAATAGTTACATAACAATAAAAAATAAGAGTAATAAAAATGAAGAATGTAGGTTCACCTAACATAAAATATTACACCACTCTTTGTAAAATGTTGACTTCAACACAGCCCTTGACATGTACACATTTTGGACAAGTAAATTATCACAAGACTTAATTCTTAACATAAAACTATACATAGATTTTCTGCGTGAAACATTAAAATGATGTACATTGTTGTGTAAAAACATTTGGCTAGCACTACATGTTAACTTAAAACCCAGCAATCTCCTAAAACAATTATTGTATGCAACAACAAACTTTTTGTAGGCTTCTGAGTTATAGTTCCATCATAACTGTGAATAATAGACATTAGAACAGTATGCTTGAAACAACTTGGATTTTACATCATCTGTACATCTGTTAAAATTAATATTAAGCATATTTGCTCGAGCATAGATACTTTTCATTTGTTCTTTTATTGCCACTGAATCACAGAATTTCTCAGTTAAGGTATAACCAAGATACTTGTAGTTGCAGACACTCTTAAGGCAGTCATTTTTGAGGATAAGCGAAGGTGTATGCATGGGTTTATGACGTTTGGCTTCTATTACACATAAACACAGACTTCTTATAATTAAAAACCATTTCATGTGTATTAGCGTAGGTTTCACAGGTATTTAGTAGCGTCTGTAGACCTTTAGCAGATGGAGCCAGAAGAGTTAGGTCAGCATACATCAGGTGATTTACGGTTTTATCCACAAATTTACAACCAAAATTAGAAGCTGACAGGTTCAAACTTAAACAATCAAAATACATGTTAAATAATATTGGGGATAAGATCCCACCTTGTCTAAGTCCATTAGTTACTGTGAATACATCAGATGTTGCATTTCCCCATTTAACACAAAAAGTTTGATGAGTAAACAAGAATTTAAGAATACGGATAACAATGAATAGTACTTGACATACAAAGAGCTTATTCAGAAGAACCCAATGGTTTACTCTGTCAAATGCTTTACTAGCATCTAGAAAGCACACATAAACTGAACTAGACAGATTTCTGTAGTACTCCACAACCTCTTTAAACATGAATACACATATATCAGTAGATAAGTTCTTTTTAAAACCAAACTGATTATCTGATGTTGAAAAGATATCACTATATCGATTGAGTAATATTATTTCAAAGACTTTAGACAGTACAGAGTTTATAGCAATAGGTCTATAGTTGTCTTTTGCTGTAAGATCACCTGACTTATTTTTTACCAGAGGTACTAGGGAGCTTAACATAAAGTTCTTTGGAATATACCCATGTGCCAATATAGAAGTAAAGAGAAATGACAACATAATTGGTATGTGGTTACTGCCAAATTTTAAGTGTTCAGAATTTGTACCATGATGATAAGGTGATTTGCCTGATTTACTGCTGTTGATGGCTTTACACAGCTCATCTACAGTAACAATGGTATCCTCACTAGGTGGAATATTACTACTAACAAATGTTTGCGATATGCTCCCTACAAGATGTATCTTTAGACACATTCAAAAGACCCTGAAAGTGTTTTCCCCACATTGCTGCTATATTTTGCACACCACAAACACCATCTATAGTGTTGGGTAAACAACATTTCTTTTGATTACATTTTCTGACAGTATTCCAGAACTTGTCATAATCATGAGCTGACATTTCCTCAGCCAATTTATTGGATAGAGTTTGAGACTCTTGTAATTTTCGAAAACGCATCATATACTTAAAATTTAAACTGGATCTCTTATAGACCATAAAGATGGGGCCTTCTCTTGGCTTGCCACAGTCCTTCCACAGTGTAAAGGCAGCCCTTTTCTGTTGATAGGAATCTTTGCAGAAAACTTAATTTCTTTAACATCCTTAACGAGAGTCTTAACATCAGGAACATTATTTACATTTCAAATTTACTTACATTTTAAAAACATGATCAAAAACAACTAAATTAGATTCATCAACTAGGTCAATAGTATCAATGATATCTAAATCCAAAATACCATCACTAATATTATTTTGAGGTTTAACAAGTTTATCAACTTATCTGAATCTTTTGATTTGAACATTTGTGCACACACTTCTGCTGGTTGGTTCTTAATAACTAAATTACCATGTTTACCATATTTCGTACATTTATTATAATAATTGTTTTCTCATTTCCTCTGAAAGTACCATTATTAGAGTTTTCAAGTTACTTTGAGCAACTAACTCTGAATTCATGGGAGAAAGAAGATCACACATAGATATTCTTAAACCAAGCTGATTTTCTCAAATTTGGCTTCACCTTCAGGATTTCAATCTTTTCCTGGACAGATCTAAATTGACTTGATAATTGGTACGTGAGATTCATTTTTTTTCTACCATACACTCTAGTAACCACTCCAGTAGGCACAGATTGTGAACCCATGACTTCAAGGAGTTCACAGACTTTGGCTTCCACATTTTCTTGTGCTGTGAAAGGCATCCTAGAAATAACAGTTGTGTGGTTTGGATCAAGTTCCCTTGGTTCTTCAAGCTTTGTGATCCTTCTTTCAATTTCTATAAATCTAGGGTATAGCTCATTTATAATGTCTTTTTTTATCTCTGCCAAATTAATCTTATCTGCCCTAATAGCTCCTTATTGTTGTCATTTAATGCCATTTCTTCACGTTTATGATTCTCACTGATTTCTTTACTTTTATCAATAGTATGTGATCTATTAAAATTTATGCCTCCTTCAGTATTAGAATTGACCACAGGATTAGGAGTAGAATAAGCTGAGTTAATGTAATCGGCGATATCGGCTGTATCAGATACAGTCGACAAATCATCCAAATTATTAAAATTACTGTTAGAAGATTCTAAATCTAAGTTTTTACCACAGGTAGTAGATAACAACTAAGCAGATTTCTTCTTTGGAGTACTTATCTTGTTTTCTGTTGCCTGGAAACTTAAATTGAACCACACTCTCTCAGGTATTCTATTGGAACCCACAGGTTGACTCAGCACATTGTTTATTTCCTTGTTTTTATCACTCTTCTCTTTCTTCCCATGATATTTCACGTAAGAAACCACCATATTCTCAGTTTTGGGGCAAAGCAAAAAACAATACAATTTAATCAATGATCTTTGGATTTATTCATTATTAAAACAACATTAAAAGATTAATACACCAATGTTAGACATCCAATGTTAATCTATAACTAGGTTGGTCCCAACAAAGTAGTATGACATGGTATTATTCAGTCTGAGTACACACAATACAGAAGTTTAATAGTATGATAGCTTTTAGTATTACAGCTAACTAAAATAAAGTAATTCTGTCTACCTGCAAGTACCCTTCCTAGTGTTACTACTCACTACTAACACATACACACTATGTACCTATATACATTAACTCCAATCTCTGAATATAATATCAGAAAGTACTGAATTAACTAAATATAACCTTATAATTCATGTTAACTTCTGATAAGTTAAGATTGGTTGAAATGACTAATAACAAGATATAAAATGTTGGATAAGCATACAATTAGGAAATTGTTCATATAATTGAAACTTATGGACTTAATTCGTTTAATAGAATGTTACCACAAGTAGTAATTAAAATCCAATAAAATAAGAAAGTTAGTATAACTCCCAAACCCAAAGTGTTGTCTTTTATTCTGTAGGTATAATGCATTGGAACGTTAAGGGTATAGTAGCAGCAGCCTTAGGGGTAGAATTAAGATAGGTCCACATAGCTTCGCTGCGCCAATGGCCATGTTGCTTAATGTGATAGAGTTTCACATCATGGTTAAATGCAAGGGACGCACCACTACGTCTAAACGCATGGAAAGTAAAGTGGTTAGGGTTCAAACCCAAGGAAAGGACCACCATTTTAAGGAAGGACCTGGCTTTACTAGCAGTAAGTGTCACTACACCTGACTTGGTCTTAATAAGGAACAAAGGAGAGCTTTTATCACGTGGAATAGCTTTAATCATAGCTTTAAGAGCTTGGACAGGGCATAATACCGAATTCGCTAGCTGTGGAAGTTGAACTACATGCATAGCTCCAGCTTTTTGCATAGTTTTTGAACATGTCATTACAATATGGGCCCCTGGGGCACCCCAAATCGCATCTCCCGGCACTGGGAATCTAGTCAAATCAAATTCAGCAATAGAATTAGGAACTAAGGATGCTAGACGAAAAAACCCAAAGAAGGATACTAAGAACAATGCCTTATAGACTTCAGCATTTGTAAATTTTGGCAGAGATTCAGCTAACCTTTGTAACAACTGTAATGTAAAAATACCTTTAACTTTCACTTGGAGTTTGGCATCGATATGTACTGATTTTATAAATAATTGCACTTTCTTTTCATTAAACACTTTAGTGGACCAACCAAACAAGGAAAAATAATATTTTAATATTGACAAATGATTACGTAATGACACAGCTTTAAGATCATTTGAATGTTCATGTAAACAATGAAGGCAAGGTAGAGTCGAAATCCAGCCAAGTAAGAGCATCTTGGTCGGGGACGTAGTGCAGCCGCAATCCTCGTCTCTGCTGAACCAGTCAAGGCATCCAACTGAGGGTTATCTGTAACAACAGCAAGTATGGCAGTCACTAGTTCAATGACTACATGCCCCCTTGGGGACATGAGTAGGCTCACTAAGGTCATTATTGAGGGAACAAAGATTAAATATCAAAATTAGGATACAACATATCTGCACACGCATTATACCAGTGACAAGACTGTAAATATTTAACCTCTACAAGGTACCTTTTTGTATCTATCCCATCTAGAGAAGATATCAGCATATGTATTTTATTGATTGACCTGCTATGTGTATAACTACTAAATTGATATTATAGGTTGCAGACTTGCAGTGAACTCCCATATATTCCTAACACAGGCCATTAACCACACATTTTTGATTTTATAAGATGTAAAAGCATGGACAACCACTAGGTTATCACACCATATAAGTACTTTACTATTTTCCCAATGGTGGGCCCATAATTTAAATGCTGTTAATATATTGGCTGCCTCAAAATGAACTATTGAGGCAATATTCAGTATTGCCTCAGGGATAGATGAAGAATAAACATTTCCATTATATATACCTCCCACTCTAGTTAGGGAAGCATCTACATAAACTTGATAGCATTTAGAATCTTTACGATGAATTTTTACAACACCATTGAACTTTTCCAAGAAAGTATTGAACCATTTAATATCTTTAAAGAAACCTGGTGGCAAGGTTATTCTACCTCTAACACGTGGTCATTTTCATGTTTACATTTGCCTTTGTTGAAAAATACACACGTTTGACTACTCTGATTTGGACTACTTTTGACAGATTGCAGTAGTCGTTGAGTGTATCTAACTCTACATTTCTCTAAAGTTTCCGTATCTTCCCATGAAATTAAACCACTTTCTATCTCGTGTAAAACTGCTGCATGGGCCCTTCTAGCCATACCTAATGACAATTCAACAGCATCTTGCATAAGGCAGGAAAAGTGTATCAACATCTGATTTCTAATTGTACTGTCAGTTTCTTCTAAAATACATACCAACATACCTTGTACCCACTGCTCATTGCTCATATCATCATAAACTGGCTGTTTGGTACCAACAGGTACTGTACAGAAGTCGTGTGGCCAATTGGTTTGAACTTTAACCTTTGTAATCCCTACTCTATAACAACCAGATTTACGTAAAGTGAGCCTACCCCTGTAAATTCTGTCCTAGAAATGTCCTGATATTCCTGCAAATGCCTTTCGACCTCAGCTTGCACACGTGCATCTTCTTTGAGCATCTGAATGGATGGCAATTTCTGTGCTTTAGGTGAGCACTGAGCTGATGGTACTGCAGAAAGATCACCAATAATGCTTCTTTCCTCTTGTTTCTGTAGACGAACGTCCTGTTCTTTAATCTGATTACCCATGTTAGCAACTACATCAATTAAAATATCTAACTTCTGTGAGATAGGCATTTCCTGATCATTGGAACTAGAATTTTCTTCCTTCACTGACATAGAAACTGTGTTCTTGTCAGTTGTAACAGTCGTAACATCTTTTTTAGTTCTCTTTCTACCCATTATGCCGAGCAAAGGTAATCAGCTGTGAACTATCAAGCAAATGTGATACGTTCTGCAGATCATATAACCTTTATTGGCAAGCAAAGTTCCTCTCAGGTCACACACCAACCCCACAACAGTTTCCTCGTGGCTCAGACCCTTGTTTTATAATCAAAATCTTTTGGCAGCAAAGGACCTTGACTTTCATAACCATCACACCATGTCTGGTTTCTGAATAATTCACCATGGGTAATTCATTATTCTCCCAGTTCTAGATTTTAACCAATTCAAAGACATTACATAGGCCAAAGTAAAATAATTCTACTTTTCCCAAAACTGAAATAGTGTGCTACTCCATTTCATTACCTACGCATCACCCCATACACTGGTATAATGTATTAGAAAATATAATGCATTAGATTTCTCCGTGGAGTATTAGAAGATATATTGCAAAATGTTCACAATGGTGTTCATAAAACTATCATTACAACTATTATCTTAATGTTCACAAAGGTGTTTATAAAACTGTCATCAAACAAAATAAAATATGTAGAAAGAGTTAATTTACCGATGACCTGATGAGGTCATTCTATAGATCCTTTAATATCACTTTTCACTGCTGTTTAATTACATTTATAAACTGTGTGAATTTTATCCACAGTTAAGTCATTAATAATGGTCTATACACTTCTCCTGTTTATAATAAACATCTTCCAAAACACAGGTGATCATAAACCTCTGTTTTGAACTTTCTAAGAAATGCTCCATTATTTCCATTTTTACCGCCATTTTGTAGTTTTTATCATGAAAGTTGTCTTCACTGATCCAACGGCAAATGCAGTAAGTGACTATCGCTTACAAGAAATCAATAATTTAATGGACGATACATACAACATGCTGGCCTCAACACAGAAGTTAAACAGCATTGACTACTGTTAGTGCTTGGCTGGGTGACCTTTTTACAGAAGAAGACGACTTCGTTATGGGCAATCTTCATCCCCGCCTAGCAAATGTAGATAGCCTTTTGATTTCAACACCGGACTAGTGCTGGTCATGTGACTACTCAGGTTACCATACATGAGTGGTACAGCCTACCAGTTAGAATCTGGTCTGGCCAGACTACTGGATACCTTTCACAGTAGAAATTGCTTTACCCACACCGGTTACCGCCCTGGTACTGGCCAAGCTACTGGACAGGCTAACAAATTGGCAGGAGATTTAAAAGAGGGAAGTAGCCAGTTTCTCTGACCAATTGCCCTCTGGGGAAAAAAGGTTACAGAGAAACCATTCAGGCCAGTCAGTTCTAGTCCCAGTGATATGCCAGAGGCTCAATTTACCAGATTGGTCAGCCAGTCTACTGTCAGCGGGCTGCTACATTGGTTGCTGTTAATGTTCATCAACACTTAGTCCATTCTGGACAAAGTTGTGGCAAAAATAAATTACTACCCTGGCAGGAAAATTGCTCTAGGGTGGCCCAACATGCCCTGGTTCTGGGATCCAGTGGCCATGTCAAGCCAGATCCCTCTGTACCAACTCAACCATTCAATCAGATTCCACAATGGAATCTGTCGAACCTAAATCTTCATGCCTGGCTCCTAGAGACTCAGTGATCAAGGAGCAAGGCTTCTATGAAGCTGTGGCAGCATGAATTAAGGCTCCTCAAAAATCAATCTATGAAGCGAAGTGGACCATTTTTATTCTTATTAGATCAATAGCTGACTTCCTCCTGTATTTGTTCCAGGACGGGAAGTTCTATAGATGGCTACAAATCAGCCATAGCAGACAAGCTGGGAAATTCGCCCATGAATGTCAAAGGTCAAAGGTCAAAGTTGGGGTTTTACGTCCCGTTCAACAGCCAGGGTCATATTGGGACAGGTCCTCAGAATTCCCATGAATGTCAGCAAGGACAAAAATCTCACTCCTGTCCTGGATAGTTTCCATACAGACAGACGTAAGGGTCATAGAGGCATCCCCTCTTGAAACCTTTCCGTGGTCCTACTGCTCAAGACTACTACCAAGTTGCCTCTTCTTTCTGAAGAGGGTCTCTCCAAGGACTGAACTCTACCTTTTTTCCCCCACCTCAAAAGTCTGTAAAAGGGGGGGGGGGGGGGGGGGGAGCAAGGTCAGTTGGATCAGATCACTGTCAACCCCACCAAGGGGACGTGTGAGTTCAATCTTAAGTTCCTAATTAGCTACCCACCTTTCAAGCAGTAGTCATTCTAGCATATTGTCCATTAGGTAGGATATATTAATGCAGTAAAAGTTTTAAATTAACAAGTAAATTACATTTTTATAAGTTAATACCCTACCTAGTGGACAGCAGAGGCCTTCCCAACCAGACCAGCTATCAGCTTACTAGGGGCTTATCTAGGGTCAAGCAATAAAAAAGATACTATGATGTCACATTGTCAAGACAGCAAGGAAGTAGAGCATGCCACCTAGCGAATGCAGGTTAAACACAGGACCGGTCTGCACTGACAGGATTAGCATATTGTCCATTAGGTAGGGTATTAACTTATAAAAATTTGATTTACTTGTTAAATTTGCAAATTGTTAGTACATCATGAACATTACCCACAGAATATCTAAGAATTTAGTTTTTATTGTGTTCTGCATGTAAACAAGCAATTTAGGGCTATGCTATTGTTTTCTTTTGGATATATTGAGCACTAGAGTTTCCTCAAGTCCTTTTGTCTTTGGTATTACATGAGGACTGAATTACTTTTTGGCCAGACCCATCATGATGGGATCATAATGATTTCATGTATGTCAGATTTGGTGGAATAAGAAATACAAAGACTTGGAGCAAGTCTAATTGAGCACAATAATCAGCGAAAAAGTGATGTAAAAATTGCAATACTCAATTCATGCTCATATACCCATTGCTAAAGGATGCATTCATTTTAATTCAAACTTTATGAAATTATTTTGGGAAATGAAGAATTTAAAATTTAGTACAGATGTTCCAGTATTAATACATTACTTGTACATTGTATGCATTGTAAGATCATAAACTTTATGCTACCTTATATTAAATGGTAAATGGACAAAGGCAGGTTTATAGCCGTTTTATTGGCTAAGAACCAGGGTGTTGCATTATTTAGGAAAACCAAGAGGAGGACCTTGTTTTAAACATATTGACAATTGGGCAACATTTGATATTTCAGTTATATAAAGCCTTCATACATGAAAAAAATGCAATGAATGGGAAAAATGATGATGCTGCAGTGAAAAGTGCAGGTATGTATAGGTTGATTAGAATGTTTAGATTTGGCAATGTGGTAATGGGCTGCCTTAAAGATCAACATATTTTGACTACATGCCAGGTTATCGTTTCAATTGAATAAAATGTCAGGAGAATTATTTAAGTTACTAAAACATTCTAAAGAGTTAATATGATCAACTGTGATGTTACTTTATGGCTATGAATTAAAAATTGTTCAGGATCTTCATAAACACAATCTTCATTGTTTAAAATTGAATCTTGTTAAATCTTATACGAGGGAAATGCTCTAGTAAAAGGCTCTGTCCATGAAACTAAGTGAATCATTTCGTTATTTGAGAAATGTAAAACTGGAACTTTTTTTTTCTATGACTGAATGATAATTAAAACACTGATTTTATGATAACTATATGTGAATCTGTATATTAGTTAACAGAGTTTAAGTAATATCATTTTTGTTTTAGTATAATTAAATAATTTGTATTTTTTTCTATATGCATAGTATGTATACTCAAGAATTTGTTATTTATTATACCATAAATTTCCAAAATACTTTACAAATAACTGGTGCTGAATAACACACCTTAAATACCATTTTGGTGATGTTTTTTAAAATGTTAGACATTAACACATATTTTGGGAAAGTGTGGTACTTTATGAATGGTAAATGCATGTCTTCAAGTTACATGTGTTTGCACATTCCATGCGATTTTTTTAGAAAAGTTGTCTGTGATTATTGTTCGCCAATTTGATGTCCACAGAATGGGATCCCCACACATGCATTTCTTCCAGTCATATCATTGTCCAAACTTCGGTTGGGTTAACAAAATCCATGCATAACCATCCCAATCAACACGGCTGTGCACGGCTGTGTTACATCTACAGAAATGCATGACTCCAGTGTATAAATTTCTCAAACTGTTTACCTTAAGGTAATATTACAAAAATCCACACTATCTGAAGAGCATGTTATTAGAAAAAAAAAACCAGTCAAATATCAATGAAACAATGAAATTAGTTAATATAAAATTGGTACATAAAACAGGACAGTTTAGTAGAGACTTCTCATTATAACATGTTTAAAAATGAGATTTCAAAGTAAAGCATTGGTGTTTTGGAAAAACCTCAGTGAAATTAGATTTGATCTTGTAGAAGAAATCAGTTTTACTTAGCACATGGAAAGGGGTTTTCAATGAGGTTCATTCTGAGTGGAGTGCTGGATGATGTAGCACTGCAGAAATTTATTCAGAACTTTCTATAGTGTTCATTTATTTGGAATCAAAATCTATGAGTGAGATGTACTCAAATTGATGTTATCTGAGTTTACATGGAAAACTAGTTTGAAGGGATCCTATATACCTATGTATTTTAAGAGTTTTTATAACATGTCCAAGGCCTTAAATGCTGTATTTTACATGTTTCACCTCATTCAGAGTGACAATCAATTCAACAGTATTTTTGGAAAAGAAATCTCAAAAAATAAAAATTAAATCATGAGGGGGTGTTTTATTGCTATTTTATTTTAATATCCTGTACACAGTGTCAGTTAATTAAGTCTCCCCTGAAAAGGGGTGCTTATATGTTTTTTTATCTCCCGCCGCCCCGCCGGGCGGGAGATTATAAAACGCATTCCGTGTGTGGGTGCGCGAGTGTGTGTGTCACGTTTTTAAAAAGGGCTGTACATCACACTGGTTGTTTCTCCTTGGCCTTTTCAATGTTTTATGACCTTATTGCTTATGTCTTTTTATTTGATGCTGTTTTTTCAGACCTAGGTCCATAGCTAAGTGAGTAATAGCAATGGTGGCTACTTCGAGGAAAGTGCTCATAACTCCAAAACGACTGCATTTAGAGCATTTCTGTAAAATATGTTGTTCAGCTACTTTCTCCATGCCTACAAGATGGTACCATTTTTATAGGTCTATCTTGATATCTAAGTGAGTAATAGCTATTTTCTGTTTTTAACAATGACCAAAATGAGTAAGTTGCTTTTATCTTTGTAACTGTTACTTACAATATTGGTCTCAAATATGTTGTTGAACAACTCCTTCATGTACTATATCATGGTGAGGTTTCCAAGATGTAGCACCATAGCTAGATGAGTAATAGCTACACTAAGTTTAACATTTGACCATTGAGCAAGACACTTATAACTCAAAAACTATTGAATATAGAGGATTTTTATCAAATATGTTGTTCACCGACTTTTTGATGTACTGTGTCGTGGTGAATTTTCAGAGCTGTAAGTTGAGAGCTAACTGAGTAATATCTACTTTGAAATTTCTTAATTTCAACATTGAGTAAATCACTTATAACTCCAAAACTATTGAATTTAGAGAATTATTGTGAAGTATGTTGTTCACTTACTTTTTGATGTACTGTGTCATGGGAAATTTTTCACAGCTGTATCTCCATAGCTACCTGAGTAATAGCTACTTTGAGGGTTTTCCATTGAGTAAATCACTTAGAACAGCAAAACTGTTGAATTTAAAGGATTTTTGTAAAACATGTTGTTCACCTACTTTTTGATGTACTGTGTAATGGCAAATTTTGAGAGCTGTAGGTCCATAGCTAACTGAGTAATAGCTACTTTTATGGTTCTCCATTCAGTAAATCACTTATAACAGCAAAACTATTAAATTTAGAGGATTTGCCCGGGAGATTATAAAACGCAGATATTTAACACATATATATGCCCTCTATAAGCATGCAGACATTTGACCTTGAAGCTCTTCGTTCAAGGTCATCCACAGACTGTCAAAGTACCCTACTTAGCTGATTTTGGGCAAACTTAAAAGTGCCTATATCTCACTTATTATTGGTCCTAGAGGTTTGGGATGTGAAACCAACCTATAGGAAATCATGTTCTGCAAATCTTTAGATGTGGTAAGATTTGACCTTGAGCTCCTTGTTGAAGGTCAAATGAGGATGGCCAGACTTAAAAGTGCCTATATCTTGCTTATAATTAGTCCTGGAGGTTTGGAATGTGTAACCAACCTATAGGAATTCATGTGCTGGGAATCTTTTGCTGTGGTCAGATTTGACCTTGGACCCCTCGTTCAAGGTCAAACTGCTGTGGTCAAACTTAAAAGTGCCCATATCTCGCTTATTATTGGTCCTAGAGGTTTGGGATGTGAAAACAACCTATAGGAAAACATGTGCTGCGAATCTTTTGATGTGGTAAGATTTGACCTTGGGCCCCTCGTTCAAGGTCAAACGACGATGACCAAACTTTTAAGAGCCTATATCTCGCTTATTATTGGTCTTACTATTGGTCAAACGAGGATGGCCAAGCTTAAAAGTGCCTATATCTAGCTTATTATTGCTTCCAGAGGTTTGGGATGTAAAACTCACTTTAAACAGCACATTTTTGCTCCCCGGCGGGAGATCATACCACTGCAGTGGTCTTGTTTTTGATTGACTTACTGCAAGTTTCTTGGTCCAGTTCCCGCACCGATACATTATGGTCTTCCTTCAATACCTGCCCTATTAGTACCTGCTTTCTAACCATTTTTGGTGCTTATATATCTAAGGCCTGGGAAATTTTTTCACATGTATACATTTGACTTGAATCTTCCACAAGGTCACATGATCAAAAGATTTTTGGTGGGTCCATAACAATATCATTATCGCCCCTCAACAAAGCCTATTTACTGCACTAGGGTGTGACTGTACATCAAAATTTCAAGCCAAGATGAGTTTTGGAGCGAATGGACCAAAATTGAGCAATTTATGAGCAATTTTATATCATATGGCAATTAGAAAGATGAAGTTCATGTTAAACACCCTATTATTTCCTTATCACATTTGGAGTTTTAAAGTGTTAGGAATAGGAAACCATATGCAGGCAGTCTAGAAAGCCTGTCAGCTTTACTGTCTAGACTCCTGTTTTGAGCCAAACTCTGTCGTAAAGTTGCAGATTCTTGTGTTCTAGATTTATATTTCTGGCATTGTTGCTTTTTGAACTTTTGGATATATTTGGAGGTCATGGGAAACTATATGCAAGGAGTCTGGAAAGCTGGTCGTAAAATCGCAGATTTAATATTTTTTTTATTGCTTCTCTTTGTACTTTTTCAGCTTTCAAATTTCCTGAGAGGTACAGGAAACCATATGCGAAGAGTATAGAAAGCCAGTCAGATTTAAAAATTATATAATAAATATGGTCAACTGAGATACTTGTAATAGTTCATACAATTAATGGAGCTAATCTGACCTGACCATAGTTGTGTTCATGTAATTAGCAATTAAACAAGTTTGTCTACCATACCTAGTGGTATAGCTTACCATGTGGAACTGAATGCTAACTCGGGAGGCCGCAGGACTCTGGCCAACGTGCAAGAAAAATAGATGTTTAGTGTTGACCGAATCCCTAGATTATACGTGATCCCTGTAGTGTTCTTCCGCAGTCTTCCTTCTTTTCTCGTTATTGATCATAGCATATTCTGTAAAGTTTTAAATATTTCAGGATAAGTGTTTCTTAAGTTTTATTGTTGTGAGAGTTCCGGTTCAGACTGCTCAGATTTATTGCCGTAAAAATGTCTTCCCACCAAGCAAGTGCTAACTAAACCAGATCATTAAAGTGTCGTCACTTTTATTGCGCTACAATAGCTTACCATGTGGGACTGAATGCTAACTCGGGAGGCCGCAGGACTCCAGCCAACGACCAAGAAAGATGGACATTTGGATTTGGCCGAGTCCGTGGTTTAGTATGTATCATTCATAGCAGTGTCGTTTGGTAATTCGTCCTTCTTCTCTCGTTGGCTGCCATATTGGAAAGACGTTTGAAATATCTCTCAATAATTTACTGTTTTCTCAGCACATACATATTATTGGATGTGATTATTCAGCCATTTGTTTAATTTTATTGTATAGAACGTTCTGTAAATTTGAGGAAGTTCAGGATAAATATTCCTTGAATATTTAATGGTTTATGAGTTTTCCGCTCTTCTACTCCGATCAGTCTTTTTGTTGCAGTAAAAATGTCTTCCCACCAAGCTAGTGCAAAGGCAAGATCATCTAAATGCCGTCACTTCTGCTATCCATTCAATACCCACAATTATTGCCCTACCTGTAGGGAATCTGGCAAGGGAGACGACTCTTGTGTCGCCAACCAGTCTCCTTGCAATATCTGTGATAGTTTCACCGATGAACAGCAGATTAAAATAAAACATAGACGTCGGTATATCAGGAAGCAGAAGACGTCGGATCCTAATACTAGTAAAGATGATCTTGATCTGTTGGGTGACGATGGTGATGCCTTTTCTGGCTCTCAAGCAGACCTTGAGGGTGCTGCTGAAAATTTATTTTCTTCACCTCCTTGTCCCCAACCCTTGCGTTTCGAATCTTTGTCATTAAAGACTCCAAAAACTGCCCCACCCACCCCAGGTACTGCATTGCAGAATAAAATAGAAAGTAGGCTAGAAAAATCCCTGGGTAGTACATTTAACATTCAACTTAAGCAAGAAATGGGGGTCTTCCAGGCATCTGTGCTGGAGGCAATGGAGTCTCTCAGAGACGAAATGCTTTCTCTCAAAAAAGCTTCAAGTCGGATGTAGTGCAGACATCCGACTCTTCTAAAGCTAGACCTAAACCTGGAACCAGTAATCAGCCCAACCCTATTCCGACTCGGACTACTACTTCCACGGCATCCGACCACTCGGATGTTCAACCTATGGACACTGACTTTTATGGACCTCCACTTCCTCCCAAGTCTTCTCAAAATGTCCAGTCCAAGCATGCTTCCAAGCAATCGGATATTGAATCCAACCACTAGGAACATCACTCCGAATCGGAACACCCTAAAAAGGTGTGTCCTAAAGCAAAAAAGCATTCTGACAAAAGGAAGCACAAGGTACAGACAAAATATTATTCTCAGTCTTCTTCAGAGGAAGATGAGTCCTCTGCCCCAACTAAAAAGCCTACTTAACCTCAACATAAGGCTCCTCAGGAGCCTGAACATCAGGATAGCTCAGATCCAGTCTTTTACAGGGAAGTAGATATGTCTGACCACCCTTCTCAATATGCTGAGGAAGTGGAAACTTTCAGGCAAATTCTAGATCTCCCTGACCCCAGGGAAACTTTGCCTAGGTCCTCTACCACTGTGCTAGGCCTGGACGACGAGAACAGGAGCTGAGGCCAAGAGGCCCTTCTGCTATGCTCCCTTTAAACTCCATTCTCAAAGATGCTTTTGAGAAATTTGAACAAGATTTTTTGGCCTCCAATTTACCTGAGGGTAAATACATCAAACCCCCAGCTTCAACAGCCAAGTACTACAAGGTGGGACAACCTTGTTGTGAAGATAAGCTTCAAGAACTTAATACAGATTTTGCAAAAATCTATATCTCTCCAAAGCCCTCTGGGGCCCCTGTGGGAAAGGTTCCCCTACAAGTTCCTAAGGAACTTGAACATCAAGCTAGGCAGAATCTTTCTACCATCAATTTCACAGCTACTTTCGCTAGGACTGCCTCCTCCTGTAACACTGTTATGGAGAAGTGCCTACACAGTGCCAAGGCTACCTTCAAAAGGGTCAGAAATCAAATTCTAAAGGGTGCCAACCCCGAAAGAGCTGCCAGACGTGGTTATGGAAACGCCTGTGATTATTTTGAACTCATGAGGATTCTTAATCAACAGAGAACCTTAGCATGCCTTAGCAAATCTGTAGCCCACATACTCCAGAGGGAACTATATACCATGGGCAACACTGGCCTTCTGAGAAGAGAGGCTGAAATGACCTTTCTTCAACCACATCTAGGGGACTCAAGATGCCAGGAATTGAGGAACTCGCCTTTTTATTGCGTTAATACATCCTATCCAATGGACAATTGCTTATCCGGTCGGCGCAGACCGGCCCGCCAAACGTCAGAAAAAGACGTCCTGTGTTGTCACCGGCTGGCCGGTCCGTAGTACTGTGCACTCCCCAGATGGCGTCTCGTACTTCCTTCCTGTCTAGACAACCTGACGTCATAGCATCTTTTTCGTTTGGCGCGTGTACTGTGCAGACGTAGTTTCTACAATCTCCAGATTTTTTTAAAGAAAGTGTGCATTATGGCGGATTTTCAACTTCATATGTGGATATTTTCAGTGTTGAAGTGTTTTCTACTGATCAAGCACGGATATACATTTAGAAATCTGCTGGAAACGCTCCCTAGTTGACTCAATTTAATTTTGATGATAGGGCAGTAATCGACGAGAATTATGAAGACAGCCATTTTGCTAGTTTCCTCCCATTCAACTATTGTGTTGTTAGGGGCAGATCGACAATATGGAGGAATTATGGATATACTTCTTACAGGTATTTTTATCCGTGTCTTTTGTTTGAATGAACCTTCTGTAACCTTCCAGCTACAGTTACCATAGAAATGTCTTTTCTAGTGCTACATATGCAAATCCCAGGAATCTTCAGTCTACGTAGTTTTGAACACTGTATATAGAGGGAATTCCCCTATGGAAGGTGCATTCTTCTTCAGAGCGCACTGGTCCAGACATCTTTGCTGCAAAGCATTAGTCGACCGGCAAGCTTATATATATATATATCTACATAGAAGGCATTCCATCAGAAGAACTTGAAGTTTGCACACGTCTATTGTGATATCAGTCCCTCCCTTGCGGACCCGGCTTTGTTGTCGGTAGTGAGGGTTGTGGATGGCCAGTTCACTGGTTTTATCACGGAAGGAAGAAGGAATTTCATCTACAAATCTTCAGAGCACACTGGTCCAGGCTTCTCTGCTTTTAAAGCATCAGCCGGCCGGCCAGCTTAAAGAACGCGACCTTTGACGTCATATCCAGTCAGCCAATCGCGTGTGCTTCCGACTAATCACGAAGCAGGTCACGTGTTTTCACCGACCAGGAAGATCGGAAGTGCGTTCTTTCAGAACTCACGTCTACTGTGATTCCAGTCCCTGCTTTGCAGACCCGACCTTGTTGTCGGTAGTGGGGTTTTGTGGACTGTAAAGTTGCCGGTAAGGCATCACACAAAGAACGCGAATACTGACGTCATCTCCAGTTAGCCAATCGCGTGTCCTTCCGAACAATCACGAAGCTGGTCACGTGATTCACCGACCAGGTAGGTCGGAAGTGCGTTCTTCACAACTCACGTCTACTGTGATTCCAGTCCCTGCCTTGCAGACCCGGATTCGTTGTCGGTAGTGGGGTTTGTGGATGAGCAGAATACTGCGCTTTTGCATGGATAAGTATCACAAAAGAACGGCACAACTGACGAACTCCAATCAGCCAATCGCGTGTCTTCCGTCCAGGTCACGTGACACGCCGAACAACAATTGCTTCTAAAAATAGCTCACAAGGGCTTTCCCAGCAACTGTCAAATCTACAAGTAAGACGTGGGATTAAAGAAATAAAGCTGAATTCAACACAAAAGATAGTTGTAAAATTGCTTTAGCAACTGTTTACAGAGTGTACTGACTGGTGCTGGCTACACAGCCTTGTACCCTTGCTTCAACAACTGGTTACAGAGTGTACCGACCGGCTACACAGCCTTGGTACAGTTGCTTTAATAACTGTTTACAGAGTGTACAGACCAGGTACCAGCTACACAACCTTGGTACAGCTTACCCGACCCCCCAACTGGTTACAGAGTCATCCGAACCAGTCCATTCAACTCTGTGTTGATTCTGGGGCAGGTAGACAGCAAGTATCTACAAATATGGCTTCAACTGACTGGTTACAGAGTCTGCAAATCGCAGACCAGTTTACCGGCTATACAGCCTTATTTTCACCAAAACCGGTTGCAGAGTGACCACCTCAACCATTGGTTACAGAGCCTGCCGACAAGGTACCGGCTATACAACCTTGCTTCACCAAAACCGGTTACAGAGTCTACCCAACTAGCTAATTATAGAACAGTAGCTGTCTAAATTCAGGGGTGACTCCAGTTGCCTACCAGTTTGCCGGTTACAGAGAATTACTGGTTACAGGAAATTACCAGTTTCTTCTGTCACTCAATTGTCTTGTGTCCAACCTGTGGTCAATGTTCCTCTTGTTGCAAAAACTCTGCCTGTAGGGTCCAGGCATCAAAAGCTTGGCAAACTTGGCTGGATCTAGGGGCCGGTCCGAAAATAGAGAGGGTTGCACCCTTCCTTTCCGGACCCGGCCAACTCTTACAAGGTCTCCAACTGTCGTAAGCCGTTATGTCAATCCCCACAGGAACAGCTACCTGTTGGAGGCATTACATCAGCTTATAGACAAAAATGCAGTGGTCCACAATCAAACATCTCTGGGTTTCTTCAATCGACTATTTCTAGTCCCAAAGCCCAACAACAAATGGAGGCCAATACTGGACCTAAGCAACCTAAACTTTTCCTCAAGGTGGAAAAATTCTAAATGGAGACACCGGAAACCATCAGAACATCCCTCCAACAAGGGGAGTGGGTCACCTCAGTAGATTTCAAATATGCCTACTTCCACATACCAATACAGGAACAATCCAGGAAATATCTAAGATTCCTTGTCCAGGGCCGGACTTATCAATTTAAGGCACTGCCCTTTGGTCTGTCCACAGCGCCCATGGAGTTCACTGTATTAGCAAAGGAGGTGAAACTGATGGCCATACACAGGGGTATAAGGGCCCACCAGTACCTAGACGACTGGTTGGTGAGAGCCAGATCCCAGCACATTTGTCTCCAACACACCCAAATCCTGGTCAAAAATTGCCAGGACCTAGGTTGGCTGGTGAATTTAGAGAAATCAGAACTGGAACCCAAACAAGTATTCGATTTTGTAGGTTATCAGTTCGACCTCAGGTCCGGCCGGGTCAGGCCGACTCCGGACCGGTGGCAAAGCCTTCGGGACAAGATACAAGCACTTTTATTACTACCAGCCTGTCTGGTCCGGCAGTTCATGTCCTTGATAGGTCTTCTAACAGCCACAGAAAAGCAGGTTCACCTCGGCCGACTACACATGAGACCCATACAGTGGCATCTCAAAATCAAAAAAAAAAAAAAAAAAAAAGATTGGAGGGTACCAGAGATAATCTCTAGAGAAGGTTATCCCTCTACCAAGGTCCCTGCACCCTCACTTACAATGGTGGCTAGAGGAAGACAATGTACTTCAAGGCCAACCATTACACCCAGTAAAACATCCTCTGCAAATTTTTACAGACGCATCCAAAGAAGGGTGGGGTGCTCACTTAAACGAGTTCACTGCAAGAGGGTCCTGGTCGGTGCCGGAAAACAAGCTGCACATAACTATCTGGAACTAAAAGCAGTGTTCCTAGCCTTAAAAGAGTTTTCAAAATCTCTGTGTAGGCAAAATAGTCCTGGTAGCAACCGACAATATTACAGTAGTAGCTTACATAAACAAGGAAGGAGGAATGAGGTCGGGCCCACTGTGTGCCCTACTGTGGAGAATCTTGACCTGGTGTTCCCAGCGACAAGTGACTCTAAAAGCTCGACACATCCCAGGCCGTTTAAATGTGATAGCAGACAAGCTACCCAGGCTGGGTCAGACCATCCAAACAGAGTGGTCCCTCCTTCCGGAAGTTTTTCAACAAATATGCAACCAATGGCACCTGCCTCAAATAGATCTATTTGCCATGAGGTTCAACCACAAGTTACCTCAGTTTGTCTCTCCAGTACCGGACTCCCTGGCTGTAGCAGTGGACGCACTTACTCTGCCATGGGAGGATCTGGATGCATACGCCTTCCCACCGACCGCCATATTGGGCAAAGTGGTGGAGAAGCTACTGGGCTCCCCGTGCAAAAGGATCATTATGATTGCCCCGGGGTGGCCCAACATGCCTTTGTTTTGGGACTTGGTGACCATGTCCAGTCAGGCCCCTCTCAGCCTGCCCAATCTGCTGACACAGCCCTTCAATCAGATCCCTCACAGAAATCTGACAAATCTAAATCTCCATGCCTGGCTCCTAGAGCCACAAAAATCAAGGAACAGGGCTTCTCTGAGGCAGTGGCAGCAAGAGTTGAGGCTCCTCAAAGAAGATCTACCAGATCAGTCTATGAGGCAAAGTGGGCCATTTTTACCAAGTGGTGCGTCACTAATCAGGTGGACTTCAGGTCACCACCTGTAAAGTCGGTGGCTGACTTCCTAATGTACCTCTTTGAGGACAAGAAGTTACAGCCATGCCTGGCTCCTAGAGCCACAAAAAAGGAACAGGGCTTCTCTGAGGCAGTGGCAGCAAGAATTGAGGCTCCTCAAAGAAGATCTACCAGATCAGTCTATGAGGCAAAGTGGGCCATTTTTACAAAGTGGTGCGTCACTAATCAGGTGGACTTAAAGTCACCACCTGTAAAGTCGGTGGCTGACTTGCTAATGTACCTCTTTGAGGACAAGAAGTTACAGCCCAGCACCATTGATGGATACAGGTCTGCCATTGCTGATAAACTAGGTAATACAACAGTCAATATCAGTAAGGATGATAATCTCACTCGTCTCTTGGAAAGTTTCCACAGAGATAGACCCAGAGGGCGGAGGGGAATGCCCTCCTGGAACCTTTCCCTGGTATTACACCAGCTGGCAAGGGCTCCTTTCGAACCTTTTAGGGAGGCATCTCTGAAGCACCTGACCTTCAAAACTGTCTTCCTTTTGGCCCTGGGCTCTGGCAAAAGAAGGAGTGAGATCCATGCATGGCAGCACACAGCACAAGAACATCAAACACCAATCCGATTGGTCTAAGGTGTCCCTGTTTCCATCTCCCAGCTTTCTTTCCAAGAATCAGCTGGCCAAAGAGGGTCCAGAGAGTGTAGCCCCAGTGGTCATACCAGCCCTGGCTTCTACTCTAGATAAATCCCTCAAGTCTGACAGATCCCTGTGTCCAATCAGAGCTTTGCGCTACTATTGCTATGAGCTCTCTGACCAGGAGGCCCACACTTTACATCAGGTTAGAAAACCCATAATGTCAGGGCCTTTGCTGCTCCTAAGGTCTTCCAGTCGGGAGTTTTCTTAGATCCATTTTTGTCACCCTGCCACTGCAGTCACATGATACCTTCACACAGTGCTTTCTGAAGGGTGTGGTTTGGGCTGACTCAGAGCTTTACCAATTGGGCTTGGTGTTGAGCTGCTCAGCAGAACCACAAGTGGCCCTTAGATTGAGGAGATTTATGTATAGGTACATAATGTAACAGTTCTACAAGCACATAGTATAAAATGTGATGTGCTTCCTTCGGGAGGTTTTATTGGCTTTCTGGGACTGAACTCATCCCTCTCTTCCCCTACCTCAGAGCAGGTCTGTTAAAAAAAGGGGGGGGCGACGTCGGTATAGCCCCCGGGTAACCGGCTGTTGGCAACCGACCAAGGTCTTACAGGGTTTCCTGACCTTAGGGTCAACCCAGGCCTGGGCCTATAGGTCTCCTGACGAAGTCAGCCTAGACCGTAGCTTAAAATTTGCTATTATTTGTGAGTTCACATAAGTCCCTAGTAACTTACCCACCGACCAAGCGGTAGTTATTCAGCAATTGTCCATTGGATAGGATGTATTAACGCAATAAAATTGCAAATTTAATAAGTAAATTAAATTTTTATAAGTTAATACCCTATCCAATGGACACACAAGACCCTCCCAGCGACCCCGCTATCAGCTTACTAGGGGTCTAATAGGTTTAGACAACGAAAAAGATGCTAGACAGGAAGGAAGTACGAGGCGCCATCTGGGGAGTGCACAGTACTACGGACCGGCCAGCCGGTGACAACACAGGACGTCTTTTTCTGACGTTTGGCGGGCCGGTCTGCGCCGACCGGATAAGCAATTGTCCATTGGATAGGGTATTAACTTATAAAAATTTAATTTACTTATTAAATTTGCAATTTTGGCCTACTCCTCTTTTCAAGTCTCAACTAGTGAAGGATGGAGAGGACTTCCTCCTTAAAAAGGCACACCTAAAGACTCTCAGGGTTTTGGACCCTATCAAAACAAGCCTTTTCATGGTCCCCACCACAACAAGAAAAGAGGCTCCTACAGGAAACGCCCCTGTGGGGGCAATTCCTCTCAAAGCAGTAATCAATCGTTTTCCTCAGGTAAGAGGAAACCAAACTTCAGAGGCTCCAGGGGTCGTTTTTGACCTCACTCTAGGGGATGAGGGTATGGAAACCCCTCCTCCCAATGACTCCCTTCAAGCCTCCCTCAGTCCACCAGTAGGAGGCCGCCTCCGTTCTTTCAGAAGACTGGCAAACAAACAAATGTTCAGATGTGTTAAACATTATCAGCAATGGTTACGTTCTTCCATTCATCTAAAAACCAAATTTAGTCAGAGCCTCTCTGATTCAGTCAGGTTACAAGGCCCTTCAAAAAGAACTCTGACCTCTTGTATCCAGTCTCTTCTGTCAAAAAACGCAATAGAAAGGGTGGAAAATGTAAAATCTCTCGGGTTTTACAGTCACCTGTTTCTTGTACCCAAGCCTCACCAAAGGTGGAGGCCAGTAATAGACCTAAGCAGGCTCAACATCTTCCTACTTGTAGAAAGGTTCAAAATGGAAATGCCAGAGTCCATCAGGGCCTCTCTGATTCCAGGGGAATGGGTGTCGTTGATAGACTTAGCAGATGCCTACCTTCACATCCCCATTCACCCAAACTCAAGGAAATAACTAAGGTTTTGCCACAGGTCGCAAGTGTTTCAGTTCACTTCCCTTCCCTTTGGACTAGCCACGGCCCCTCAGGTCTTTACAATGATTGTAAAAGAGGTGAAGCTGATGGCCCTGTCAAGGGAATCAGACTTCACCAGTACCTGGACGACTGGCTGATTAGGGCCCAGTCTCAGGAAGAAGCACAAGTAAACACTCAGACAGTGGTGGACCTAACACAGTCCTTAGGGTGGTAATAAATCAGGAGAAGTCCGAACTAAAGCCAACTCAGGTGTTCTCCTTCGTGGGCTACGAATACCATCTAGATTCAGCCCTTGTAAAACCCACTCAAGAGAGATGGCTCAAACTTCAGGATTTGATCCTACGACTCAAGTCAAAACATGTTTTGACTGCAAGATGTTTGATGTCGCTAATTGGGTTGTTTGCCTCAACGGAGAAAATGGTCCCGGAGGGACGCCTTCACATGAGGCCCTTTCAGTTTTCACAGGAGCACTGGAGATTTCCTCAGTCGTTGGACACCCTCCTTCCTTGGACAGAAACCATTTCAGCACACCTAGAGTGGTGGCAAAATCCCACAAACGTGATGAAAGGCACAGACCTTCATCCCAAAGACCACAGTATCCAACTCTTTACAGACGCCTTAAACAAAGGCTGGGGCGCTCACTTAGAGCAAATCTCTGCAAAAGGTCTGTGGTCAGACAGGGAAAAAAGGCTACACATAAATGTTCTAGAGCTGAAGGCGGTTTCTCTGGCCCTTCAAAGGTTCAAGGACCAGTGTCAAAACCAAACAGTGTTAGTTGCCACAGACAACTCAACAGTGGTAGCCTACATAAACAAACAAGGTGGAACACACTCGGCGGAGATGTGCGCTCTGCTGTGGAAGATTATGACCTGGTGCCATCGTTACCAGATAACACTAAAAGCCAGACACATTCCAGGGTGTCTGAATGTGATGGCCGACCTTCTGTCCAGGTCGAACCAAGTTCAGTCAACAGAATGGTCACTGCATCCACAGGTGTTCAAACAGAGCTGTCTCAAGTGGTTCACTCCTGATGTAGATCTATTTGCCACTCGCCTGAACCACAAAGTTCCACTGTACGTGTCTCTAGTCCCAGAACAAAATGCTTGGGACATAGATGGTCTGGTCCATGGCTCTCCTTCACAGGGTGATCATCGTAATAGTCCCAGGCTGGCCAGGGATGCCCTGGTTTTGGGACCTAGTGCAGCTCTCAACAGATATCCCACTTCAACTTCCAGTGTCAAGAACTCTTCTCAAACAGTCCCACAAGTATGTGTTCCACAGCAATCCACAGCATCTCAACCTCCACGCCTGGTGTCTAGGAGTGGCCAGCCAAGAACAAGGCTTCTCTGTGGAAGTGGCAGAGAAAATTGCTGCCCCTCAGAGATCATCAACAAGGACCATCTACCAGTCAAAGTGGGCCCTATTTGAGAGATGGTACAGAGAAAATTTGATTGATTTCTCCACTCCCTCTGTAAAGCAAGTCTCAGACTTCTTTATGTACCTGTACCAAGATCTAAACAGGCGCCCTTCAACCATTGATGGTTATAGGAGTAATAGGACAGCCATTGTTGACACCCTGGGCCGAATGGGGCTCCATATCTCTCAGAGTTCAGACCTTAACAGGTTGCTCTCCAGTTTTCACAGGGATCGTCCCAAAAGTTCCAGGAATCTTCCGAGGTGGAACCTTTCTGTTCTCAATGAGCTCACAAAAGCACCCTTTGAGCCTATGAAAGACACAGACCTCAAACATCTTACTCTCAAAACTGCTTTCATGCTAGCTTTGACCTCCGGCAAGCGCCGCAGCGAAATGCCTGGGTTGCAAACAAAGTATCTAATCTAGGCCAATGGAAAAAGGTTGCCTTGTTCCCCTCTTCAGATTTCATAGCCAAAAACCAACTAGCAAGAGAAGGTTCTCAAAGTGTGTCTCCGGTGACTATTCCTGCTCTAACTACCATTGTAGATAGACAATTCAAGGAAGATAGGACCTTGTGTCCGGTACAGGCTCTGAGGTACTATTTGGATCGAACCAAAGACCTAAGAGGGTCTCGATCCCTTCTTTTCATCTCCTTTAAGAAAGGACATACCTCAGACATCAGACCCGGTACACTGGCTAAAACAAACTATCCTACATTGTTATACACAAGCAGACCAACAAGCCTTTGACTTGGTCCAAGTTAAAGCGCATGACATTAGGGCCTTCGCAGCCTCTAAGGCCTTTTACGGTAGGGTATCGGTGGACCAAATCATGCAAGCGTGTCACTGGAAAGTTCACAACACATTTACAAATTTTTACCTAAAAGACCTTACTTGGTCAGACGACAACAATATGTATCTGGGACCAGTAATAACGGCACAACAAGTCCTAGACCCTTCCCCTCAACATGCTCATCTTCGGGAAGAAAAGAAGGGGGGGGGCACACCCGCTGCAGCCAAGTCTTCAGGGGTCTATCCCAGGGTCCAGGTATTGGTTACCTCTCCAGATGTTTACGGTAAGGTCTCTTATTTTTTTAACTGTATAATGTATTTAGTGTTTATCAGTGTACCATAATCTCATATTTAGGGTGGCAAAGTTGATGAGATTCAAGCCTAGGGCTGTATTATTATAGCAGTGATGCCCTTAGGGGCTACTATCTTGAGTGAGCACGGCTGCACACTCTTCTCTCAAAACATCCAGACAGTACCCGTACTGTCATTCATTAAATTTCGGTTTTTGGCTACTTACAGACCCAACTTTAGAACTGGGGCTCTGTATCTGGGACTTAGTCTGGTAATTTGGCAATATTTTGATATATTTTTTAATTCTACATTCAAGAAACATGAACAACATTCTTCCAGTCTCAGCTGTAATCCCGCCACCGGGCGGTTGAATTCAGCATTCAGTCCCACATGGTAAGCTATTGTAGCGCAATAAAATTGAAAATTTTAATTACTTAAATGTAGGTTTTATAAACTACAAGCTTACCATGTTGGACTGAGGAAAGTCCCACCCTGCCTCCCCGCTGTATTTCAGCTGAGGGGGTATGGGCTAAATTTACCACGAGAGAAGAAGGACGAATTACCAAACGACACTGCTATGGTATATACTAAACCACGGACTCGGCCAAATCCAAACGTCCATTTTTCTTGGTCGTTGGCTGGAGTCCTGCGGCCTCCCGAGTTAGCATTCAGTCCCACATGGTAAGCTTGTAGCTTATAAAAGCTACATTTAAGTAATTAAAATTTTCAATTTTGTCTTCCTTTCAAAACACATAACTACTGCCCACCTTGCAGAGAAGCAGGTAAAGGGGATGACCCCATGTGTTACCAATGAAAAGCCATGCAATATTTTTAGCACATTTACTGAAGAACAGCTTCTCAAGATCAAAAATAGGCATAGATATGTTAGGAAACAAAAAGTGACAGATACATCTAAAGATGGACTGGACTTGTTGGGGAATGATGATGACATGGAGGCATTTTCTGGTTCACAGGCAGACCTTGAGGGTGCTGCAGAAAACTTATTTTCATTTCCTCCACGCCTCCAACCCTTACGTTTTGAAACGTTATCATTAAAAACGCCACAGACTGTCCCACCAACTACAAAATCAAATTGAATCCAAGCTAGAAAAGAGCTTGAGTTCTCATCTTAACATCCAACCGCAACAGCAAATGGGGGTGTTTCAGGCTTCCATGCTTGAGGCGATGGAAATGTACTTCTGTGGTCCTTCTCTTCCTCCAAGGTTTGGACAGGGTGCTCAATCCGAACATGGCTCAGATCCGAATGGTTCGGATCACACTTCCAAACATTCCAAACAACCCGAATGGGTGTGTTCAGTTAAAGCCAAAAAACATTTGGACAGGAGTAAACATAAGGTTAGGGCAACGTATATCTCACAGTCATCTTACTCAGAGGAATCAACAGTCCTCTGTACAAGTAAAAAAAAATCTGCTCAGCCCAAGAGGGCTCCTTCTGAGTAAGATAAACACTAAACTGATCCAGACCCTGTCTTCTACAGGGAGGTAGATATGTCTGACCTGCCCTCACAATATGCAGAAGAGATTGAACCTTTTAGGCACATTTTGAAACTCCCTGACCCCAGGGACACCATGCCTAGGTCCTGTACCACTATTTTAGGTCTGGACGATGAAAAAGGCCAACAGGAGCGAAGGCCAAGAGGCCTTTCAGCTATGCTCCCCTTAAGTCCTATCTCAAAGATGCCTTTGAAAAGTTTGAACAGGACTTCCTTTGAAAAAAGCCCTGTTTTTAAGACAAAATGCAGCAGTTGAACTCAGTTTTTGTAAAAATCTGTATCTCCCCAAAGCCCTCTGGGGCCCCTATGGGCAAGATTCCTTTACAAGTTCTAAAGGAACTTGAGCACCAGGCAAGGCAGAACCTCTGCACCATCAACTTTGCGGCTACCTTTGCGGCTACCTTTGACATGTTGAATAAGAGGATTCTCATTCAGCAGAGAGCTCTAGCCTCCTTAAGTAAATCCTTCGCCCATCTTCTCCACAGGGAGTTGTACACCATGGGTAACACAGGACTGCTAAGACACAAGGCTAAAATGACCCTTCTTCAACCTAATCTAGATGATTTGAGACGACAAGAACTTAGGAACTCGTCTTTTTAGCCATCTCCTCTATTCATGTCTCAGTTTGTCAAGGATGGAGAAGAATTCCTCCTTAAAAAAGGCACCCATAAAGAATCTCAGGGTTTTGGACCCTATCAAAACAAGCCCTTAGAAAAGAGGCTTCTACAGGAAATGCCCCTATGGGGGTCAGTCCACTCCAAGCAGTAACCAATCGTTTTCCTCAGATAGGGGGAAATCGAACAACAAGGCTCCAGAGGTCGTTTTTGACCTCACTCTAGGGGATGAGGGCATGGAAACCCCTCCTCCCAATGACTCCTCAAAAGCCCCTCTCAGTCCACCAGTAGGAGGTCACCTCCGTTCTTTCAGAAGAGACTGGCAAACAAACAAATGTTCAAACAATGTGTTAAACATTATTACCAATGGTTACGTTTCACCATTCATTTCAAAACCAAAACTGGCCAGGGCTTCCCTGATTCAGTCAGGATACAAGGCCCTTCAAAAAGATCTAGCTCTGGCCTCTTGTATCCAGTCTCTTCTGTCAAAGAATGCAATAGAAAGGGTGGAAAATGTAAAATCTCTCGGGTTTTACAGTCACCTGTTTCTTGTACCCAAGCCTCACCAAAGGTGGAGGCCAGTAATAGACCTAAGCAGGCTCAACATCTTCCTACTTGTAGAAAGGTTCAAAATGGAAATGCCAGAGTCCATCAGGGCCTCTCTGATTCCAGGGGAATGGGTGTCATCAATAGACCTATCAGACACCTACCTTCACATCCCCATCCACCCAACCTCAAGGAAGTACCTCAAGGTTTTGCCACAAGTCACAGGTGTTCCAGTTCACCTCCCTTCCTTTCGGCCTAGCCACAGCCCCACAGGTCTTTACAATGATTGTAAAGGAAGTGAAGCTGATGGCCCTGACAAGGGGAATGAGACTTCACCAATACCTGGATGACTGGCTTATTAGGGCCCAGTCTCAGAAAGAAGCACAAGTGAACACTCAGACAGTGGTAGACCTGACACAGTCCTTAGTGTGGATAATAAATCAGGAGAAATCTGAACTAAAACCTACTCAGGTGTTTTCATCCGTGGGCTACGAATTGTTGCTTGCTTCAACAGAGAAAATGGTCCCGGAGGGACACCTTCACATGAGGCCCTTTCAGTTTCACCTCAAGGGGCACTGGAGATATCCTCAGTCATTGGACAGCCTCCTTCCTTGGACAGAGACCATTTCAGCACACCTAGAGTGGTGGCAGAATCCCACAAACGTGATGAAGGGCACAGGCCCTCATCCCAAAGACCACAGTACCCAACTCTTTACAGACTCCCCAAATGAACGCTGGGGCGCTCACTTAGAGCAAGTATTTACAAAGGGTCTGTGGTCAGACAGGGAAAAAAGGCTATACATAAATGTTCTAGAGTTGTAGGTGGTTTCTCTGGCCCTTCAAAGGTTGAAGGACCAGTGTCAAAACCAAACAGTGTTGATTGCTATGGACAACTCAACAGTAGTAGCCTACATAAATAAACAAGGAGGAACCCACTCAGCAGAGGTGTGCGCTCTCCTGTGGAAGATCGTGACCTGGTGCCATCATTACCAGATAACCTTAAGAGCCAGACACATTTCAGGGTGTTTGAATGTGATGGCCAACGTTCTGTCCAGGTCGAACCAAGTCCAGTCAACAGAATGGTGACTGCATTCGCAGGTATTCAAACAGATCTGACAAAAGTGGTCGACTCCTCATGTAGATCTATTTGCCACTCATCTGAACCACAAAGTTCCACTGTATGTATCTCCAGTCCCAGACCAAAATGCTTGGGAAATAGATGCTCTGAACAAAAACTGGTCAGGTCTCACTGCTTATGCTTACCCTCCCATGGCTTTCCTTCACAGGGTGGTCCAAAAATCAGGCAATCCAGTTGCCTGATCATTGTAATTGCTCCAGGTGGGCCAGGGATGCCCTGGTTTTGAGACCTGGTGCAGCTCTCAACAGAGATCCCACTTCAGCTATCAGTGTCAACAACACTTACTCGAACAGTCCCACAACTATGTGTTTCACAGCAATCCACAACATCTCAACCTCCACACCTGGTGTCTAGGAGTGGACAGCTCCAAGAACAAGACGTCTCTGTGGAGGTGGCAGAGAGAATTGCTGCCTCTCAAAGGTCATCAACAAGGACCATCTACAAGTCAAAGTGGGCCTTATTTGAGAAATGGTGCAGAGAAGATTCGGTGGATTTCTCCACTCCCTCTGTGAAACAAGTCTCAGACTTTTTCATGTACCTGTACCAAGATCTAAAGGCGCCCATCGACCATTGACAGTTAGAGGACGGCCATTGTTGACACCTTGGGCCCAGCGGGGCTCCATATTTCCGAAAGCTCAGACCTTAACAGGTTACTCTCCAAAAATTCCAGGAATTTTCAAAAATGAAACCTTTCTGTTGTGCATAATGAGCTCACAAAAGCACCTTTTGAGCCTATGAAAGTCCACACGACCTCAAACATCTTACTCTCAAAACTGCTTTCTTGTTAGCTTTGGCCTCTGGCAAGCGCCACAGTTAAAATCATGCCTGGGTTGCAAACAAAGTGTCTAATCTAGGCCAATGGGAAAAGGTTGCCTTGTTCCCTTCTTCAGGTTCATAGCCAAAAACCAACTAGAAGGAGAAGGTTCTCAAAGTGTGTCTCCGGTGACTATTCCTGCTTTGACTACCATTGTAGATAGACAATTCAAAGAAGACAGGACCTTGTGTCCGGTGCGGGCCCTGAGGTACTATTTGGATTGAACCAAAGACCTGAGAGGGTCTCAATCCCTCCTTTTCATCTCCTTCAAGAAAGGACATACCTCAGACATCAGGCCCACTACTCTTTCTTCTTGGTTGAAACAAACTATCCTACTTTGTTACAAACAAGCAGATCAACAAGCCTTGGACTTGGCCCAAGTCAAAGCGCATGACATTAGGGCCTTAGCGGCCTCTAAGGCCTTTTACGGTGGGGTATCGGTTGACCAAATCATGCTAGCTTGTCACTGGAAAGCTCACAACACATTTACAAATTTTTACCTAAAAGACCTTACTTGGTCAGATAAAGGCCACAATATGTATCTGGGACCCATGGTAATGGCTCAATAAGTCCTAGACCCTTCCCCTCAGACTAGTTTTCCTTGGAAAAAAAAGAAGGGGGCACATCTTCTGCAGCCAAGTCTTCAGGATTCTGAATCCCAGGGTCTAGGTATATGTTTACCTCCTCAGGATATATGGTAAGGTCTTTTATCTTTATTTCAAAATTAACTTGTATTAAGGACTTATCCAAGTGTTCCCATAATCTCATCATTCGGGTGGCAACTTAATGAGATTTTCAAACCTAGGGCTTGTGTTCATTGTAGTGAAGCCCTTGGGGCTATACTTTGCATAAATGAGCATGGCTGCACTTCTCCTTCATTCTAAACATCCTGGCAGTATCAGTACTGTCATTCATTCAATATTCTGGTTTTTGGCTTCTTACAGGCCCAGTTTCCGGGACTGGGGCACTGTAAGTGGGACTCAGACTGGTCTTTCTAAACATTCATTCTAACCTATCTAATTCAAAATCCAAGAAAAATTGACAATACTTCCAGTCTCAGCTGTAATCCCTCCGCCTAACGGTTGGATTCAGCATTCAGTTCCATATGGTAAGCTATTGTACCGCAATAAATTGAAAATTTTAATTACTTAAATGTAGCCCTTATAAGCTACAAGCTTACCATGTATGAGATGTTGACTCGAGTTGTTTCCAGTTGATTTTCCTCACTGCCACCTTATAGTTTTGTCTTCTTTCACCATCTCCCTTATAGGTTATTTCATTAAAATGTTTGGCAGTTGTATACATCAGGCATGGTACAAGCTATCTGCATGCTGAACATTTAACCTTTGAACATTATCAAGGTCATATGACCAAAATAAAGCTTTTTTATGCACCTTATCATCGCAGTTCAGCAAAAATAGCATCAGAGATGCCCGTACCCCACAGCCTAGGGAAATATTTTTAACACCATGAGATATAGAAGTACTGTATCAGTACAAAGTTCAGGTTACTTTCAGAGCACTGTCAGTTATACAAAGGTCCAAACAATGTTTAAATAGAGAAAATAATGTCTAAAGAGAAAGATAATGCATGTACTCTTTATCTACATCTGGCATGGTCGAATTATGGTTTAGATGTTTTGAATATTACCATGCATACAGAAGTGGTAATACATTCAATGAATGCTTATGTGTGGTATTGGAGCAAAATCTGTGGCTCACTTGATGAAATTCCATCTGTTACAATGGGAAGTTGTAAAAGTAAAATTCTTAATGAATTCTAATATGACTTTAACAGTGCTTAATCTGCATCACAGACCCAAAATACAAAGACCCAAAGGTGCAACAAGATTTTAAAGGTCAAGGTCACTACGACAAGGTCAAAGGTCAAATCAAGGTCACATCATGATGCACACCTACAACCCCTAACCAATGTCCCTACCAAGCATCAACTTCCTACACCTTACTGTTTCCAAGATATAGCCTGGACAAGATTTTATAGGTCAAGGTCACTACGGCAAGGTCAAAGATCAAATCAAGGTCAGACCATGACGTTACAGTTTCCGAAATATAGAACGGACACAATTTTATAGGTCAAGGTCACTACAGCAAGGTCAAAGGTCGAATCAAGATCAGACCATGACGTTGCACACCTACAACCCCCAACCAATGTCCCTACCAAGTTTCAACTTCCTACACCTTACAGTTTCCAAGATGTAGCCTGGACAAGATTTTATAGGTCAAGGTCACTATGGCAAGGTCAAAGGTCAAATCAAGGTCACACTATGACGTTGCACACCTACACCCCCTAACCAATGTTCCTACCAAGTATCAACTTCCTACACCTTATGGTTTCCGAGATATACCCGGACAAGATTTTCTAGGTCAAGGTCACTACACCAAGGTCAAAGGTCAAATCAAGGTCAGACCATGACGTTGCACACCTACACCCCCTAACCAATGTCCCTGCCAAGTATCAACATCCTACACCTTACGGGTTCCGAGATAGAGCCCAGACAAGATTTTATAGGTCAAGGTCACTACAGCAAGGTCAAAGGTCAAATTAAGGTCAGACCATGACGTTGCACACCTACACCCCCTAACCAATGTCCCTACCAAGTATCAACTTCCTACACCTTACGGTTTCTGAGTTACAGCCCGGACAAACTAGCCCTTAAGGGTTGTGGGGTAAAAACTATCAAGTGTAATGAAGTGTGCTTCAGACTCAAACTGGGATCATAAAATCTGAAACCCTTTTTTTCTTCAGTTTTATTTATATATTTTGCATACAATATAAATATTATTATTAATAGTTACATTGTTATTGTCTACATTGCCTGCAAAATGCACAGAATTCGATTTGAGCATATTTCTTCAATGACATTACATATAATTGCTTTGGGAGGCTACATTTTTATCAAAAATCGTTTTCTCATTTCAATTTACATTCATTTGGTATTTTTGTTTTGCTTTTTAAATTAAATACTCTGTTTATGTGTAAATTATACAGTCTTGAGCTGTGTTTTTTAAAGGAATTATAACACAAATATTGAAATGCAATCAGATTTATGTACATTTTATGCACTGAAATAGTATTGCCTCCCCAAACATCAAAACCTAGCCAGCTCTAAGTCTGAATATGCATTTCAGCTGTTTTTTTAGAAATATCGTCTCTTTTTTTTGTTAGTATGTCAAATTATCAAACTTTGGCATTTTAATATTTGAGTGAGAAATGATACAATACTTCATGAAAACAGTTCTGAATTAACTTCTTATGTTCTAACTTATTTACTACTTGCATATATATACGTAGCTGTGTCATGTTTTAATATTTACATAATTCTAAAAGTAATTTCATTCAAACTTTCAATGATATTTGTACAATGTTGGAAGAGTTCATTTTGGATATGTAACCAAGTTTAAGATAATGAACTTGCAGATATAAGACAAGTTTGACAACTTCAAGATTGCAAAATTTAATCAATTATTCCTTTCAGCCAAGAGCTTTTGTGTATAGTTTGTAAAATATGACAGGGATTTGGTTAATTTCATTTTAGTTTTTACCCATTTGTTCTTTATTGCGCGAGTGGTGAACAAGTTTGAAAAATCGTGACTGTGCTCCCACTTCTGGTTACCATCACCCTCCAAAGGGGAGGAGCAAGGATATCATAATTAGGTCTGTTTGTCATTTTATTGCGAAAAATACACTTACCATTTCCTGACCATTGCTATATGTTGGTGCGATCCAACTCACTGGCCAACGTTGAGAAACGTTTTAAGAAACCTTAAGAGGCCAGTGAGTGAGTGTGAACTAGCATGTCCCCCTAGTGGTCATGTGACCACGCTAGTAAACAACCTTCATTATTTTTGTTGGCCATCCTAGAGTGTGGATGTTTATTTTCTTTTCGGATTTTTATTTAGTATTTGGACTTTTTGAGTTCTGTTATAAGACGTCTGTATTGACAATGTCTTCTCAGGACAAATTAAGAGGAAAAGCACAGAGGAAAAGTGCTTTTGTAGACATTTCTTCATGGATTGTTTACCACTTTTTGTAAAATGGCGACAGGGAAGTTTGTCGCTGGATGAAGATCTTCTGCTGCTCAGAATGCCTGTTTTTTCTTCATAACTCTCGTATTACATCATATGGGAGTTCTTTTTTATGCAATTTTTGAAGATTTACTTCTTTTATTAACACTGAAACTGTCGGCAGTCATACTAGCTCCGGCAGGGACAGTTTACATGTTGCTAGGCGACAAAGGAAACGATGGAGACAATTCGATTGTCACAAAGCTTATCACACGTCGGGTTCGTATAGCCAGGCGTTTGGTAGCAAAGATCTCACCACATCATGCTCTACCGAACAGGTCACCGGTTGGAATTCCCCGTGGTGGCAGACATCATTGTTTTTCTTGGTTACTACATCGTGGGCAAGTTCCGGATGCAGAGTTGATCTTTTTCATCGTGCATTTCCTCCGGTGAGGTTCAGTCGGAATTTTTCACGGAGGAAAATACCTGCATGACGTCATCCGAAGACAATCGAGTTTCCATACCTCCCAAAAGGTCAGGAATCGGTTTGTCAGTTTCCCGGAGCTGTGATTCATCTCAGTAATTGGCTTTTGTTCTGTGATGTTTTTACCGGTTTTTCAGCTGGTCTGAAACCGTCACCGGTACATATGAACTTGTAACCATTGTCAATTTATTATTCAGGAGTACAGGTTCTCTGGTTTCTGCTACAGAGAGCTTGTTAAGGCCTGGATAATTTTTTGAAGTGGTCTAGCAGGACCTCTGGCAGGACGTCTTCAAGGAGATAAGGATTAACAGGAGCTCACAGAGTTTCTTTTTTGCCTTGGGCTGTGTGCAGAGTTTTTTGCAATTACAGTCCTCAGTGATCAGGAATTTTTGTTGGGCAGTGCTGGGATCAGTTCTCCAACTTGTTATTCAACAGGAGTATTACAAGTCGTACTTTTCTCTATCTTATCTCTTAGATGAGTTTGGTAGAATTAAAAGTGCATTTTTCACTCTTAATGAGGTTTTCTCCTGCTGAACTTTTGACCAGGGGCCGGTTTCATGAAAGGACTTAAGTCTGGTCTCAGGCTCAAATCTGAGACTTTGGGCTCAAATGTTGTAAATATTTTGCTGAGTCTGTGGACTCAGACTCAAAGCATTTCACAAACAGGCTCAACTTGAGATTTGGCTCAGTCATGGGCTCAATTTTGAGCCCACCTAAGAGGTGTCTCAAATTTTGAGTCCAAAGTTTGTCATCCAAATACTTGTGTATAAAGCAATATAATTTGCATGAAAATGAATTTGTTGAATCTTGAAATATTATATTTTTATTTTGCTTACTAATTACATCTACATATTCAATATTCATAATAAGAAAAGTCAATTGAATTGACATGCTTTTTTGATCGTTGTCAAGTGAATAGTTACAAGAGGGGACTCAAAGCTTGACTCGGTCTCAGTTGAGTCTCAAACAATTGGCTTGTTACCAATAATATTATATCAATTTTTTTTCATGTGTTATCAGCGTTAATACAATTTAAATCGATATTGACCATGAAATAAATGCACTTGCATAAAAAACAAACCAAGGAAGTGTCTTAAATGAAATTTAAAAGTTGAGACTATGACTTGAGACCAGTCTCAGCTGATCCACCTTTTGTGAAATCCATTTGAGCTAAAAACTCAGCCGAGACAAAAGTCTCAGATTTGAGACCCAGACTCAGCCCAAAACTGGTCTCAAACTGAGACTTTTTATGAAACCGGCCCCTGATGTCCAGGAAAACTTCATTTTGTGATCTCAGGTGTATAGTGTTTCTTCTGTTTGGGAAGGAGCAAACTCCTACACATGGCTAGAAAGGGGATGAGTGCCCAGGGCACTTTTCTGCCCATTATGATACTTTATCCTCCAACTCTGTTACAAAACTCTCCTCTGAAGATTTAGAGGGGTTAGGAGTAATCTTTAGGAGTAGTGGTTGTCCACTAGTGCAGATATACTACACCTTACATCTCAACATAGTAAGAGGATAATCTTCAACCATTCTTTACCTTTCACAGAGGCAACAGTACCATGAGGGATTGCTTATTCATGTTCCTAAAGCAGTTTGTGGACATGGGTGTTAAGAATAAATGAATAATGCGGCAGACATCAGTTTGCATAAAGCTGTGTATGGAATGATCGACAAAAGGGCGATAACACCAGTGAGATGGTGATATCGCTACAATTTTACACTTTATTGGTTGTGATAAGCTGGGAAGAGATGGCTACCACTAATAATTGAGGTCAGGTAATAAACCTTTACATGTACCTTAATTTCGCATAGTTGGGATTTTCGCAATTAATTGTTACTAGTAAGTAAATGGGTGTGCCTACTCGTTTCCTTACAGTTGCATTCTTTCGTAGCCGGATTCACGCAATTCTTATTTTCACTTTCCTGTTGATGACAATTCACATCGGTTCACTGCCTGTTTGCTATGTTAGTCCATGGTGAGAATGTGGGATCTATAAGAACGCATCATTCTTTACCAGTACAGACCATTTCATTGCTTGCGCTTGAAAATGGTTTATTTTCGACTTTACTATGGCATCAACGGATACTGAACCTGATGGCTGCAGTAGAAGGCATTGGGTTTCACCAGCTTATAAAATAAAAAAAAAAAAAAAAAAAACTTCTTGGCTAATACACCAGGATTTTTAGTTTGGATTGCAGATTACACCTTAGGGTACATCTTTACTCATAGCAAAGCATCTTCTCCGGCTAATGGTTTCTAAGGAAGCCATTTCTTTGGTGGCGGTAGGGCTTCATAGGTGAAAACAGTGCCATTGGGTTATTTGTTTATCAGGTAACCCCAAGGCTGTCTGCTAATGTACCACAGATACCACACATAATACACAGATAATGTACCAGTTTTTCTGTTCTCAGGTTCCATCTTCAGTGGTGGAACGACTTTTCAATTTGCAGGAGCTTCCATTACTTCATCAGAAGGAGCACAATCTCCTTCTGTTATTAGATGCTTTCTTTAAGGGTTGGGATGCACAATTATGGCATCAAACAGCCAGTGGTCTGTTGTATCATGAGGGGTCAAGACTCCACATTAACAGGGCTACTACCTTTAGAATCATTTGGAGGTCTGATTCGGATTCTGAATCTGTTGATTTCCCCAGATATTTCTTCAGTGGTTTCCTATCTGAACAGGTAGGGAGGTACCCACTTTCAGGAATTTGTTTCCTTATCTGAAGAATCATTCCTTGGACGAATGCCATGGGTTCAGATTCAGGCATATCACTTCCCAGGGTATACAAATATTCCAACAAATTCTTTGTTCATGAAAGTCAAGATGATTCAAATTGAATGTGTTTTGGATGACTTTTGAATCTTCTATTCTGATTCAGGTGTTCAATCAAATCTGTCTTTGATTACAATCACCAATGATGGGTTTGTTTTGCAACTAGTTTGAACCACAAGCTTGTCTTTTTCAACTTTTCTTGGGATGGACTGGACAGTTTGTTTGGTCCTTTGACCTTGATTCTTCAGGTGATGCAGGTGAATCATTTGGCTTCTAAGGCTTCTTTGGTTTGCAACCTGTAGTCATTCCTGCTTTGGAACCTTCTTTAGATCTTGCTTTGGTCAAGATAGGTTTCTTTGTCCAGGGAGAGCCTTGAGAGGTTATCTGGATAAGTCAAAGATCTCAGGAAAGGCAAGAAAATTCTTTTTGTACCTAGTAAGAAGGGCTACTCCAAGATTTAGGTGCAGAATCCTCTGGATGGCATCAGAGTGGCTAGGGATGTCTTATCTTTGGGATCTGGTGGATCTATTCCACAAAGGTTCCTTTTAAGGCTTCCCTTGCTGGTGAGTTCAATCATTATGCCATTGGTATCCAACAACCTGAATCTTAAGCTTCCAGTGTATGTGTTTCCTTTCTTAGACTGTGGGGCTTGGGGAACAGGTCCATTCTCATTTCTTGGGAGGATCTGGACAGCTTTGTGTTTGTTCCAGTGGCTCTCATTCCTCAGGTGACTCAAGATGATCACCTACAGGTGCAGAATCATCATGATTGCACCAGGATAGCCAAGATTCTTCAGGTGATTTAGAAGATGACCACCTTCAGTTGCAGATTCATCATGTTTGAATCATGATGGTCATGGTGGATGTTCTTGGTTGTGGGACCTGGTAAATCTATGCACATCTGAGGCTTCTTGGTGGTGAACTTCTCAGATACTACTTTTCTAGATGTAGCAAATTTCCTTAATTATTTCTTTAAGGAAAGGAATCTTAAGCCATCTACTATTGCTGGTTACAGAATAACAATGGTAGATTGCTTTCCTTGAAGGGGAATAAGTCTCTAGAACTCTTCAGCTGTATAGCTTGTGGACATATTTCTATAGAGACAATCCAGTAGCCAATAGGTTAAGCCTTCTTTTCCTTTTGTCTCTGGTCTTGTTTGGTCTCACCAGACAGCCTTTTGAGCCTTTGGGGAAGATTTCTTGGAGGTTATTAACTTTCAAGACAGTCTTTCTTTTGACTTTGGCATTAGGCAAAGGAAGAAGGGTATTCTCGTTGGCTTTGTCTTCCCTTACTTTGAATAAGTATTGCTCACAAGTGGCTCTGGCCATTTATTAGCCAAGATTCAGTTGGCTTCGGATGGGCCTACTTCAGTTAAGCCGGTCGATATGCCAGCTCTCAATCACTGGGACAGCAGTTTTATTCAAGATAGATCTCTTTGTCTTGTGAGGTTTTGAAATACTTTTACTTGGGACTAAGGATTCAATGAGGAATTATTATGTCTTGTCTGTGCCTAGTTAAGAAGGCTTTACAGCAGATATTTTCAGGTCAACTATCTTTTCTTGCTGTAGGCAGACTAGCATTTTGACTGAGGAGAAGTCAAATTCTGACTCTCAACAGCAGCGAGTCAAAGCAAGAATCTTTGGGTTTTAGGATAGTGTTTCTGTATATGAATTTTCAGATGCCAGTTACTGGAAACCATAACTTTTTCACCAATTTTCAGTCTCACCTGCTTGGTTTGCTTGTGGTCAGACTTTGATATTGTGTCCTACAGTTTGTTATCTTATAAGTATATGTGTGATACTTATTTTGATACTTTAGTATACATTTGCATCTGTATGTCTGTCATACTATCTGTCTTTTTATTAGGCAGAATTGTTGACTTCATTCAGGCTTGGGATTACACAATATGCTGATGACACTTCCAATATTTGTGTCACCTGTGTGGGTGTTGGATGTTTGTCTAGATACAGCATTCAACTGTGACAGTGACTGTCAGTTTGTGAGAACTTCAACTACATACTATGATTTAGGGGATCTGTATGGTATGTGGTGACTGTTGGAAGTTTATATGTTGTGGTATGCATGTAAATTTCAATGTAAACTTCTCATAATGTTTTAGTTGTAGGCTAGGTAGTGAGTCTCTGTTATGATTACTTCCTTCCTACAACAGCAACAACAACAGCAACAAGGCTGTGTTGTTTTGTAGTGCTCAACAGTTCCACTGCCTCATCTGGGAGGTTAGTTTGGATCTGAATGCCTATAGGTTTGTGCTGTGTATGATAGCTGTGCAGAGTGGTGTACTGGGTCTTTAAATTCTAGTACTGCCCTCCTTCCATGAAGGCTGCATTCAGCAATGGTCAGGAAATGGTAAGTGTATTTTTCGCAATAAAATTGAAAAATTTTGTTGTAATTTTAATTTTTATTAGATAAATACTTACCATTTCCTGACCAGGATAGTCCCCCCCTGCCTCCCCGCAGATTCAGTACTAGGGGAGTATTTTCTGCAACAAAAATAATGAAGGTTGTTTACTAGCGTGGTCACATGACCACTAGGGGGACATGCTAGTTCACACTCACTCACTGGCCTCTTAAGGTTTCTTAAAACGTTTCTCAACGTTGGCCAGTGAGTTGGATGGCACCAACATATAGCAATGGTCAGGAAATGGGAAGTATTTATCTAATAAAAATTAAAATTACAACAAAATTTTTCAAATCTGTGCACATGACTCAAAAACTATACATCAGATAGGTGGCTTGGACCTACTCAAAGATGGTTGGGATACAGATCTGGATTGCAAATGTAGAACTGTTTTTGTGATTTTCAGTATTAAATCAAGCTCATTGTAACATGAGGGTCTATGTCAATGTGGCCTTGGCTGATGTAAAACTCAAAGATTTCATCCTTTTCTTCTTTCATTGCTTTGGCCCTTATGCTTGCACATTCCAAAGCTGATTCCACATTCTAGCTGCCTGGTTTTCTGCTAATATTTACTATTCTATATTTGTATAAGAAATATAACCTCACTTCCAATTTACTACAGGGTATATGTGTTCTTTGAGGTATTTCCTTAATTCATTCCAAAACTACTGCTGCTGGGGCTTTTGCTGAAAGACATTAGCTACTTTCAAAATATTTAGGACATGGTGCAATATGGCACTGCCTGTGCATGAACTGGGAGATTTTCCTTTCCAAGAGTATGTATCTGCAACTCTGCCAACTCCATCATTTTAATTGTCAGCTCACTCTTAACTACCAGGCAGATTAAGTTAAAATTTGGCATGTGTATGGAGTGGAGCTGGAAAATATATTCTAATACTGTGACATGGACCTTTTGCCAGCAGTTTTTGGGAAAACTTTTGCAGTTCCAACAGTGCAATTAGGCAGGCGCGATTTGTCACATAAATAACTCTGGCCCAGATAATTTTTGGATGGATCATCACAAAATTAACTTTTATCTGTTTTTATTGATTCCTGGACAACCAATTTTATGTTTAAAATGGAAAACTTGCTTTTATATCATTTTACACTCCCATAAACCAGTTGAAATTGAGGACTATAATTTTATTGGCAAAGTAAAATCTGACCTTTGACTCCTTTAAGAATAAAATAGTTTTTGACCTGAAGGAGGGGCCAAATCTGAGATCTTGCTTAATTCCTACAGTTTTTGGATGCGAAAAGAACCTATCATAGACTGCAATTTTTTCACAGGGTAAGATTTTCATCCCTCCTCCCTGATCTTAAAACCTTTTCTTGTACCAGAAAGCCATATCTCCCTTGTTATTGCTCCTGGATAGTTGTGATGTGAAAGTCCCTTGCAGATAATATACAGTTTTACATGGCACATTGTTGTTTAACTGAAAGTACATATCTTGCCCAATGCCCTTGCCCATGGGTGAAATTACTTTAATTATGTCAAAACCAGTAACCAATTTACAAATGCTTGTTTGACCTGTTTGAAGAAATTAGCTGGCAAATAGACATCAAGGATTGTTAGTGATGTCACAAAGTTGGGTGCACTGAAGATGTCTCTGATGACATCATGACACCACAAATCCCTAGCCCCTTCCAGATAATCATAGGCTTCAAGATGAAAGTGTCTTGTACTTAAAAGCTGCCACTCTCTTATCAAGGTAAGACAATAATTTTGCCATATCTCCCTTTTCGTTGCTCCCATAGCCTTTGGAAGCCAATGCAGAACAACTCATGAACTATGAAATTACTGCCACTAGGTTTCCCATTTCACCTTGGCAGTATAAGTGTTGCCCGTCACTTTACATGCTTACATTGGTCCTTTGCCGTAATCAGCTTCACCAAGATTTTAACATCTCTTTGGGTGATTCATCAATACCTCAGTCAAGGATATATTGTTGACGACATTGGTTTGTTTGGAAATAACTTTTCAAGAAATGTTGATGGCAAAGTAACAGATTATTTGATTATGTGGGGATCCACATACCTCTACAATTATCAGATTGCTTCACAAAAATACAAGGCACTCCCACAATAGTGTCTATAATATACGTAAGTTTGAACCAGATCCTAGCAAAAAAAAAAATTCCAGATACCATGATCCAGAGCAGGAAAAAATAGGGCCTGGCATGGAAACAAGGTGGTTGGCTGAGGTCTGCGCTATCAGAGTGCTTTTCTAGCCATTTTTGGTTTCGGGAAGTAGATCAATGTCAAAGTTGGGGTTTTTACGTCCCATTCAACAGCAAAGGTCATATTGGGACAGGACCTCGGCATTGTAACTTGTGGGACTCAAACCTACAGAGGTGACAGCCTATGATTAGATGCCAAACTTGCTAACCACTAGGCCACCGAGGACCTGAGTAGATCAGGAAACACTGAATTATTGTTATGGTATTTTTTGAAAGATCTTTATTCTGTTACCTTTACTGGCATATTTAACTTGAACAGTTTCATAGCCATCTTTTGACATGGTTTGTATCAGTGTGATCTACATAAAACATTGAATCTGAATTATTAGTTTGTTTGTTTTTTCATCTCTTTCAAGAGCGAATCCAACTCAATAAAATATGAAGCTCATTTTTACTTTATTTTTTTACAAACAGTTCAAGATCTTCAGTGGCCGAGTGGTTAGCAAGTTTGCCATCTAATCACAGGCTTTCACTTCTGTGTGGGTTGGACTTACACAGGTAGAAATGCTGTGGGCTCCTGGCTGCAAGACATTTCTCAATATGACTCCTGGCTGTCAAACAGGACATAACACCCAACATTGACCTTACCCCAAGAGTTTAAGTTTACTGCTCTACAAGTTTGAGAATTATATAGACCAAAATTGAATTAAAATACAAAATTCTGCCCAAAGATCTCAAAAAATGCAACCATACCACAGATGTTTATTCAAATCTTGTAGAAATGTCTACTGGATTAGTACTTTGAGTGTAAAATTCTGGTTGTGCATTTCCACCCGGTATCATATTATGGTTTTAATAATCATATTTACAGGACAGTTCATCTTAATATTAATATGATTTTTTTGTGCCTACAAGACATTTTCTATGGTTTATCAGATCCTGTAAAGATACTTTCTTAGGAAGTATTTTGAGTTCTAAATAAAAATGGCTTTTATAGTCAATCCATATTTAAGACATAAGTGTGGAATCAAGAAGGCTAACTAATGCGGATAAATACATCTAAAGAAAACGAAATTAACATTATGCTAAAATTTATTCCCACTTTGATGTCATGCACACACTCATGCAAGGGATAACAAGGGATAACAACTGAATCAAAGCATACTACAGTAACAACACTTTTACACAGTAACAATCATTTTTTACATCACAAATACAGCAAAACCACCTAAAGTCTCAAACTCGGATAAAATATACAAAATACAAAACAGATTATACTACTTTATTAAGTAAAAATATTGGAAAATTGCATGTTAATTGAAACTACAAAGCTAGAGCTTTTTTAAAAAGCTTCAATCTATAAGGTATTTCTGTTCTTCAGCAGCGCTGTCTGAAGCAATATATATTTTACAGCTACAACTTTGCAGTAATATGAAGTCAGTAAGTACAAAAGTCACTTAAATTTCCAAATTTGTATATATAAACATGAAAGATGTTCAACACTTGTTACTGAGATTCAATGCCCTACCAATTTGTTTTATACACTCTCAGACTTATTGTGTTGTGACCACAACTGATAATCATCACAATCATTATATCAATAACATGAAACATTAATTTTAGCACTAACTACTGCGGCATTAGTTGGATACATATTACCAAAGGCAAGATATATTTGCATTAAATGAAGATCGAGTCATCGAAAAAAAAACAACATATCAATGAAAAAATGCAAGATTTCAATAAGTTCAAACTTTAATGCTGGAGTTCACCTGAGTTACAATTTGAGAATATTATATAATTACAGTAAACCTCTCTTATCTGAACATGTGGGGGACTGCAAGATGTTGACTGGCTAATACAAGATTTGTAAAAAACACAGAAGAGGTTATGTCATACAAAACAAGAAGGAAATACAAACATTGGAAAGTTGAAATGAATTTTCAAATAATAAAAGCCTTCACTGTACTATATTCAAACTTTTATGTCACTCATTTTCAGTGATATGAATTCTAAAATACAATGAAATGGGATGTAGCACGTACTTTGATTTTTGGGCTCAAACAGTTCACATCATAATAAAGAAGAAAAAAAAACAAATGGCACACAGATTACAAGTAACGGAAAAATACTTAAAGTACTCTAACAAGGACTATTCCTGAATACTAAATAGCTACTACAATAAACACCAATACATGAATTCAACATGAAAAATTAGGAGAAATCCATTAAAATTCATAAATTGAGCTGTCACAAAATATCATAGATCACCACACAAGCAGGTATAATTTTTGATTACCTGAAAAATGATTACAAAATTTAGCAATATTAATAAAAATAAATCCATTTCACTGGTATACTCCTGTTGGTTGTGTTGCTGTAAAAGCTATTTAACAAAATCTAAATCACGAACATAAGAAACAAGGGACTTGTCACTAGTGTTTGGGTCGATGCTGGCAGATGTGGCTCTTATTGCTCAGTGGCTAAGAGATAATTGGTAAAATTTAAATACAATAGGAAAACGTCCCGAATGACATATACAGAAAAAATATATCACGAATGAAGATAACAATATTATACGAGTGCGTAGCACGAGTATTATATTGTTAATCTTCATGAGTGATATATTTTTTCTGTATATGTCTGATGAGGGATGTTTTACTTTTATTATCCACCATTTTGTGCGATTTATGGGTCAAATAATATGAATATGAGAAAACGTGAAACAGACTGTCAAAAAAAATGAGCAACACTGAATATAAAACTTCAATCTTTACCTTGCAATATCTCAGTCATTTCTGCATGGATATTTATGCAACATACATGAGCAGAAGCGCTAGAATAACCTTTCTAATGATATATTATACATATTTTTAAGTTACATACTTTCCGAGATAAATGAACAAATAAATGTACACTTGTGAAATTAGAATATGGAAAAATCATAACACAATGAAGCACATCACAATTAGTTTCATTTCTGATCAGAAAAAAAAATCATTACATCTACCATGTATATGTGATCATGACTAGAGACTATCAGTTCTTTCACAGACATGTGTACAGACAGTGTGACAAACTAAGTAGATAACAAATGGGAATTGGCTATTTATTATGCATAAATGCAGGGTGGGAGAGAAACAAAATTGAACATAATTGAACTTTTATGCTCTCATAGCAGGTTGAGGGAGGGGGGAGATTTAGTTAACTGTCTTCTCATTGAGGAGGAATAAACTCTCACCAATCGCTGATGATCATATTGAGGTAAATGTTCACCAATGTCTAGATACTGAGTCATGTTAAATTTAAATGTTTGAATTGTGTGGGGAAAAAGATCACAAACATGATTAAGTTAAAAAGAAAAGTTTTTTTTTTTTTTTGGCTGTGTGACCTTCAGAAAAACCAATGGTCAAGTCTATGCATTTGACAAATTTACTCCATGTCCAAAAAATATACATGCAAACAAATCATGTGCATTGTCAACATTAGAATAGAAATTAAAGATGTAAAACCCTTATTTTTCTTAAAGTACACTTCACCTGCCACACTTGCAATTCAACCTCCAATAGAAAAACTGTATCCCCAGATGAGCAGTGCAAAACTCCAACAGAATGGAATGAGAAAATGTGTCATTTAATGTAATTAAGTTTGGAAAGTTCTAATGTGCAATGATCAACTAAAATAAGTTCACAGCTACATGCCCTGGGGATAAAAATCCCTTTTTTTTACTTTAAGGTGGCCAAAATGTCTTAATTACTAAGAGGTTAATTTAAAAAGATACAATCTTTAAACTTTAATAAATGTGCCAAGTTCCGTTGAAAAATTAAAAAAAAACTGAGGGAAGTAAAACCCTATTTTTATAACTTTAATAAGTTAATAAGTTAATTTTTAACTTCTTAAATATCAGGACTCTAAGGTGAACAGACGTAAGAATTCTTTCTTTTTGGACAAGTTTAATAAATGTGTCAAGTTTGACTAACATAACTTGAAAACTTGATTAGCTAAGTCTTGAAAACCCCATTTTTTTACAGAAAGATGGTTATATCCTTGTTTGACTATAAGGTGCTCATAACTCCTTTAATATAAGTAGTTTAAGGTCACCTGAAAAATGGATCTCCCTTTAACCATCCCTATCTTGTGCACCAAGTTTGCAAAGAAAGATGCTTTTTAGAGTTGTCATATACACAAGGATATTTCTCTGGCAACAGCCCTGGCCCAATAAGTATATCCCTGATTTATGTCTGGGAATATAATTAGCTGAGCACCCACCTGGTTTTACTGTACTCTCACACCATGATTACATCTTGAACTAGAAAAAGATTTTTGCTGACAAAAACGAAGCGGCCCTGATGAAAAAGTGCGAAGTAATCTGTAAAAGATGTCAAGATATATGCATGATAAAGAATAGAAAATGTAAAGTTTATTGCATTGTGTATGTTACTATATTTAACAAATGAAATAAGGACCACAGCTTGGCAGAAGAGAAATTGTAGGTGTGAAATTTACTTCTCAAAAGAATGTATGTCTGATGCGCCGGAAAAATGCCTCCTAGAAAATATGTCTCCTAGGAAATATACCTCCTAGAATGAATGCCTCCTGAATAATTTGTGACCAGGAAAAATACCTCCCTAAGAAAAAAGTTCTTACAAGTATCATAACACTACAGGCTTCTAAATTTGGTGTAGAATGTACGTGATAAATTTTATAGCACAGGTGTGAGCGCTTTTTCCCAAAACGCGATGACCGGTTTTTATGAAAAATGCTTAAGGTTATGGAAAAATAAAATATTTGAACAAAATGCTCTAAACACAAGACTTTTCAAGTCATAAGTGATTTAGTGCATGATCTGAGGAATATTAATGCATTAAAATTTCCAAAATTCATTTCCAACTTGAGCTTAATTTTATTAAATGTACAAGTGTAACACAAAATGGAAGAAAGTAAAAGAAGAGAATACACATTCTAAAGAACAGCATAAACAGCTTGGCTTTTTTGTTTCCATGAAGTGCACACACACATATATTTATATCTCTATCTATCATCTAAACCACACTAACACCCACTATCCCTCCATCCACCCCCCACCCCCCACATATAGAGGCAAATATTTTTTTCACCTGCATGTTAGTGCACTAAAGGAGAATTTCCAAACTTCATTTCCAACTTGAGCTTAATTTTATTAAATGTACAAGTGTCACACAAAATGGAAGAAAGTAAAAGAAAACAATACACATTCTAAAGAACAGCATAAACAGCTAGACTTTTTTGTTTCCATGAAGTGCACACACACATATATTTATATCTCTATCTATCATCTAAACCACACTAATACCCACTCTCCCTCCATCCACCCCCCACATATAGAGGCAAATATTTTTTTCACCTGCATGTTAGTGCACTAAAGGAGAGTTGGGTGGGGGGGGGGGTTCTTTCTGGTTAGAAAGACTTTCCATGAATGTAATTCTAGATAGATATCACACCAAAGCAAATACAGAGTTTGAGGAGGAAGCAGAAAGAGACAACTCATTCATTTCCACTTAGTTGGAGCTACATAAAATACTGTACAAGAAAAACTGTTTATGAGAGAGTGCTTTTTTTTACAGTCATCTTATATTCTGAAAGAAGTCAAGTCTATAAATTTGACCAATTTACATGGTCTATGTGAACAAGTGAATTTCGAACAAGTACCTACATCCTCAACTTCTTCTGCAAAAGAAAAGTTGAATAAATTAAAGCTTTTTTCCAAAAAGAAAAAGTTATATCCCCACAATTCCAACACTGATCAGTTGCAATATGTTAATAACCACATCAGTGCATCATAAATACCTCATTTTTGTCTTTGAAGAAGTCATAACATCATAAACACTAAGAGATTAGGTTTGCCAGATAGCATAAATCTTTTTTAAGTATACATATGCCAGGTGAGGTTTTAAAAAGTGTTAAAATAAATGAGGAGGGAGCAAGAAGTATATATTTATCATGCAAAGATGGCCAAAGGCTCTTAAGTACAGGAATTTTAAGTGAAACGTTATACAAAATCTTACTTAAGTATAATCAATGTCAAGTTAAAGTGAGCATAAATATTTTTGAAGTATACATATGCCAGGTGTGGTTTTAAAAAGTGCTAAAATAAATGAGGAGGGAGGAAGAAGTATATATTTATCGTGTTAAGACGGCCAAAGCCTCTTAAGTACAGGAATTTTAAGTGAAATATTATACAAAGTGTTACTTAAGTATAATCAATGTCAAGTTAAACTGATGTTACTGAACAGTTAATCAGTGAGGGGCGGAAAACCCTCATTTTCACGTCAAGATGGCCATGACTGTACTTGTATTGGAACTCCAAGGTGGAAAGCAAATAAGAGTGTCCCTATTATCTTTAAAAGTGTAGAAAATTTAACCGAGCATAAAGTTTAGCTCAGGTCAGTTGAACAATAAGATAGCTGGAGGCTGAAACTTCCTTTTTCACTGTAAGGTGACCATAACTTCATTCATATTGCAACTTTAAGGTGACCATAATATGAGAACGTCCCTTCAATATCAATATATGTTAGATATGGAAAAAGAAAGGAGCCAGACGGCTTTACTAAAATTTTATGACTTTAGGGGGGTCAAAATTATATTAACAGTTTAAGGTCACCATAAAGTCAGGATAACCCTTTGGTTTGCCATCCTTTATAGGTGTGCAAAGTTTAACTGAGGTCAGTTGTACAATAAGATACTTGGAGGCTGAAAACCTCCTTATTTCAGTTTAAGGTGGCTACAACTCCATTCATACTGAGAGTTTAAGGTGACCATAAGTATTATTTTTATCTAGTTTAATACCAGTGATAATTTCGATATAAAAAAATGGAAAAAAAAAGGAGCCAGAGGATTTTATTCCAATTTGATGACTTTAAGCAGGCCATATGTCCATTAACATTTTGAGTTTAAGGTTACCATAAAGTCAGGATATTCCTTTGGCAAATCTTAATATATGTGGCAAGTTTGGCTGAAAAAAGTGAAAAGCTAAGTGAACTGGAGGGCTAAAACCCCCTTTTTTGACATTAAGGCGACCTAGGTGACCTTAAGATTGCAGATACAGGGCTAAAACTTTGGCATGTGAAAGATTATCAAAAAGTAGCTGAATAAGTTATTCCAACAAAACGCCGAAATCCTCACCGTTTTTGAGATACAGACCAAGTACCCATTTTTAAAAAATTTACGAAAATAAAACGCTTCCCATTCAGGCATCTATGGTCCGATTGATGAGAAAATCCTTTCCGACCTTGGAAATTTGGTCTAGAATGTACGTGATAAATTTTATAGCACAGGTGTGTGGTTTTTTCCGAAACGCGATGACGGGGTGTTTTGGACTTATGGTTAAGGTTACCTTAAGTAAAGCTTAAGGTCTGCGCAAAGTATCCCAAAAATTTTTCCCGCCCCTATAGTTTTAAAGAAAGGTAACAAGGAAAGAAAAATATGAAAAACTAAGAAGTTATTCAAGGGAGACCATAATCCTGCGGCGGCGGCGATCAGTCGAACTTTGGTGAAAACAAATAAGCGTCCCTGATGGGCCGCTTAATTACTGGCCTTATATTGCATTTGGAACAACTGCGGATGATCATTTAACATTCAAATAATAAAACTAATGTAATGGTACTAAGCCACATGATGAGTTACATTAAACTCCAGTGCTGCAACTGGAATACTTCCAACAGGTGTTCAAACATTTTTTGTGTGATGGGTTTTAAATGACTTAAAACATGAAATGATTGAATGCTATTTTATAGACACTATCTGATTTCATAACACAACAAAAAATAGCATCAGAGATGCCCGTACCCCACAGCCTTGGGAAATATTTTCAACACCATGAGATATAGAAATACTGTACCAGTACAAACTTCAGGATACTTTCAGAGCACAGTCAGTTATATAAAGGTCCAAACAATGTTTAAATGGAGAAATAATGTTTAAAAGAAAGATATTGCGTATAAAGATGAAGTATTAAAACAAGATAATTCAATGACAAGATGACAGCATTAATCAGTAAACTACAATTCAACACTCTTTATATACATCTGCATTTCCGAATTATGGTTTAGATGGTTTGAATATTACCATGCATACAGAAGTGGTAATACATTTAATGAATGCTTATGTGTGGTGTTGGAGTAAAATCTGCGGCTCACTTGATGAAATTCTATCTCTTACAATGGGAAGTTATGAAGGTAAAATTCTTAATAAATTCTAATATGACTTTTGCTTAATCTGCATCAAAAGACAGACCCAAAGGTGCAACAAGATTTTAAAGGTCAAGGTCACTACGGCAAGGTAAAAGGTCAAATTAAGGTCACACGATGATAATACACACCTACAGCCAATAACCAATGTCCCTACCAAGTATCAACTTCCTACACCTTACGGTTTACGAGATACAGCCCTGACGATTTTATAGGTCAAGGTCACTATGGCAAGGTCAAAGGTCAAATCAAGGTCACACCATGATGCTGCACACCTACACCCCCAGCCAATGTCTCTACCAAATATCAACTTCCTGCACCTAACAGTTTCCGAGATAAAGCCCGGACAATATTTTATAGGTCAAGGTCACTACAGCAAGGTTAAAGGTCAAATCAAGGTCAGACCATGACGTTGCACACCTACACCCCCTAACCAATATCCCTACCAAGTATCAACTTCCTACACCTTACGGTTTCCGAGATATAGCCCGGACAAGATTTTATAGGTCAAGGTCACTACGGCAAGGTCAAAGGTCAAATCAAGGTCAGACTATGACGTTGCACAACTACACCCCCTAACCAATGTCCCTACCAAGTATCAACTTCCTACACCTTCCAGTTTCCGAGATATAGCCCGGACAAGATTTTCAAACTCAAGGTCACTACGGCAAGGTCAAAGGTCAACTCAAGGTCAGACCATGATGTTGCACAGCTACACCCCCTAACCAATGTCCCTACCAAGTATCAACTTCCTACACCTTACGGTTTCTGAGATACAGCCCGGACAAACTATTTCCCGACGCCCGCCCGCCCGACCATCCGGACACCATGGGTGAAAACAATACCCCAACAGCCATTAAGGGCTGTGGGGTAAAAACTATTGCACACTATTCTGCCGTAACAACAATTCAACAAACTATTGGAAAAGAAAATACATGATTGACACTAGAAGATGACAAATTTACCTAAAAATTCTTGTATAAATATAACACAACATATAACCGGATTCAATCTATAAACAAGTAAACAAACATTGCTTTTAAATTAATTACCGTATATGAGAAAGACTTGATGTTATTAATTGCACCATACACACACTGAAAAATATCACATTCTAAGTCATTAATATATCCTACACACATAAAACAACTTCAAGGCTAAAAAAAGAAAAGTAAAAAATTTCAGCAAACCAGAAATAAAACTAGAGGATCGCTTGCAAAAAAAAAAGAAAATGTTTTTGCACAGCAAAAACAAAGCGTCCCGAAAAGGATATAAAGGTGAGTGCTGAAGTATTAAGAAAATGCTCTGCTTTTAGCCTTATACTGTTGTGGCAACCAAAGTCTGCATAGTCTGCTCTATCTAGCACGGTTTTTGAGATATAAGCATTTTTGTGTTTTGCAATTTCTGCGAAAAATTCGAAAATTCAAAATGGCCACCATTTTGGGCGAGACAAATTTTTTTTGAAAATTGGGATGGCTACTCTGCAGAGAAACCCTGTGGGTCAAAAATTTCGTCGAAATTGCTCTATCTCGCACGATTTTCGAGATATAAGCATTTTTGTGTTTTCCTTATTTGGAAAATTTGTAATGATTAATTAATCATTAATTACTCAGCCATTTCTTAACCAATCAATGCCAAAATCTAATGATTTCCAGATTTTAATAGAATGAATGTATTTGCAAAGTTTCAGTTGAATTGATAAAATCCCTTTCAAGTTATCATCCGGACAAGCTTACCCATCGAAAAAAGACATTTTTGGTCATGTGACCTCTCTGATTGGTTGAAATGTCACTGCAGCATATTCAAAAAAATTCCCCAAGGCTACTGCATACACCTGCCAAATTTGAAAAGAATCCGCCAAACGGTTACAGAGTTATAAGGAAAACGAATCACGGAGCCGGCAGAGCCTGATTTTCTCCTATACACAAAAAAGCGTCCCCTGTGGGACGCTTAAAAAAAATATATGCACTGATGCTCTTTTTTTAAGACTTTATCCTACACATAAAACAACTTTAGAGCTAACAAGAAACAGAAAAAAAAAATTCAGCAAAGAAGAAATAAAAAAAATGCACTGAACAGATGCTCTTTTTTATGACTTAAGTTTCATATTGCAGTTTGATAAGGTAATAGAGAAAGTTAAAAAAATTCAGAGCACATACAAATAAGGGTAAAAAGCTTGGCTTATGATGATACAGTAATCCAATGTTTAAACCTGACAAAATACACTGACTTTCGGTTAATAAACAACAGGTTCTTTCACTTTCATGAAAATATAGAATACTGCTATTGTTTTCTCCATCGCAAATTCTAATACAAGACATGGTTCAAATAAAACTGGTCCAATGATATTTGGAAATAACAAATATAAGTTGCCACCAGGGATAATATTTGAGAAAACTAAAAAAGCAGATCTATATCTTGACATTGTCCATGGCCTGTCTCAGGGTGCCTGCACTTTTCTTCAGTTGTTCCTTCTCAGACTCATCAAGTTTTTGAGCAAAGATGTGAGTGATTCCGCATTCCCCCACAACACAAGGTAGGCTTAGGAATACTTCCTCTTCTATACCATGTTCACCCTAAATATGGTACATACAGAGAGTAATCAATGATGGGTGATAGGCAGATCTACATGACTGAAAAATTCAGTTCCCAAGCTAATATGTATCCATAAAACATTGCTGATTGATTAGATATGCATAACAATCAGTGCCCATGAACAGGCTCTGTGTCAGCCGACTATGTGTTTTGAGTTTCAGAGTAGAAGTAAAAGAAGAAAATAGCATCAGAGATGCCCGTACCCCACAGCCTAGGGAAATAGTTTTAAATACCATGAGATATAGAAGTAGTGAAACAGTAGAAAGATCGGGATACTTTCAGAGCAGTGTCAGTTATATAAAGCTCCAAATAATGTTTAAACAGAGAAAATAACATCTAAGAGAAAGAAAATGTATGTAAACATAAAGTATTAAAACAAGACAATTCGATAGCAAGATGACAGCATTAATCAGTAAACTAAAAATTATGAAGCTATAAAATTTATTAATTGGAGAATACCTGTCAATAGAAATAGCACAATTATGTAAAAGTGCATATAATAATCAGTTGCAGCAATCCTTATATCATTGTCATAAAGAAAGATGTCTCATATATGGCAGGTGAACAAACTTTGGCAACCTTCCAATGTCCTTAACAACCTTCTACACCTTATGGAATCCAAGAAATATAACCCAGACAAGATTTTAAAACTCATGGTCACTATGACAAGCTCAAAGGTCAAACCAATGTCACACCATGAAGATGCACACCTACAACCTCTAACCAATGTCCCGACCAAGTATCAACTTCCAGCACCTTACGGTTTCTGAGAGATAGCCCAGACAAGATTTTATAGGTCAGGGTCACTATCACAAGGTCAAAGGTCAATTCAAGGTCACACCATGATGTTGCACACCTACACCTCCTAAACCAATGTCCCTACCAAGTATCAACTTACTACGCTTTACGGTTTCTGAGATATAGCATGGACAAGAATGTACAAGTCAAGGTCACTACGGCAAGGTCAAAGTTCAAATCAAGTTCACACCATGATGTTGCACACCTACACCCCCTTACCAATGTTCCTGCCAAGTATCAACTTCCTACACCTTAGGGTTTCGAGATATAGCCCAGACAAGATTTTCTAACTCAAGGTCACTGCGGCAAGGTCAAAGGTCAAATCAAGGTCACACCATGACGTTGCATACCTACACCCCCTAACCAATGTCCCTACCAAGTATCAGCTTCCTACACCTTACAGTTTCTGAGAATATAGCCTCTACACATTTTTCCTGCCGCCTCCACCCGCCCATCTGGACACCATGGGTGAAAACAATACCCAGACAGTCCTTAAGGGTTGTGGGGTAAAAATGACAAAAAAGGTGTGCCCTGCAAATGGAATTCAGAAGTAAAGTATAATGTTAACTGTTTCCTTGTTATAGTGTAAAGAGTAGGTGAAAAACATATTTAAACAAAATACTCTAAATGAAATAGTTTTGAAGTTATGAGTAATTTACTCAACAGTGAGAACCTAAAAGTAGCTATGCTGTGAGATACAGGTCTGCAATTTTGCAATGTTATACCCAGGGTACGAAACTAAGCCAAAATAGTTTCGGGACCACAGGACTGACAACTTGCCAAAGTTCCTGGTCCGTCAGAAAGTTTATCAGTCCGATATGTAAACATTTCTGAGAATGGAAAATTGCTAGACAGCTATAAAAATACATGAATGTGGCAGCATTTATTACAAAATATAAGAAATGACCGTTAAAACTATAACAATAAATATATAAGCTACTTGAGTGTCAGGAACAGGTTAAGCACCTCTGCCATGACTAATGCAATGAGAAGTCATCTACAGGCTGCAATTTAATCATCATTTTCACTAACAAACAACTCCAGATCACTTTCTGAAAAATCACTACTTTCTAAAACAGAGTCAACATCAGAGACATCACTGACATCATCAGTAGCAGCAGCTGACTGGCTAGCACCAGCAGGTGTGTTCAGTTGAACATCTTCCTGTAGTTCGTTTATAATAGTCATTTTACTTGACATATAATGTGGTCTGCGTCTGCGCCCCATTTTGTGAGAAGAGGAATTCCATGCATGGATGGCTTCAGTTGGGTCAAAATCCTTGATTGACGGGGACTGTAGATGAATTCTCATTGCATCAGTCATGGCAGATGTGCTTAATCTGTTCCTGGCATCAGTTTTTATCAGTTTCATGACTGAAAATCCCCGTTCACATTCTGCAGAAGATGCAGGAAGAGACAGCACCAGATCCATAACATCCAAGATATTTGGACATCTCTCCTTGAATTTTTCATTGACTTGTTCCCATGTGATACCTTCTTTGAGGAGATCACTGTAAATATAGAATTACCTTTCAGATATATACAGTTTATATATTATTGATACAAATGTGGTATCTTCCAATAATATTTAATGAGTTCTGAATTGAAATAACTGTCATACACTAAAGGACCAGGAGGGTGCCTTAATTCAAGATTTATAACTGATATAAATTATAAAATTAAATGTTATACTGCGCTATTCAAATTACACAGATTCACAGAATATGAAAAGTTTTCCCATGATATGTTAAGATTCTTTGTAAAGCATATAAACTGGAGCCTGCCTGGGTGGAACATCTGCTAAAGGTGAGTGAGCTTATGTATACGATGTGAAAGTTTGGGTTCAATGTCCTGTTCAACAAAACACCGGAGTTATTGGGGGAAAAAAATTACCTTTTGTAAAGTAAGGTTTTCAGTACGTCCCACTCTGTGAGTGCCAAGGATGGATCCACTTCATTAGTCTGGAGGATTTCAGTCCAGTGGTTTACTATGACCCTGACATGCACATCACCAAAGTCTGCAATTCACACAATTTATTATTTAGTGTTTTACACCTAGTAACTTATCTGTTATGACAGGTAGTTGGAAAGGCAGAGTAAACAAGTACATACAGCTGGTCAAGGTTCTCCTCCACTATAAATTGCAGACCCATGGCAAGCAACTACCAGCTTTCCTACATGGGGTCAGGTCCTGAATTAATCTCTGATCTCAGAGGTGGGAAGCAAGTGTTACCACTGTGCCACCCTGACCGGTGCAATAAACACAAACAAAAATGTTTTACTTTGGGTACACTATTAATATTTAATTAGAAAAGGGTAGTAGTTATGGTACATTCATTCATTCCATATGTAGCTGCTATTTATTTGTCCATTTTAATCTGAAATGCAAGGTGAAAAACAAAAAAAACATCATAAACATTGGATCTGTTTTCAACTGTATCAGTCTTTATGATACAAAAGATAAAACTTCATGAATAACAGTTAACATCTGTGAATTAGAACTGAAATTTCAAAATGATCACCTCCCTGTCTTCTAATTTCTAAAGCAGAAAAATGATTATTTTGGACATCCTTTGAACAAGTAATTATCAAACACAACAAGAACAAATCAACAAGAACAAATTTAATCTGCTTAAATACATAGATTCACCATGTTGAAGTTCAACAGGCCAGGAAGGAAGGTAAGCAACAATGGTTGCTCCTAGTATATCTGAGGAGATATCCCTGTATCTGTTATCAAATGAAGTCAGTAGTTTGGTGACCGTTGCTGACGGATATTTGAATGATTGCCCCACCAGGGTTTCTCCTTGGAAGGAATCAGAGTTCTCTTTCATCTTTCCCAAATGAAAACCAGGGCTTTATATACACAAGTGAAACAGAGGTAAGTATTTAGTAGACTGAAAACATTGCAAATTTAATAAGTAAATTAAATTTTTATAAGTTAATACCCTATCCAATGGACAATTGCTAAACCGGTCGGCGCAGACCGGCCCGCCAAACGCCAGAAAAAGACGTCCTGTGTTTCCACCGGCTGGCCGGTCCCAGTACTGTGCATTCGCAAGGTGGCGCATGGTATTTACTTCCTGTCTAGACAACATGACGTCATAGCATCTTTTTCGTTGTCTAAAACTATTAGACCCCTAGTAAGCTGATAGCGGGGTCGGTGGGAGGGTCTTGTGTGTCCATTGGATAGGGTATTAACTTATAAAAATTTAATTTACTTATTAAATTTGCAATTTTATTGCATTAATACATCCTATCCAATGGACAATTGCTGAATAACTACCGCTTGGTCGGCGGGTAAGTTACTAGGGACTTATGTGAACTCACAAGTAATAGCAAATTTTAACCTACGGTCTAGGCTGACTTCGTCAGGAGACCTATAGGTCCAGGCCTGGGTTGACTTTAAGGTCAGGAAACCCTGCAAGGCCATGGTCGGTTGCCAGCAGCCGGTTACCCGGGGCTATACCGCCGTCGCCCCCCCCCCTTTTGCAGACCTGCTCTGAGGTAGGGGAAGAGAGGGATGAGTTCAGTCCCAGAATGCAAATAAACCTCCCAAAGGAAGCACGCCACACTTAATTCTTATGTACATGAAGAAACTGTTTATACATATATACAAATCTCCTCAATCTAAGGGCCACTTGTGGATCTGCTGAGCAGCCACTACCGAGCCCAATTGGTAAAGCTCTGAATCAGCCCAAGCCCCGCCCTTCATATAGAACTGTGTGAAGGTATTGTGACTTCAGTGGCAGGCTGACAAGATTGGATCTAAGGAGACTCCCGACTGGAAGGCCTTAGAAGCAGCAAAGGCCCTGACATCATGGGCTTTAACCTGATGTTAAATGTGGGCCTCCTGGTCAGAGAGCTCATAACATAGGATCACAGTCTGCTTGATCCAAGAGGAGATAGTGGCAGGTGAGATGTCTTTGCTGAAACCTTTCTTAAATGAGACAAAAACCACCTCCTTATTCTGCCTGATGTCTGAGGTCCTGTCCAAATAGTAGCATAATGCTCTGACCGGACAGAGGGACCTGTCAGACTTGAGGGATCTATCCAGAGTCGAGGCCAGGGCTGTTATAACCCCAGGGGCCACACTGGACACTCTATGGCCAGCTGATTCTAGGATAGAAAGCTGGGTGATGGATACAGGGACACCTTTGACCAATCGGATTGGTGTCCAATATATCAGTTTTGCCAGGCATGAATCTCACTTTTGCACTTGCCTGACCCAAGGGCCAAGAGGAATACCGTCTTGAAGGTCAAATGCTTCAAGGGGGCCTCCTTGATTGGATCAAAAGGAGTCTCAGCTGGTGCACGGCCAGTGAGAAGTTCCAGGAGGGTATGCCACTCCTGCCTCTGGGTCTGTCTCTCAGGAAACTATCCAGGAGACGAGCGAGATTTTCGTCCTTACTGATGTTAAAGGGTGAATTTCCAGTTTATCAACAATGAGTGACCTATAACCATCAATGGTGTTGGGCTGTTTGCCAAGCATGTATCTCACTTCTACGCTTGCCCGAACCCAGGGCCAAGAGGAAAACTGACTTGAAGGTCAAATGCTTCAAGGAGGCCTTTAATTGGTTCAAAATGAACCTTGTCAGCTGGTGCAAAAACCAGGGAGAGGTTCCAGGAAGGGGTTACCCTCCGGCCTTTGGGTCTGTCTCAGTGGAAGCTATCCAGGAGACGAGTGAGATTTTCATCCTTACTAAAATTGATGGGCAAATTTCTAGACCATCAGCAATGGCTGACCTGTAACCATCAATGGTACTGGGCTGCAACTTCCTGTCCTGAAACAGGTACCTAAGGAAGTAAACAACTGACTTTACAGGTGGTGCCCGAAGTCCACCTGATGAATGATACATCACTTGGTAAAAATGACCCATTTGCCTCATAGACTGATCTGATTGACCCCCCTTTTGAGGAGCCTCAATTCTTGCTGCCACTGCCTCAAACAAGTCCTGCTCCTCGATTGCTGAGGCTCTAGGAGCCCTGCATGGAGATTAAGATTTGTCAGATTTCTGTGAGGGATCTGATCGAATGGCTGTGAACAGGCTGGACAGATTGGGCAGGCTCAGCGGGATGTGGCTGGACATGGCCACTAGATCCCAAAACCAAGGCATGTTGGGCCACCCCGGAGCAATCAGAATGATTCTCTTACATGGGGAGTCTTGCAACTTCACCACTTTGCCCAATATGGCTGATGGTGAGGTGTATGCTTTTAGATCCTACCATGGCCGACTGAGCACATCCACTGCTGTGGCCAGGGGATCCGGTACCGGTGACACAAAACAGAGGCGACTTGTTGTTGAGCCTCGTGGCAAATAAGTTTATTTGGGCCGGTGCCACCTACTGCATAGGGTGGAAGACCTCTGGAAGGAGAAACCACTGTTTGGATGGTCTGGCCTAGCCTGGACAGCCTGTCTGCTACCACATTAGGCCGGCTTGGAATGTGTCGTGCTTAGAGTCACTTGTTTCCTGGTACACCAGGTCAAGATTCTCCATAGTAGGGCACAAAGTGGGCCCGACCTCATTCCTCCTTCCTTTATGTATGACACTACTGTGGTGTTGTCAGTTGCTACAAGTACTATCTTGTTTAAGCAAAGGTCTTAGAACTCTTTAAAGTCAGAAAAAACTGCTTAAAGTTCTAGATAGTTTATATATACAACTTGCTTCCCGGAGGGGACCGGGTTGCTCCTGCCAAGTGCTCATCTAAGTGAGCGCCCCACCCTTCTATTGATGCGTCTGTAAATATTTGCAGAGCATGTTTTATTGGGTGTAATGGTTGGCCTGTAAGTGCATTGTCTTCCTTCAGCCACCATTGTGAAAGGGGGTGCAGGGACCTGGGGACTTGGATCACCTTTTCCAGTGATTCTGGTACCCTCCAGCTGTTTTTGAGATGCCACTGTATGGGTCTCATATGAAGTCTGCCTAGATTAACATGCTTTTCTGTAGATGTTAGTAACCTATCAAGGACATGAATTCCCGGACCGGGCAAGTCGGTAGGGATAGCAGTTTTAACAGTCTCTTGAAGGTTCTGTACCCAGTCCAGGGTCGGTTGGAACCGATCAGACCTGAAGTCGAAACTGGTAGCCTACAAAATCAAAGTCTTGATTGGGCTCCAGCTCTGATTTCTCTAAGTTCATTCGCCAACCCAGTTGCTGACACATTATTTACTAGTTCCTGTGTATTTTGGAGACAAGCCTGGTGGGATCTGGCTCTCACCAACCAGCCGTCTAGGTACTGGTGGCTTCTTAAATCCTTGTGTATGGCCATCAACTTCACCTGCTTTGGTATCACGGTGAACTCAAAAGGTGCTGTGGACAACCCGAATGGCAGGGCCTTGAGTTGGTATGCCCGACCTTGGATGTGAAATCTCAGGCATTTCCTGGATTGTTCTTGTATAGGTATATGGACGTAGGTATCCCTCCTTCAACAGTTGTACTACCTAAAGTCCAGTCCCCAAGGCTTCCTAACTTCCCAAAAAAGGGCATAGTCTGGACCTTATAGGCAGATTGTGTGCCACATTTGGGACATTTGGTATTCTGACAATATTTTCTGTCCCTCCGGACACTGGTCCGGTCTGGTGACAATGATCCAGGTTAACAGTCTCTCTGTTTTGATTGTGGTCTTATTTTCATATTAATAAACTCTTTGCCCCAGGCCAGCAGCCTGCAAGGTGCAGCATTTACAGAGCAATTGTAATATGTGAGATGTCAGTCCCCTGGCCGGACCTGATGACAAAATTGATTATTATCTCTGCAGTCAAGTCCAGCACCGATAACAGGTTGTTGAGAGGTGTGATAAGGGAAGGTTGCCTGGCAGTAGCTTGGGAAACTGTCCTATCATCAAGATCACTGACCAGTTTAAGAATTCTCTGTAACCCAATTAACATTAGGCAACTCTGTCCGGTACCCGGACTCCGTACCCGGTACTTTACTGTAACCAGTAATTCTTGTAACCGGCAAAAACTGGCAGGTTGGGGTCACCAACGAATTTCGACAGCTACTGGTCTATATTTAGCCAGCTTTTTTTTTTTTTTTTTTTTAAAACCAGTTGGGTTGAAGCACTACAGTAAGGACTGTGTAGCCAACACCCTGTTAGTAGACTTGTAACCCATAGAATGAAGCAAGTGTACAAGGCTGTGTAGCCAGTACCAGTCGGTACACTCTGTAGCTAGTTGCTGAAGTGTACAAGGCTGTGTAGCCAGTACCAGCCGGTACACTCTGTAACCAGTTGTTGAAGCCAGTGTACAAGGCTGTGTAGCCGGTACACTGTAACCAGTTGAGGCTACTGTATAAGGCTGTGAAGCCGGTCGGTACATACTGTAACCAGTTATTGAAGTAACTGTACAAGGCTGTTTAGCCGGTAGTCAGTCGGTACACTCTGTAACCAGTTGTTGAAGTAAGTGTACAAGGCTGTGTAGCCAGTAGGTACACCCTGTAACCAGTTGCTGAATGAAGTTACAACTATCTTGTGTTGAATTCAGTTTCCTCCATTAATTCCTCTGTAACCGGTTGTTGAAGCAAGTGTACAAGGCTGTATAGCCGGTACACTCTGTAACCAGTTGTTGAAAACAAGTGTACAAGGCTGTATAGCCGGTACTGGTCGATACACTCTGTAACCAGTTGTTGAAAATTGAAAATTTTACAACTATCTTTGAACACACGTCTTATTTGTAGATTTTGACAGTTGCTGGGAAAGCCCTTGTGAGCTATATTTAGAAACAAATGTTGGTCGGTGTGTCACGTGACCAGCTTGCTGGTCGGAGGGACAACGTGATTGGCTGGTTGGAGATGACGATCAGCTTCGTGAACTGGTCGGAAAATCACGTGACCAACTTCGGGGATACGCCCTCACTAGAGGTATTCTTTCCTTATATCATAGTAAACGTAAGCTTACTGGTCTACTGATGTCTGTAGCAGAGAAGTCTGTACCAGTACGCTGGAGGTGGATTACAGGAACTAAAACTGGAATCACAGTAGACGTGAGTGCAAAGAACGTACTACCGACCTTATTGTTCGGTGAATTCCGTGATAAACTTCGTGACTGGTCGGTGAAAACATGTGAGCAGTTTCGTGAAGACACGCGATTGGCTGACTGGATATGACGTCAGAGGTCGCGTTCTTTTAGCTGGCCGGCCGGCTGTTGCTTTAAAAACAGAGAAGCCTGGGCCAGTGCACTCTGAAGATGATATTCCTGGCCGGTCTGAAGTCGGTTCATCTTCTCAGCCGGCTGTACACTCAAACCAGTTTCCTGGCCATCCACTGCCCTTACTACCGACACAAGTGCCGGGTCCATAAGGGTGGGACTGAGAGTGTTCTGAAGAAATCTGCAGAGTTCATCTCTTGCTTCTGATGAAATAATACTGGAGCTAGGCTGGTGTGACTGATGCTTTACAGCAGAGAAGTCGGTACAAGTGCGCTCTGAAGAAATCTGAAGAATTCATCTCATGCTTCTGATGAAAAAACACTATATACTCGAGCTGGCTGGTGTGACTGATGCCTTACAGCAGAGAAGTCTGTACCAGTGCGCTCTGATTAAGAATGCACCTTCCATGAGGAATCCCCTTTGGTTAACAGTGCTCAAAACTACGTAGACTGAGGTTTCCGTGATTTCTAAGACGTTTCTATGGCGACTGTAGGTGGAAGGTTATAGATGGTACATTCAAAACAAAGGACACGGATAAAAATACCTGTAAGTAGAATATCCATAATTCCTCAATAAAATCGATCTGCCCCTAACAACACAATGGTTGAATGGGAGGAAACTAGCAAAATGGCTGCCTTCATATTTCCCGCCGATTACGTACTGCCCTATCATCAACACTAAATTGAGTCAGCTAGGGAGCGTTTCCAGCAGATTTTAAATGTATATCCGTGCTTGAACAGTAGACAAAACTTCTACACTGAAAATATCCACATATAAGGTTGAAAATCCGTCATAAAGCACACTTTTCCTTTAAAAAACTGGAGAAGTTGAAAACACGTCTGCACAGTACACGCGCCAAACGAAAAAGATGCTATGACGTCATGTTGTCTAGACAGGAAGTAAATACCATGCGCCACCTTGCGAATGCACAGTACTGGGACCGGCCAGCCGGTGGAAACACAGGACGTCTTTTTCTGGCGTTTGGCGGGCCGGTCTGCGCCGACCGGTTTAGCAATTGTCCATTGGATAGGATGTATTAACGCAATAAAATTGTGGATTCAAGACTTGGATTTTAGATCATTTTCAACAGCTTGGGGTCTACTGCAGACAGTGAGGACTGCAGACAGTGAAGTAATCAGAAAAGTGTTTTTTGTCAGTTTCAAGTTTCAACTGCTTACACTACACTGCGATGGGAGGTTTTACCAGTGGAGGAAACCAGTCCACATTAGTTGGTCAGGATTCTGTACTAGACACAGCACTGCTGACCACTGGCAAGCATTTGCTGGCTCCTCACCCCCTTAATGGTGGGATTTGGGGAGAAGCAAAATACCACTGGACCACCAAGGCCCCAGATTTCAAGGTGCAATGCTTGCACAGCAAAGTTGTCTGCAAAGCTTGCATTTTTACCTGGTCAAGATGCTGCACTATCCCTCTGTACCCCTTCCACAAATTTTCCAGAGCAAGTAGAGTGTGGGAAAGCCACCTGGTTCCCCCTATCCTGGTCGGCATAGTCGGTGCCATATCTAGTGCCTAAAGCAACATATATATATATATATCATATAAAAATAAAATATTACAGATTCACTGATTTATTTGGGGCTTTACCTTGCTTTCAACACTGTACAGGTCATATCACGACGGGTAGTTGGAAGGGCAGAGGAAACCAGTACATAGTATTGGTCAAGGTTTTGTACTGATATTTAGTGTTTAGCCATTTCATATTTTCAGTATGATAATTAGTTTAACAGGTGTTTTATTTTAACACTCACTTCAAACTCTATTACTTTATTATGTTCAATTGTCATCACCAAAATACATATTCCTGTGGTTGAGAATGAGGCCGTAAAATAAACGACATTGCAGCCTGAAACCGAGTTTTAAAACCAGATTCAATCACAAATTTACCTAATATACTATTTATACCAAATTCTTTACATTTATTAAAATGATGAATGTAAATTAGTAATGTAAAGCAAAATAGTTTTATACCTTGTATGAAATCTGTAAGCCAGACCTCTGAAGTGGGCTTTTGTGGTAAAAGCTAAACAAACTGCTTAGTAAGGACATCACCTTCTCATACAGCAAATCGGCTTTGAAGGACTCCTTAAACATTAACTCAAGGCGGTGTGCTAGGCACTGAACCATACATATTGAGGGGTTCCATTCATCTCTCATCTTTGATATAACCCCATTCAATTTGCCAGTGTTAACGCTGGCTCCATCAGCAGCAAAAGCAATAACTTTCTTATATATGTCTATTTTGTCTCCTGTGTCAAGTTTCTTTAAGGCAGTCTTGATTGCTTTCATTATTCCAGTGGCATCTGCTTTTTCAGTTGCCTGCATTGAAACAAAAATTGTCTGTGGTACACCCTTATGACAAAACCTTATGTACACTGCTTCATTTTCTTTTACAGAAACATCGGTAGAGCCATCTGAAATCACTGTTAGGAATTTCACGTCATTGACCATTTCTTTTACTTTTGTCAGTTCCACAGTTGATATTGCTCTGATAAATTCCCTACATGCTTTATCGTTTTTGTATGTGTCACCTATGACAACTCCCTTTTTCTCATCTAGATCTGCCATCCATCTGAAACTGCTAAATGATTGATATAGCGGACATTTTTAATTTTTTTATTTTTTGCAAAACACAAAAATGCTTATATCTTGAAAACCGTGCTAGATAGAGCAGACTGCGCTGACTTTGGTTGCCACAACAGTATAAGGCTAGAAACGAAGCATTTTCTTAATACTTTAGGACTCACCTTTATATCCTTTTCGCTTCCTCAGTTTTTGACTTCTTGGTAGCTGGTGGCTTGCAGCCATCAAAATATTTCCACATGGTAATATGGTTGTATTATATAAAACGAATGCAGCGACGCTGATTTTAGTTGTTATGACGCATCAGTTCCTAGATCTCTGTAAACTATGTACAGTCTTTAACCAATGAAATGCCAGAAAAGAAATGCCTTCGACCCTCTTGCTGGATGTATGCAAGCTTTTTATTGGCTGTCGTCGTGACACGCCTTGATTTTTAAACTAATCAAATAGCTGAATAGAAATACCGCGAGTGTGCTTTGTTACAAAATGGCGGAATCGTAGATCCAAGAAATATTAACAGGACACACGGACTGGAAGGTTTTAAATCTTTTCGACCCAGTAACATTTTCGTCGGTCTCGGACTGGCGGATCGGCGCTAGTTTCGAACCCTGGTTATACCTGACCCAAAAGTAGGTGAATAACATTTCAATAAGACACTCTTAATGCAATAGTTTTCAAGTTGCAAGTTATTTACTCAAGAGTGAGAACCTTGCTTATGCTCAGCTATGCAATGAGCTACAGGTTTGCAATTTTCCTATGTTATAGCTGATCCATAAGCAGGTGAATAACATATTTAAAGAGAATACTATAAATGAAATAATTTTCAAGCTACAATTGATTTACTCACCAGTGAGAACCTGAAAGTAGCTATTGCTCAGCTGTAGAATGAGCTACAGGTCTTCAATTTTACTATCTTATAGCTGACCCAAAAGTAGGTTAATAACATATGAAAACTTCTCTAGGTGCAATAATTTTCGACTTACAATTGATTTACTCAACTGTGATACCCTGAGAGTAGCTATTGCTCAGCTATGGAATGATATACAGGTCTACAATTTCACTATGTTATAGCTGACCCCAAAGTAGATGAATAACATATTTAAACAAAATACTCAAACAATAGTTTTCAAGTTACAACTGATTCACTCAACAGTGACAACCTAAAAGTAGCTATTGCTCAGCAATGTCATGACCTACAGGTCTACAATTTTACTATGTTATAGCTGACCCAAAAATAGTTCAATAAGAAATTTTAACAAAATCCTCTTAAATGCAATACTTTACAAGTTACAGGTGATTTACCAACAGTGACAACCAGAAAGTAGCTATTACTCAGCTATTAAAGAGCAACAGGCCAGCAATTTTACTGTGTTATAGCTGACCCAAAAGTAGGTTTATAACATATTTAAACAAAGTGATGTTAATACAATAGTTTTCATGTTACAAGTAATTTTACTCATTATGGAAGGTAATGAAAAGTCAGAAAGTAGCTATTACTCACTTAGCTTTTGAGATAGGCTCCCAAGTTACTCACCATGTTGTATGGAAAAAATAGCTGAACAACAAAAAATTTAAAAAAAAGTAAATGCAACAGCTTTCAAGTTTTTTCAAGAAATTTTCACACTTTAGGTGGGGGTACCTTGCTTACTGTAATGGCTCTGGAGAAGAAACAAACAGATCTGCATGCCTTGAACAGATTTTTGTCGTCAATAGATAAGGTATCTTTTAAAAGAAACAGCATGTATCTGGGCCTTATACTTTTGGAGAAGTTGTTGATGCACACTCACCTTGACCATGGTGGAGAGAGCATACACATTTTTTTGATTCTTCAGGATAGCATTACAGAGAGTGCCCACCATTGTACCAATAGCCCAGTTGGTGTAGCCTTTCAGTTGGATGATTTCATATGCACTACAAATACCCAAAAATACACAAAAAATAATCCTAATTTGAAATGATTTCCTGGCAGTTCTTTTCAAGTTCATTGACCAGCATTTCACAAAAATTATTTTTATTTTTAGAGTTTCTGGTTCACTTTTAATTCTTCCTTCATTGCCCATAAAAATTCATATTCAAGACACACAAGGTTCTTTGCAGAACTCTTTTTAATATTCCCTCTGCCAAGGAGGTTATGTGAACATGCTGTAGAGATTGACATAACATTTTCATAGTGGGTGGGTCTTGCTAACATAGAACTGATTTAATATTGGGAATGACTTGCAATCAATTCTGGATCCAGGAAATTTTAAAGGATTTGTTGAACCCTGACAGAGGTCTGTGCTATCTGCCCTTGTGGTTAAATTGTTATGCAGAATTAATGACTGAAGATTCTGCAGAGAATCATCAGTAACAGGTAGACCAAATATAATTTCACAGGTTTGAAAAATTACATATTTATGCATTTATAGTATATACTTAGTTAATTTAACCAAACAGTTTTGACACAAATTACAGGGATGGGAGACTGTATAACATAATTTTACAGAAAATCACCAGGCATTCTTCCATACCCTATTCATAAAGATTGTGGATTTATGTATGACACCATTTGTAACCTCATGCGCAAGGCTTTTGACATAGTTTTACAGTTATTTTTTAAAAAAACCAACGAATCTTTGATTTGACAGATGTCATAGGTCTTACTTATCTTTTAAATCTACTTTGAGCACTCCTTTCTTTTGTCCTTCCATTAAAATTTTGTTTTCAAAAGAACACTTCCAAGATTTAAAAGACAAGTTCTCTAATATCAATCCTCCCAAAAATAGTTTTGAAACTAGAGTATTGCTTCGCAAGAGAAAAAGAAAACAAAGCGTCCCAATGAGTATTAATCGGTTTGTAGAAATGACTGTCTTCCTGTGTTTAATATGTTTTTCCATTTATGACAAAATGCAAGGTTTCCTAGATGAATCAGGTTTGTTTATTTTTTTATTTATTTATTTTTTTTTTGCGTTTTATGCAGAAATTCAAAATGACCACCAAAAGTGGGGGGAAAACGATTTTTGGAAAAAATCGCCAGTAAACTCTTCAGGTAACCTGTGGGTCAAAAATTTCGTTGAAATCGCTCTACCTTGCTCCGTTTGCGAGATAAACACGTTTTTGTATTTTATGCAGAAATTCAAGATGGCCACCATCGGCAAGTGGCGGGAAAACGATTTTTGTGAAAAGTTGCCAGTAGACTTTGCAGATACCATGCGGGTCAAAAATTCAAGATGGCCGCCAAAAGTGGCTGCAAAACAATTTTTGCAAAAAGTCACCAGTAGCCCTTGCTGATCTCTGATACCCTGATACCTCTCTGATTTCGTCAAAATCCCTCTATCTTGCTCCGTTTCCGAGATAAACACGTTTTTGTGTTTAACGGAAAATTCAAGTAACGAAGAAATTCAAGAAAACTAATTTTGCGAAATGTTGCCAATAGACTCTGCAGATATCCTCTGTCGCTCTATCTAGCTCCGTTTCACAGATAAACGGATTTTTGCATTTAATGCAGAAATTCAAGATCGCCGCCAAAAGTGGCGGGAAAACAGTTTTTGGAGAAAAGTCGCCAGTAGTTTCTGCAGATACCCTGTGGGTCAAAAATTTCGTCGAAATCGCTCTGTCTCGCTCCGTTATCGAGATAAACACGTTTTTGCATTTAATGCAGAAATTCAAGATAGCCGCCAAAAGTGGCGGGAAAATGATTTTTGCGAAAAGTCGCCAGTAGACTTTGAGGATACCCTGCAGGTCAAAATTTTTGTGGAAATTGCTCTACCTCGCTCCGTTTCCGAGATAAATGCGTTTTTGTGTTTTCAACGTTAAGAAAATTTGTGACATTTAGTAAATCGTTAATAAGTCACCCATTTTGTACTGAATCACTAATAATTTCCAGACATCTATATAGCAAACCTACTTGCGAAATTTTATGTGAATAGGTGAAGCGCTTTTTAAGTTATCATCCGGACAAGCACACCCTTTTGAAAAACATGTTTTTGGTTATGTGACTTCTCTGATTGATTGAAATGTCATGACATCATATTTAGAAATTTTTCCCATGGCTACTGCATACACTTGCCAAATATGAAGAGAATCCGCCTTATGGCTGCAAAGCTATTGCGAAAAGAAAATGCGGATCCGTCAGAGTCGCTTCTCCAATATACAAACAAGTGTCCCTCGCGGGACGCTTAATTAAACACACCATCAGTCCAGGAAATATTATAATATCATTTGCCAAAAGTGTCAGTAATTTTAATATACTTGTCAATTGATCTTCAAATTAAATCTTATCCAGTTTCAGAATAAGTCATCGAAAAACAAAGGTCTTTGGTATTATTGCAATTGGTTTCAATTATTAATTTCTTATTGCAGTATTTTTCCCCAATTCAATTTCTTTTTATATATCCCTGTACTTCTTACTCTTTTCCCTCACTGTGGTGCTCTTAAACTGGTTAACCATTCTGTTCTATATTAAAAGATCATTGTTCATTTTTTATAGCTCCAAACCCCTTTTGTGGCTTTTAGTTACTGCGAATCTTGGGTTATTATACTGTGGTTATAACTTCATAACGGTATAACCCCAATGGTTTTCAAATAATTTTCAAGCTGAACTGAAATAGGTCACAAGTCTTATCTGGGCTGTATCAGTCCCAGTTTAGATTTTGTCTTCCTCTAGCCCAGGTATATTTTTAAGTCTTTAGCTCAAAATATCTCAAACCAACAAGTCATATCGCAAAGCTCCAAAATTGTTTCCCTGCAATCAGATTACATTTCTGAAAAGCCACCTCATGTGTCAATGGAAGCATTAAATATGAATTAACATCACCAACTATTTACAACTTTATCAGGATGCCTGTCTAGGGAAATTTTTTGAGACTTTACTAGAATGAAATTTGCTGATGCCAATTGTCACATCTGGGTTTGTGACACAGGAAATATTGACAAATATTATTTTTAATGGTGTGTCTTTTTATTTATGGCCTTTATATTAATGGCTAAGTATCACCGGAATAACAGCAATGATTGTTTAATTGCATAATATCTCATGTAAAGTTTTGGCACCAATTCTTTGTTTTACTGCATACATATCAGCAGCTGATCAAATCTTTGTGGCATATGATCAACTGTTTATGATCTCTATGACATTAAACCCATCAGAATTTAATGATTATTTTTGCTCTGTTCTGATGCCAATCCCTAATCTTACCAATCATACTTGTTGACATCTTTGTACTTTTCTGGGTCATCACTTTAATTGAGATTCCTAAATTGTTATACATACACCCAACCATAGTTTTACAACACATGAATCCACACACCTGTTAATGACATCTTTGTGGCATTTAATCCACTGTTCTGGGTCATCTTCCTCTCCTGCTTTTGATGCTAAGTCTCTTAGCTTGGTGCCTGCCACATTCACACTACTCCACACAGCGACTACAATGTGCAGACAGTGATACAGTGATGTAATGCATCACTTATAGCCCAGTTACACTGTGGTAAATTTGGCTACTGATTTACCACATAATGTATTACCAAATTTAAAATCAGCAAGGTGTTATCATAAGTCACAGGAGTGGAACAGGGGTATTAGCTTGACTAGGATTTGACATTGGTTTTAAGTTTTAACATATTATATAGGTCAGATACATGACAGGTAACTGGGGTGGGGGGGTGCGGGGGTGGAGGAAGGTGAGTACTATTTGGTCAAGCTTCTGTACTTAAAAACCATTGGGCACTTGCACATAACTACCAACTACTAGGAAACTACAAATTTGCCACGTGGCAACAACCTTTCAACTGAAAACAAAATAAAATTAAAGCAAAAGCAAAATGATCTGATATGATGTTCAAGAAAATCATAATTTTATAAACCATGGCCATTCAATTTCTTAGCTGTGAATGTCAAAGGCAATGGAAATTGCACATTTTTTATTTTAAACTATATTGTGGTCTGTACTTATTTCCTCCTCAGAAAACTTCTAATATTGCTCAACAGCCAGATCATCATGTTCCACAGAGGTTAAACAAAAGCACCAGAGATGCCCAAAACCCACAGCCAGGGGGAAATAGTTTTCAACACCATGAGATACAGAAGAAGTGAAACAGTACAAAGATCAGGAGACTTTCAGAGCAGTGTCAGATATATATAAAGGTCCAAATAATGTTTAATAAGTAGCGAAAATAATGTTTAACAGAGACAAAATTTATGTAAAGATAAAGTATTAAAATGACAATTCAATGATAGGACGATAGCATCAATCAGTAAACTAAAATTATAAATCTGTAAAATTAATTAAAAGTATAGCGGTCAATGGAAATAGCACAATCTAGTAAAAGTACATTTCATAATCAGTTGAACCAATCCACATATCTTTGTGATAAGAAAGCTATGTCTGAAAAAACATGGCAGGTCAACACACTTTGGCAGAGCCAAGGTTAAAGCTCACACCATGACAATACATAACTACATCCCTCAACCAATGTCCCTACCAAGTATCAACTTCCTACATCTTACAGTTTCCAAGATATAGCCCACACAAGATTTTAAGGGTTAAGGTCACTAAAGCAAAGGTCAAAGGTCAACTCAAGATCACACCATGTTATACACCTACACCCCCAACCAATGTCCACACAAAGTATCAACTTCCTACAAAGTACGGTAGACAAGATTTTAAATGTCAAGTCCACAACAGCCAGGTCATGGTCAAATCAAAGTCACTGGTACTACCACAACACCCCTAAACTATATAGGCATGCATAATAAAGATATTCAACCAACTTACCACTAGAATCACCATGTTCTCCAATAATATAACCATGGCAACTCGCAGGTGAGATATCAAGTCTTTCGCTGAGCAAGAACCTAAAGATACAATTTCAACATTCTATTGAATTGGTATATATTTATATACAATATATCTTGACTACAGGAATCAAAAGGCTAATCAACCCAGCCTGACTGTACAAGCAGCACAAGTAGAACCCAAGCACTAGTGACTGACATTCCCCTAACTGAAGGACAAGAGTCTCAGAGATGACCATTTATCAATGCCCGAGATTTTTTAAGCACGTCACTTGGGATAGGACACACTGACAGAAGGCCGCCATCTTAAGCAATCATCCCAGCCACTATGTATCTACCACTACATGGGTTCAAATCCAGGTCCTTTGTGTTCCCAAGTGAGTGTGTGACCCACTAGGCCATTTGCAGTTATCTTAATAATAAAAACAGCATCAGAGATGCCCATACCCCACAGCCTGGGGAAATAGTTTTCAACACCATGACATATAGAAGTAGTGAAAAAGTACAAAGACCGGGATACTCTCAGCGCAGTGTCACTTATATAAAGGTCCAAATAATGTTTAAATAGAGAAAATAATATCTAAGAGAAAGAAAACGTATGTAAAGTACTAATACAAGACAGTTCAAGATTTTCTAACTCAAGGTCACTACGGCAAGGTCAAAGGTCAAATCAAGGTCACACCATGACATTGCACACTTACATCCCCTAACCAATGTCCCCTACCAAGTATCAACTTCCCACACCTTACAGTTTCCAAGATATAGCCCGGACAAGATTTTATAGGTCAAGGTCACTACGGCAAGGTCCAAGGTCAAATCAAGGTCACACCATGACGTTGCATGCCTACACCCCCTAACCAATGTCCCTACCAAGTAACAACTTCCTACACCTTACGGTTTCCGAGACATAGCCCGGACAAGATTTTATAGGTCAAGGTAACTATGGCAAGGTCAAATCATGGTGAGACCATGGCGCTGCACACCTACACCCCCTAACCAATGTCCCTATCAAGTATCAACTTCCTACACCTTATGGTTTTCAAGATATAGCCCGGACAAGATTTTCAAACTCAAGGTCACTATGACAAGGTCAAATGTCAAATCAAGGTCAGACCATGATGTTGCACACCTACACCTCCTAACCAATGTACCTATCACATATCAACTTCCTACAGTTTACAGTTTCTGAGACACAGCCCAGACAAACTTTTTCCCGCCCGCCCATCCAGACACCATGGGTGAAAACAATACCCTGACAGCCCTTAAGGGCTGTGGGGTAAACATAGCATTGTAGATGCCCGTACCCAACAGCATGAGGATATTGTTTTCAACACAATGAGATACAGAAGCAGTGAAACAGTACAACAATCGCGAAACAGTGACATTTATTGGTGTGAACGATAAACCGGTATGCGGTTTTTCGTTTGTTTTTGGTTAAAATAATGAAATTTGTAAGTATTTGGGAACCGGTTATTGAAAAGGTCATCATTTTTGGCCAATATTTCATAAAAATGACAAAAACTATAATATTTTGTGAAATATATCACATCATTACTCTATATTGAATAAAAAATAATGTTTACATACTTAACTAGATCTACGAATCGGAGAACCAATGCAAAAGTATCCACCTTAAAGTCAACTCACCAAAGCTAGTGAACCATCGTTTGACCTTGAAGGAGGGACACAAGGTCAAATCTGAAAACATCAGATTTCCAGCCCTTGACCTCCTATAAGTTTGTTTCATATTGCAAAGCTCTAGGACCAGTAAGAAGCAAGTTATCAGCACTTTTAAGTTTGGCTATAGTCGTTTGACCTTGAAGGGGGGAGAGGGAACAAGGTCAAATCTAACCACATCAAAAGATTCCTAGCCCATGGATTTCCTATAGGTTGGTTTCACTTTACCATCCCAAACCTGTACAACCAATAATATGCGAGGTATAAGCATTTTCAGTTTGGCTATCGTTGTTTGACCTTGAAGGAGGGGTCCAAGGTTAAATCAGTAAAGACAAACCGTAAAGACAATGCACCAAAACCTCTAGGACCAATAATAAGCAAGTTATAAGCACTTTTAAGTTTGGCTGTCCTCATTTGACCTTCAAGGAGGGGCCCAAGGTCAAATCCGACCACACCAGAAGATTTCCAGCCCATGATTTTCTATATGTTGGTTTACCATCCCAAACCTCTAGGACCAATAATAAGCGAGTTATAGGCACTTTTACCTTTGGCTGTCCTCGTTTGACCTTGAAGGAGGGGCCCAAGCTCAAATCCGACCACGCCAGAAGATTCCCAGCCCATGATTTCCTATATGTTGGTTTACTATCCCAAACCTCTAAGTCCAATAATAAGCAAGTTATAAGCACTTTTAAGTTTGGCTGTCCTCACTTGACCTTAAAGGAGGGGCCCAAGGTCAAATCCGACCATGCCAGAAGATTCCCCGCCCATGATTTCCTGTATGTTGGTTTATCATCCCAAACCACTGGGATCAATAATAAGCGAGCTATAAGCACTTTTAAGTTTGGCTATCCTCGTTTGACCTCGAAGGAGGGGCCCAAGGTCAAATCCGACCACGCCAGAAGATTCCCAGCCCATGATTTCCTATAGGTTGGTTTACCATCCCAAACCTCTAGAACCAATAATAAGCGAGTTATAAGCACTTTTAAGTTTGGCTGTCCTCATTTGACCTTGAAGGAGGGGCCCAAGGTCAAATCTGACCACACCAGAAGATTCCCAGCGCATGATTTCCTATATGTTGGTTTACCATCCCAAACCTCTAGGACCAATAATAAGTGAGTTATAAGCACTTTTAAGTTTGGCTGTCCTCATTTGACCTTGAACGAGGGGCCCAAGGTCAAATCCGACCACGCCAGAAAATTCCCAGCCCATGATTTCCTATAGGTTGGTTTACCATCCCAAACCTCTAGGATCAATAATAAGCGAGTTATAAGCAATTTTATCTTTGGCTATCCTCATTTGACCTTGAAGGAGGGGTCCAAGGTCAAATCTAACCACAGCAGAAGATTCCCAGCCCATAATTTCCTATAGGTTGATTTACCATCCCAAACTTCTGGGACCAATAATAAGCAAGTTATAAGCACTTTTAGGTTTAGCTATCCTCGTTTGACCTTGAAGGAGGGTCCAAGGTCAAATATGACCACACCAAAAGATTCCCAGCCCATGATTTCCTATAAGTTTGATAACCATCCCAAACCTGTACAACCAATAATAAGTGAGTTATAAGCACTTTTAAGTTTGGCTATCCTTGTTTGACCTTGAAGGAGAGGTCCAAGGTCAAATCAGACCACATCAAAATATCCCCAGTCCATGATTTCCTATAGGTTAGTTTACCAACCCAAACCTGTACGACCAATAATAAGCAAGTAATAAACACTTTTAAGTTTGGCTGTCCTCATTTGACCTTGAAGGAGGGGCCCAAGGTCAAATCCGACCACACCAGAAGATTCCCAGCCCATGATTTTCTATATGTTGGTTTACCATCCCAAACCTCTAGGACCAATAATAAGCGAGTTATAAGCACTTTTAAGTTTGGCTGTCCTCACTTGACCTTGAAGGAGGGGCCCAAGGTCAAATCCGACCATGCCAGAAGATTCCCCGCCCATGATTTCCTGTATGTTGGTTTACCATCCCAAACCACTGGGATCAATAATAAGCGAGCTATAAGCACTTTTAAGTTTGGCTATCCTCGTTTGACCTCGAAGGAGGGGCCCAAGGTCAAATCCGACCACACCAGAAGATTCCCAGCCCATGATTTCCTATATGTTGGTTTACCATCCCAAACAACTAGGACCAATAATAAGCGAGTTATAAGCACTTTTAAGTTTGGCTGTCCTCGTTTGACCTTGAAGGAGGGGCCCAAGGTCAAATCCGACCACGCCAGAAGATTCCCAGCCCATGATTTCCTATATGTTGGTTTACCATCCCAAACCTCTAGGACCAATAATAAGCGAGTTATAAGTACTTTTAAGTTTGGCTATCCTCGTTTGACCTTGAAGGAGGGGCCCAAGGTCAAATCCGACCATGCCAGAAGATTCCCAGCCCATGATTTCCTATATGTTGGTTTACCATCCCAAACCTCTAGGACCAATAATAAGCGAGTTATAAGTACTTTTAAGTTTGGCTATCCTCGTTTGACCTTGAAGGAGGGGTCCAAGGTCAAATCTGACCACATCAGAAGATTCGCAGCACATGATTTCCTATATGTTGGTTTACCATCCCAAACCTCTAGGATCGATAATAAGCGACTTATAAGCAGTTTTAAGTTTGGCTATCCTTGTTTGACCTTGAAGGAGGGGTCCAAGGTCAAATCTGACCACATCAGAAGATTCGCAGCACATGATTTCCTATAGGTTGGCTTCACATTGCAAACCTCTAGGACCAATAATAAGGGAGATATAGGCACTTTTAAAGTCCTCTATGTGGGTTACTTCGGCACTCCGTGGATGACCTTGAGTTAGGAGCTTCAAGGTCAAATGTGTGCAAGGTTGTAGAGGACATGTATATGTGTCATACATATCACCTATGAGGAGATTCAACCTTCTACCTATGAGCAACAGCCAGTAGAAAAATGTAGATTATTTTCAAAGAAATGCCCGTGGCGGCCATCTTGTTTTTCAGAATGAGGCTATTTTCCTTCCCAGAGAAGCTTACCCCCCAATGAAGATATCCTGCAAATTTGGTGAACCTAGCTGCTGTTGTTTTCCTCTTAGAGCGTTAACGCCGAAAATCTCTCTACGCGTGGCGGCGGCGGCGGCGGTGGCGGCGGCGTAGCGAACGCTAAACCAAAGTATCCACCGGATGCTTCCAGTGGATACAAATATGACCACACCAAAAGATTCCCAGCCCATGATTTCTTATAGGTTGGTTTACCATTCCAAACCTCTAGGACCAATAATAAGCGAATTATAAGCACTTTTAAGTATGGCTATCCCTGTTTGACCTTGAAGGAGAGGTCAAAGGTCAAATATGACCACACCAAAAGATTCCCAGTCCATGATTTCCTATAGGTTGGTTTACCATCTCAAACCTCTAGGACCAATAATTAGCAAGTTATAAGCACTTTTAAGTTTGGCTATCCTCATCTGACCTTGAAGGAGAGGTCCAAGGTCAAATCAGACTACATCAAAAGATTACCAGCCCATGATTTTCTATAGGATGGTTTACCATCCTAAACCTCTAGGACCAATAATTAGCAAGTTATAAGCACTTTTAGGTTTGGCTATCCTTGTCTGACCTTGAAGGAGGGGTCCAAGGTCAAATCTGACCCCATCAAAAGATTCCCAGCCCATGATTTCCTATATGTTGGTTTACCATCCGAAACCTGTACGACTAATAATAAGCGAGTTATAAACATTTTTAAGTTTGGCTATCATTTGACCTTGAAGGAGGGGTCCAAGGTCAAATCTGACCACACCAAAAGATTCCCAGCCCATGATTTCCTATAGGTTGGTTTACCATCCCAAAAATCTAGGACCAATAATAAGGGAGATACAAGCACTTTCCATCACTGACAAAGAAACGCCTGTGGCGGCCCTCTTGTTTTTCAAAATGAGGTAAAAATATTCCCAGTCAAGATTTTGTAATGACTAACATACCCTGCGAATTTGACATCTCTACCTATAATACACTTTGCTCTAGAGGGCCACCAAAAGTCCTTGCTGAAAGTCTAAAAAACGCCTGTGGTGGCCATCTTGTTTTTCAAAATGAGGCCAAAAATATTCCCAGGCAAGATTTTATAGTTATGAATATATCCTGCACATTTGAGAAGGCTAGCTATAATATTTTTTTCATTAGAGCAGCAATGGTGAAATCTCTCTACACACTGCGGCGGTGACGGCGGCGTAACGAAGCGAAATCCATAGTATGCACCGGATGCTATCCGGTAGATACAATAATGTCTCGCGAAAGCCATTTCCAGTTTCGAGTTCTGCCTCATGTTCGCCTTGCGAATAATTTTACTGCACACTAACAAGCATACGAAATACAGGATTCAAAGCCCCGGTAACCGGTTTTGATTTCTGTAAACGGTCCCAACACTAGTGACAATTTTAAGTTCCAAATAATGTTTACCTTACAGTTTCTTAGATATAGGCCGAACAAGATTTTCAAATTCAAGATCACTACAGCAAGGTCAAGGGTCAAATCAAGGTCACACTATGACGTTGCACACCTTCACTCCCTAACCAATGTCCTTACAAAGCATGAGCTTCCAACACCTTAGTTTCTGAGATACAGCCCAGAAAAAACTTTTTCCCACAGCCTGCCCGCCCATCCAGACACCATGGAAAAAATAACAACACAGTCCTTTTATGGCTGTGGGATAAAATACAAATGCTGTTTCAAGGTAATCCTATTTTGCTACCATCTTTGATAAATAGAGAGGAGATATAAAAAGAATGAACAAAAAATATGAATTTTGACAGGTGGGCCTGAAGTGGTTCCACAACACTCAAGGTTATTTCAATTCACTGATTCTCTATTTCCAATCAATCTCAAAGGATTATGACAGTTAAAGAAAATACACATGTTTATTGACTATATATCTTTCACATCAATAAGCTTATTGTGTTAAATAATTAATGAAACATATCAGTCATATTTTAACAATAAATGATCCATGGAAACAAATTGTGTTTGATTTATTATCTTGGACTAGTTGGTAACAAAAATATGTTTATTACCAATTTGTATATTTAGTCAACAAAGGTTACACAAGATATCAAAAAGGTTCATCAATCATCAAGACAAAAATATTTACACTTTATCATAATTGTTCTTCTTACCTTGGCACAATGAATGGTTCTCACGGAGTAATAGACTTACCATAAAAGGAAAGAAATGGAAGAAAAAAAGAAACATAACAAAGCTTTAAATAGATACTGTCCAGAAATAAGGTTTGAAGATGATGCCAATGATGGAAGACAAAGCAAATCCCTTTGAACCCCTAGTATGGATGTTGGTGACACAAAAAAGAACTTAACCAAGGATGCACCTGTCACCAGATGTAAGATATATCCACTGGAAAAGGAGAACTAACATGGCATTGCAGATAAACAGCACTTTTCAAGATGTTGGCCGAAAGTAAGAAGTTTCTAAAATATTCACAGACATTAACAGAGCAGTCCTTGTTATCCAGTGGGGCCAAAAATTGCCCAAAATCACAGTATCTGTTACAGTTTTCGAGATAAATGACATTTTCCATTTTTTTCCAAAATTCAAGATGGCTGCCAAAATTTGTAAAAGTCATAATTTCGTACAGGTCCTAGTGGAGTAGTGTACTCAATGCCAAGGAGGTCCAAAATTTATCTAAAATCGCTCTATCTCAATGTTAAAGTTAGGGTTTTACGTCCTGTTCAACGGCCAGGGGCATATTGGCACACCTTCTCAGCACTGTCACTTGTGGGACTCAAACAACACAGAAGTGACAGTCCGCTCTCTTACGGTTTTCCAGATAAACCACATTTTTTTCTCTTCCATAAAAATAAAGGATGGCAGCCAAATTTCGGAAAAGTCATAATTTGTCAGAGGTCCTACCGGAGTACTCCCTTGTACCCTGTAGGTAAATAATTTGCCCAAAATCGATCCATCACTTACGGTTTTCAAGATAAACTTAATTTTTTCATTCACACTAAAGTTTAAGATGGCCGCCAAAAAGTCTATGATTTTCAGAAGTCCTAGATGAACAGTCCTCAGTACCCTACAGGGCTCATAATTTACCCGAAATTGCTCCATGCCTTACATTTTTCGAGATAAATGACATTTTCCATTTCCACCAAAATTCCACAAGGCATAGTCCTGGGTAAAATATTTGCCCAAAATCGCTCCATCTCTTAGGGTATTCGACATAACATTTTTAATTTTCCTAAAAAGTCAAGATGGCGGCCGAAATTTGGAAAAGTGTAACTTTTCAGAGGTCCTAGAGTAGTCCTTAGTACCAAGTGGGTTCAAAATTTGCCAGAAATTGTGCTGTCTCTTACAGTTTTTGAGATGCATCACATTTTCCATTTCCACCCAAATTTAAGATGGCAGTCGAAATTTGGAAAATTCTAAGGTCCTACAGTAGTCCTTACTTCCTAAAGGATGCAAAATTTGGCCAAAATTGCTCTATCTCTTATGGTTTTCCAAATAAATAAATGACAGCCAAAATTCGAAAAAGTCAAGATTTTTCAGAGGTGCTAAAAGAGTAGTCCTTAGTACCCAGGGGGTCCAAAATTTGCCGGAAATCGCTCTCACGGGTTTGGAGATAAACCACATTTTCCATTTCTGGCAAAATTCAAGATGGCAGCCAAAAATGGGAAAAGTTTAAATATTTCAGACGTCCTAGAAGAGTAGTCCTCAGTATCCTGTGGGTCAAAAATATTCTTGAAATCACTCTATCTCTTAGAGTTTTCGAAATAAATGACATCTTCCATTTCCGTCAAAATTAAAGATGGAAGCTGAAATTTTGAAAAGTCTAAATTTTCAGAGGTCCTAGTGGAGTAGTCCTTTGTAACCAGGAGGTTAAAAATTTGTCTAAAGTTTGTCTTATGGTTTTCAAGATAAACCACATGTTTTTCAATTTCATTTTATTCATTGATGGCAGCCGAAATTCAAAAAGCCATAAAGGAGTCCTTAATGCCAAGGGGGTCCAAAATTTCCCCGAAATCACTCATTGGTAAAATGTTATAGCCAACCCTAAAATTATGTACTTAGTTTATTCTTACAATACTGAACTGTATATGTCTATATCAGCAGCCCAGCATAAATAAAATAAAATTTTATAGAAAGAAACCAGCATTGCTTCAAAGGAAGTTCATCAGCACTTTTCACTCCACATCTGGCTATTGTTTTCACCAAGGGCATCCGGTGGGCTGGTGCACAAGCAGCCATAAAAAATAATTGTTCAGGCTGTTTCTCAGAAGCCATAAGGTGTAGGAAGTTGACACTTGGTTAGAACATTGGTTGTGGGTGTGGGTATGCAAAACCATGGTGTGACCTTGATTTGACCTCTGACCTTGCCATTGTGACCCTGAACTTTAAAATCTTACAAGGGCAAAATCTCAGAAGCCTTCAGGTGTTGCAAGCTGATACTTAAGTAAAGATATTAGTTTGGGACCTTAGGTGTGTAAGTGAGGTGGAAAATGTAGCAGAAATGCAGAATGAAAATTTGTCATTTTAAACAGTGTAATAAAAATCAGCAGGACTTATAGGACTTGTTTCCAATAGGATAAGCACATATCAGGAAACTCATTTTATGTATCACAATTTCAGAAAACTAATGCACATAAAACAACCTGAATTCAGAAAAGTGCATACAAAGAAAGAGTAGACTGGAGATGGTAACATGACATCCCAAGTTAATAAACACCTGAATCTTGAGGAATCCAGCATGGTACCACTGCCAATCACTCGGCTGACAGGTAAGCCACTTATTTTCCAGGCGATGTGTGTCAGAATATCCACTGGGTTAGATACAACTACTAAAATAGTGTCGGGACTGTGTTCTATCAGCTTGGGAATAATTCCTACAAAACGAGACAAGATCTTGGATTTCTTCACAAAACAAAAACATTTTAACACTGCTAAAATATTCACAGCACTTTTGTCTTCAGTTATGAATTTAAAATTTTGTGCTATTAGACATATTAATTTTTTTCAGAAAGTGACTTTCTTTCTGATTAAAACATATTGAAGACTTTTAAAAGGTCATATTCGACTCTTTTAAACTAATCAAAAAAGCTTATATTTAACATACAATATCACTTGCCCACTAGGATCATAAAAAGTTCAAAGTTGGTGTTTTATATCCTGTCCAAAAGCCACAGTCATATTGGAATAGGCCCATAACATTTGCCACTTGTTGGGGGTTGAACCCACAGAGGTGACTGGGATCATATACAGTAAATATCTACCTAATCACCTGGGAGCATTTGGGATTTCACAAGGACATTGCTTAGGTATTCTGAATAATTACTGTTTTACATACTCCCTATTTTGTTTCTGAAATAATATGCCCATTGCTTAAAACATAAGCAAATTTATTTCAAATATTCCTAAGGTGTTTCATATGAGGGAATCATAAATTTCTTTTCTCCACACCTATGGACATACTCTTGGGTATTCATAATAATAATAATAATAATAATAGTAGGATTTATATAGCGCAAAATTGATACAAATCCTCTAATGCGCTTGAGTGCATGAAGGGAGAGTCCAGGGACGGGCATGGGTCGATATCTAAAAAGCGCCCGCCAGGGTATAACTAAGGTGGGGGGTATGTCAGCCTAAACAAGTAGGTCTTTAGCTGGCTTCTAAAACCATCTATTGTTTGCTGAGATCTGACAGTCTGTGGCAGCTTGTTCCATTCCGCTGGTGCAGCTACTGCAAAGCCACGCCTGCCTATGTGCTTCTATGGGCGGGTTGAGGAGATAGATAGCCTGTTGCCGCGAGTGAGACTGCTCGATCTTATTAGAGCTGAAAGATACGGGGGCTGTGAAAGATTAATAGCCTTGAATACCAAAAGATTATACTTAAAGAGGATGCGATGTTGAATTGGGAGCCAGTGGAGTTTTTTCAAAAAGGGTGTAACATGACTCATTTTGTCAAGTCTAAAGATGATGCGGCAAAGAGCATTCTGGACTCTCTGTAGTTTGGCTATGTTGGACTTGCTTACCCCATAGAGTAAAGAGTTACAGTAGTCTAGACGACTACTGACCATAGCATTTGCCAGAAGTATTGCTGTCTCAACTCCAAGGAATTTGCGAATTCGTCGCAAATCACGAAGATGATAGTAACATGCTCTGCAAACCTTGGCAACATGATTGTCAAAGGAGTTGTCTGAGTCGAAAATAACACCCAGATTTTTTACTTCCACCGACGGAGAGATATTGTTTTGGAGGAGTGGAACAGGGAAATTTGGTGCAAGCGACTCTCTGATGGCTTTTTGATCTATAATGATAAATTCGGATTTTTCTGGGTTTAGTTTTAGTTTGACACTGTCCATCCACTCCTGTACAGACTTGAGACACTCGGTCAGCTCTTCCATGCTAGAGTCAAAATTCCTGGAGTCAACTGCTAGGTAGATCTGGGTGTCATCGGCATACAGGTGATGAGTAACATTGAATTTTGAAATAACTTAACTGAGGGGACTAGTGTAGAGGGTGAAAAGGAGAGGACCCAGTACAGAGCCTTGGGGGACTCCGAAAGGGAGAATTACCGCCTCAGAGAAACTATCACCTATTTTAATTTTTTGTTTACGGTTTGAAAGATACGATTTGATCCATGACAAAACAGTACCATCTAGACCAAACCAGTCATGCAAGCAGTCATATAAAAGAGAATGATCAATCGTATCAAACGACGCCGATAGGTCTAATAATGTTAGAGCCACTGCCTTTCCTGAGTCCACTGAGAGAGCTATATCATTTTGAATCTTCAACAATGCAGTTTCAGTAGAGTGGGAACTCTTATAAGCAGACTGGTTGACATTTAAGAGCCCCTCGTGCGAAATAAATTCATTTAGCTGCTTTGCCACCACCTTCTCAATAAGTTTAGATATAAAGCTGAGGTTTGACACCGGCCTGTAGTTTTTGAGGATATTTCTATCAAGGCTCGGCTTCTTTTGAAGGGGGGTGACATATGCCATCTTAAAACAGTTGGGGAAACTACCTTCTGTGATTGAGTAGTTTACAATTTTAGTGATGGGGGTGATGAGAATATCAGCACACTCCTTGACCAGTGACGTCGGAATCGGGTCAAGGTCACATGATTTGGATGGTGAGGACTTTAGAATTTTGAGTAGTTCATCCTCGGACACAGGTGTGAAAGAGGACAGAGTATTTTTAGTGTGGTTGGGTCTAGTAACTGAAGATGGTATTGATGACTGCAGTGTGGATCTTATCTTGAGGATTTTGTCATAGAAGAACTTACAGAAAGTGTTCGCAAGGTCGGTTTTATTTGTGTAGAACAGCAACAGCGGACCTGTGTAAAATCTTTTTGACACAGTTCCACAGAGCCTTGGGATTTCCTTGGTTTTCAGCCACAATGTTGGAATAATGATTGCATTTGGACTTCTCAAGCAGGAAATTATAGTGGTTGATTGCAGCCCGGTATCGGCTACGATTACTGGCTGAGTTTTCACGACGCCATGCCCGCTCATATTTCCTCTTGAGTCGTTTTGCCTTGAGGATGTCACAGTTCATGAAACCAGTCTCGGCATGTCTCGGTATATTTTTCTTCATGATTGGGGCATGCTTGTCAAGAAGGCTTCTCAAAGTATTAAAGTATTGATGACTGAGAAGACTGGCAGTTTTGTACGGGCATCTGATGAGGTCGGATTTCAGGATATCCATTCTAAAATCTGAAATATTTATCTTGTGAATTTTACGGATGGGAACACATTGAAACTTACAGGATTCTCTGAGAGGGAAGATAAAGCTGAATATGATTGCCTGGTGGTCTGATAGTCCCCCAATAACTTTGGGACTAATGGCCCAGGAGAAGGAATCCCTCACACATAGAGCTTCAAAAATATGACCCTGAATATGTGTTCTAAACTAATTATCTAAAACATTGTAAAGTAATAAAAAATTACGCTATCATCACATTTTACGGTGCTTTGCAAGAGTGCAAAAATATGAGATTGTTATCTTTGAAACATTTCACTGAGGATGTACAAGTTCTGTAACCCGACTTTATGAATTCAAGATTAAGTGTTGATTTTTAAACTCTACCAAATTTTGTAAATGCAGTAGTTCAGCCTTGAAAAAAAACAAACTAGAGGAATGCTTTTGCTAACAAAAGCGAAGCGTCCCTTAAAGTTTAAAATGCTTTGTGGTTTTAATAAGCATGCTGTAAAGCTAAGAATGCACAAAGCTGCACCGTATGCTTTCCCAATACCTCTTAATACATTCTGAAGCTATAAAAGCAACAATAAAGGAGATATAAGGCAAAAACTCCAAAGCAGCTATTTATGTCCCCAGTTTGGCCCATAAGGGAGGGTCGGGGGGTAAAACTGACCAGCTATTTAGACTCTCCACATATGCTTTCCCAATACCTCTTAATACATTCTGAAGGTCTAAAAGCAACAATAAAGGAGATACAAGGCAAAACTCCAAAGCAACTATTTCATGACCCCAGTTTGACCCATAAAGGGGGGTCGGGGGGTAAAACTGACCGGCTATTTAGATTCTCCACATATGCTTTCCCAATACCTCTTAATACATTCTGAAGCTATAAAAGCAATAATAAAGGAGATATAAGGCAAAAACTCCAAAGCAGCTATTTATGACCCCAGTTTGGCCCATAGGGGGGGTCGGGGGGTAAAACTAACCGGCTATTTAGACTCTCCACATATGCTTTCCCAATACCTCTTAATATATTCTGAAGCTATAAAAGCAACAATAAAGGAGATAAAGGCAAAAACTCAAAATCGGCTATTCTATGACCCCACTTTGACCCATAAGGGGGGGTCGGGGGGTAAAACTGACTGGCTATTTAGATTCTCCACATATGCTTTCCCAATACCTCTTAATACATTCTGAAGCTATAAAAGCAACAATAAAGGAGATATAAGGCAAAAACTCCAAAGCAGCTATTTATGACCCCAGTTTGGCCCATAAGGGGGGGTCGGGGGGTAAAACTGACCGGCTATTTAGACTCTCCACATATGCTTTCCCAATACCTCTTAATATATTCTGAAGCTATAAAAGCAACAATAAAGGAGATAAAGGCAAAAACTCAAAATCGGCTATTCTATGACCCCACTTTGACCCATAAGGGGGGGGTCGGGGGGTAAAACTGACCAGCTATTTAGATTCTCCACATATGCTTTCCCAATACCTCTTAATACATTCTGAAGCTATAAAAGCAACAATAAAGGAGATATAAGGCAAAAACTCCAAAGCAGCTATTTATGACCCCAGTTTGGCCCATAAGGGGGGTCGGGGGGTAAAACTGACCGGCTATTTAGACTCTCCACATATGCTTTCCCAATACCTCTTAATATATTCTGAAGCTATAAAAGCAACAATAAAGGAGATAAAGGCAAAAACTCAAAATCGGCTATTCTATGACCCCACTTTGACCCATAAGGGGGGGTCGGGGGGTAAAACTGACCGGCTATTTAGACTCTCCATATATGCTTTCCCAATACCTCTTAATACATTCTGAAGCTATAAAAGCAACAATAAAGGAGATATAAGGCAAAAACAGCTATTTTATGACCCCAGCTTGACCCATAAGGGGAGGCCAGGGGGTAAAACTGACCGGCTATTTAGACTCTCCACATATGCTTTCCCAATACCTCTTAATATATTCTGAAGCTATAAAAGCAATAATAAAGGAGATATAAGGCAAAAACTCCAAAGCAGCTATTTATGACCCCAGTTTGGCCCATAGGGGGGGTCGGGGGGTAAAACTAACCGGCTATTTAGACTCTCCACATATGCTTTCCCAATACCTCTTAATATATTCTGAAGCTATAAAAGCAACAATAAAGGAGATAAAGGCAAAAACTCAAAATCGGCTATTCTATGACCCCACTTTGACCCATAAGGGGGGGTCGGGGGGTAAAACTGACTGGCTATTTAGATTCTCCACATATGCTTTCCCAATACCTCTTAATACATTCTGAAGCTATAAAAGCAACAATAAAGGAGATATAAGGCAAAAACTCCAAAGCAGCTATTTATGACCCCAGTTTGGCCCATAAGGGGGGGTCGGGGGGTAAAACTGACCGGCTATTTAGACTCTCCACATATGCTTTCCCAATACCTCTTAATATATTCTGAAGCTATAAAAGCAACAATAAAGGAGATAAAGGCAAAAACTCAAAATCGGCTATTCTATGACCCCACTTTGACCCATAAGGGGGGGGTCGGGGGGTAAAACTGACCAGCTATTTAGATTCTCCACATATGCTTTCCCAATACCTCTTAATACATTCTGAAGCTATAAAAGCAACAATAAAGGAGATATAAGGCAAAAACTCCAAAGCAGCTATTTATGACCCCAGTTTGGCCCATAAGGGGGGTCGGGGGGTAAAACTGACCGGCTATTTAGACTCTCCACATATGCTTTCCCAATACCTCTTAATATATTCTGAAGCTATAAAAGCAACAATAAAGGAGATAAAGGCAAAAACTCAAAATCGGCTATTCTATGACCCCACTTTGACCCATAAGGGGGGGTCGGGGGGTAAAACTGACCGGCTATTTAGACTCTCCATATATGCTTTCCCAATACCTCTTAATACATTCTGAAGCTATAAAAGCAACAATAAAGGAGATATAAGGCAAAAACAGCTATTTTATGACCCCAGCTTGACCCATAAGGGGAGGCCAGGGGGTAAAACTGACCGGCTATTTAGACTCTCCACATATACTTTCCCAATACCTCTTAATATATTCTGAAGCTATAAAAGCAACAATAAAGGAGATAAAGGCAAAAACTCAAAATCGGTTATTTTATGACCCCACTTTGACCGATAAGGGGGGGTCGGGGGGTAAAACTGACCGGCTATTTAGACTCTCTATATATGCTTTCCCAATACCTCTTAATACATTCTGAAGCTATAAAAGCAACAATAAAGGAGATAAAGGCAAAAACTCAAAATCGGCTATTTTATGACCCCAGTTTGACCCATAAGGGGGGGTCGGGGGGTAAAACTGACCGGCTATTTAGACTCTCCATATATGCTTTCCCAATACCTCTTAATACATTCTGAAGCTATAAAAGCAACAATAAAGGAGATATAAGGCAAAAACTCAAAATCAGCTATTTTATGACCCCAGTTTGACCCATAAGGGGGGGGGGCCGTGGGGTAAAACTGACCGGCTATTTAGACTTTCCACATATGGTTTCCTATTACCTCCCAGTACATTTTATAGCTCTAAATGCAATACTTAAGAAGATAATAGAGGGGTTGGCCTAAATTTAAGGCTTTCAGATTGGAAGGTGTCAGAAAATCACTCATAAATGAGACATTTTTCAAGGGATTGCTCCCAAAATCTAATCAGCTCGCGTTTTCGATAGTATAAACAGGTGTGTCAAACTAGAAAAATGTTTTTGCTGACAAAAACGAAGCGGCCCTGATGAAAAAGTGCGAAGTAAGCCGTAAAAGATGTCAAGATATGCATCACAAGGAATAGAAAATGTAAAGTTTATTGCATTGTGTATGTTACCATATTTAAAAAATGAAAGAACGACCACAGCTTGGCAGAAGAGAAATTGTAGGTGTGAAATTTACTTCTCAAAAGAATGTATGTCCGATGCGCGGAAAAAATGCCTCCTGGAAAAAATGCCTCCTAGAAAATATGCCTCCTAGGAAATATACCTCCTAGAATGAATGCCTCCTGAATATTTTGTGACCAGGAAAAATACCTCCTAAGAAAAAAAAGTTCTTTCAAGTATTATAACACTACAGGTTCACATTACAACTTCAGAGGCATCTTCATTTTTTCCACTTGAGTCTTATAGTCGCCAATTCACAGTCTTTTACCCATTTTGCTTAGCTGTACAAAGGTATGCAAGTTTCTCTTGTAAGGTTTTGCTGGTGCTTCTCACTCTTTTGGCTGGCTGCTCATCCCTGGTTTCCATTATGACAGGTGTCGTGTTTTTCTTGTAATTACATTTCTGCCCCTCCTAGTGCATCTAACTGCGATCAACTCCTTACAGAGGGGATAACCTATGTTATAATTTGATAAGAATGCATATTGTAAGCCATAAAGGCCACAACTATTTCATCAAGAAACCTCACAGCCATAAATCCTGCTTTTAAACTGGTCCAGAGTACAGCTGAAGGGATACCCTTTCAAGAAGATATTTGTAATTTGTACTTCATGATATTGTACATTCTGGTTTTGACTGTACATATCTGAAATTAACATCTTTTTGATATTATACGTTATAGGTTTCATATGTTTACAAGTTGAAATAACTTTTTTTCTCAGGAGGCATTTTTTCCTAGTCACAAAATATCCAGGAGGCATTCTTTCCAGGAGGCATTTTTTTCTGTGAGGCATTTTGTCCAGGAGGCATTTTTTTCCCGGATTCTGTATATCCTACATTCTTTGGTAATGTTCTCAAAAAGAGGTTTCAAGTGAAAGGGTACACTGACCACAGACATTTCTGTTCAAAATGTCATTAGTATCAGACTTAAGTATAAAACACTAATTGAATGCAGTGGACTAAGATGCTTAAGAACTATTGTTTAAAATTACTGATTGTGCTTCAACTAAAAACTTAACAAAACCACTAATAAAATCCAGTAAACCAAAGTGTGTTAGACTTTTTGTTCAAAAGTTACTGATTTTGCTTCAGTGTTATTGCTTACAAGAAAAATCAAGTTACAAACAAGTCAAGCTATAGCGCTAGAAAAATGTTACTGGATTTATTGGGAAAGAAAAGTATGAGTTTATATACTGCAATATTTATGAATGATTTAGCAATTGAAATTAAAAATCTAGGCTTAGGAATAAGAGTAGGAGATCATGATCCATTCCACACTTCAATAATGCACAAAATTAAGACCAAACAAGTTACTGGACTTGTTGTAGCTGTGGAAAAAGTAGCCTAATAACATATTTTAACAAAATGCTGTGAACACAATACTTTTCAAGTTATAAGTGATTTAGTGCATCACTTCAGGAATTTGAATGCATTAAAGTTTCAAAAATTCATTTGCCACTTGAGCTAAAATTAATTAAATGTAGAAGTCTAAGTGAAATGGAAGAAAGTAAAAGAAAACAATATACATTCGAAAGAATAGCATAAATATTCCACTTTTTTTTGTTCCACTTTTGCTTCACACACATATATATATATATATATATCTATCATCTCCCTCCATCAACCCCCCCACTTCCCCTACTGAGGCCATTCTTTTTTCCACTTGCTTTTTATGTGCACTAAAGGGGAGTTGGGGGGGGGGGTCTTTCTGCATAGAAAGACTTTCCATAAATGTGCCTTTTGATAGATATCACACACAAAAGCAAATACAGAGTTGGGCAGGAAGAAGAAAAGGACAAGTCATTCATTTCCACTCAGCTGGAGATACATAAAATGCTGTACAAGAAAAACTGTTTATGAGAAAGTGTTTTTTTTTCAAGCATCTTATATTGTGAAAGAAGTCACGTGTATACATTTGACCAATTTATATAGTCTATGTGAACAAGTAGCTAGATCATCAACTCCTTCTACAAAACAAAAGTTGAATCAATTGAAGCTTTTTTTCCAAAAAGGAAAAGTTATATCCCCACAATTCCAAAAGAATGGAATCAGTTTTTTAATCTGCCTAAAATTGGGAATTTATATTATGTGAACACTGATCAGTTGCAATATGTTAATAACCACATCAGTGCATCATAAATAGCTCATTTTTTTCTACATAAACTTCATAAACACTAAGAGATTAGGTTTGCCAGACAGCATAAATATGTTTAAGTATACATATGCCAGGTGTGGTTTTAAAAAGTGTTAAAATAAATGAGGAGGGAGCAAGAACTATATATGTTAAGATGGCCAAAGCCTCTTAAGTACAGGAATTTTAAGTGAAATGTTATACAAAATCTTACTTTAGTATAATCAATGTCAAGTTAAACTGATGTTACTGAACAGTAAATCAGTTAGGGGCTGAAAATCCTCATTTTCACGTCAAGATGGCCATGACTGTACTTGTATTGGAACTCCAAGGTGGAAAAGAAAATAAGAATGTCCCTAATGTCATCTTTAAAAGTGTACAAAATTTAACTGAGCTCTGCTGAACAATACGATAGCTGGAGATTAAAAACTCCATAATTTCACTGCAAGGTGACCATAACTTCATCCATATTGCGACTTTAAGGTGACCATAAAATGAGAATGTCTCTTTTGTCATCCTTTATAAGTGTACAAAGTTTAGCTGAGGTCAGTTGAACAATAAGATAGCTGGAGGCCGAAAACTTCCTTTTTTTCACTGAAAAGTGACCATAACTTCATTCATATTGGGACTTTAAGGTGACCATAAAAGCAGAATGTCCTTTCTGCCAACCTTTATAAATGTCGCAAGTTTTATTTGAAAAATGTACACATTAACTCAGCTTAGGGCTGAAAAACTCTACATTTTAAGTTTAAGATGGCCCTAACATTATTAATATTTGAATCATAAGGTAGTAAGAGTGTTCTTTTGATGTACCTCAATATCAATATATGTTAGATTTTTAAAAAGATGGAAAAATAACAGGCCAGACAATTTTATTCCAATTTGATCACTTTAGGGGGGCCATTGCCCTAATAATATTAACAGTTTAAGGTCACCATAAAGTCAGGATAATCCTTTGGTGAATCTTAATATATATGCCAAGTTTGGTTGAAGAGTGTGGAAAACTAAGTGAACTGGAGGGTTAAAACCCACGTTTTGGTCATTAAGGTGACCTTAAGTTTGCAGATACAGAGCTAAAACTTCGGCATATGAAAGATTATCAAAATGTAGCTGAATAAGTTATTCCAACAAAACGCTGAAATCCTAACCGTTTTTGAGATACAGACCAAGTACCCATTTCAAAAAAAATTACAAAAATAAAACGCCTCCCATTCAGGTATCTATGGTGCGATTGATGAGAAAATCCTTTCCGACCTTGGAAATTTGGTCTAGAATGTACCAGATAAATTTTATAGCACAGGTGTGTGTGGTTTTTTCCGAAACACGATGACGGGGTGTTTTGGAGTTATGCTTAAGGTTACCTTAAGTAAAGCTTAAGGTCTGCGCAAAGTATCCCAAAATTTTTTCCCGCCCCTGTAGTTTTAAAGAAAGATAAGAAGGAAAGAAAAATTTGAAAGGCTAAGAAGTTATTCAAGGGAGACCATAATCCGGCGGCGGCGGCGATCAGTCGAACTTCGGTGAAAACAAATATGCGTCCCTGACGGGCCGCTTAATTATAAGGCTCTGTAGCAAGTAGTTTTTCCTGAACTGTGGGGGGGGGGGGGGGGGGGTGTGTACTTCAAAAAATAGTTTTTGATCATGTGACCTTCATAAAGGTCAAAGGTCAAATTTAAGCATGCAGAAAAAATTTTCCCACGCCTAAGGTATATAACTGCCAAATATGGTTTTAAACCTTCTAATAATAAGGGAGATATCCAAGGGAGACCATAATGCGGCGGCGGTGGCCCGCGGCGAGGAAACTGAGGCGAAAACAAATAAGCGCCCTTTCAGGGACGCTTAATTAACACATTAAATCATTGACATTATGAGGCAACACTTTCAATATGCAAACTTAAGAATGTTTCTGTGAAGTTCCTCTGCTGCATTTGCGGTGATCTATAAGAATACATTATGATGCAGTGTCAAATGAGATCATGATCATCCAGTGAACTCGACAAAACAATCATAGTGTCATCATATAGACTTCTCAAGGCTTTCCAGAAGCCACAGACTATCTGTAAGAGAGTTGGCTTTTATCAAAAAGAATGACTATATATTTTTGTGTTGTTGGATACAGTTGTTGTAGTAGAAGTCGTCAGTTAATTCTATAACTTAAAATTGGTCAGATAGATAAAAAGAAGTAATAATGAATAATTAAACAATTACGGTTTTTTTTATGTTTTAGCGTTCGCCAGGGTAGACGTTGTTTTTACGATGTGGTTTTAAATTTTTCATTTTAACCATAGAAAAACGCCTGTAAAAATAAGTATTTGTCACATTATATCTGTTATGAACACATCTTGGTGAAATAAAGAGATTATAAGTGTATATTGTCCCTAGACATTGTTAAACTGTTGTTTACGCGTATTATAGCCCACCCGATAATTCCCGCGGTTCTTTACTATTGTTGTCCACAACAACCAAATTAACTGTACTATATACAAAGCCCTGATCTACAATAACCAAACATACAATATTAAATGTAAAGCCCAGATACACCATCTATACCTACCTTCCTTTCTTTTGTTTTTACTCAACAACCGAATAAACTGTAGGTATTACATACAAAGCCCTGATATACAATAACCAAATTAATAGCCCTGATTGATCATCCATATCACAATTTTTGGTTGACCAACAACCATATAAACTGTACGTATTACATACAAAGCCCACATTTACAATAACCAAATTAATAGCCCTGATTAACCATCCATACCACAATTTCATAAATATGCAACTGTAAAAGCACTAATCTTTTCCTACTTTCACAATCTATTACAACTTTCTCTTTTGGCTCCATTGTGAAAGACAAATTTGTACATAAAGCTGCCTGGGTCCGATTTTTAACATTGATTCCACCTTTTAGTATGTCAGCATTCCTCTGCACCAGGCTAAGCCTACTTTCACCTTCCTTCTGCCTCACTCCAGCAGTCACCACACAGATGCGGGAGCCTGCTGTGACGCTGTAATCTGGACAAACAAAATAACACAAATGACTCAATGGCAGTCTAATCACTGACCTGTGTCTACATCTATAAAACAGGAAATGTTGCCATTGCAACAGCTGTTGCCAGATACCCTCCAAAAGCTTATCAGCTCTAACTCCTCTTGGTGTTATTATATCCATAACAGAATACACGTTGAGGCTGTGGGACACTCGCAAACTGTAAGACAAAAAATTCTTACAAGTGTTGCTTGGCTGGGGTTAAAAATGAAAACTTCCTCTCATAAAGGAATTCAACTAGTCAGAGACAGTTGTTAGCAGATACCCCCAAAACCCAAATCAGTTCTTAAGGTCCTCTTTCGCTTTATGTCCGCCACTGCACAGATGGCGCAGGGGATGACTAAAAAAAGCATTGGAGAAACACAGCCCCGAGAAACAGTTTTGGCACCATGAAATACAGAAGAAGTGAAATAGAAAAAGATCAGAAGACTTTTACAACAATAAGTGTCCGAAGATAAAATAAGATTTGAGAGAGAAAATGGATGTAAAGGCCACGTATAAACACAAGACAATTCAACAGCATCATGACAGCATTGAGTAAACTGAAAAAAACAACTAAAAACTAGATACAAAGGAGGCATCTGTGGCCAGATGCAAGATGTATCGACCAGAAAAGGACACCTAACATGGTTTTGAAGATAAACAGCATTTTTCAGTAATATGCCAGTTGCAAATACTTTTAAATTTGCCTATCCTAGCTTGACCTTAAAGGAGGAACCAAAGGTCAATTCTGACCTCATCCGAAGATTCCCAGCCCATGATTTCGTATAAGTAGGTTTAACATTGCAAAACTCTAGGACCAAGACTAAGCAAGTTATAAGAACTTTTAACTTTGGCTATCGTAGTTTGACCTTCAAGAAGAAGTCCAAGGTCAAATCTGACCACATCAGACGATTCCCAGCCCATGATCTCCTATAGGTTGGTTTCAATTGCAAACCTCTAGGACCAACAATAAACAAGTTATAAGCACTTTAAATTTGGCTATCCTTGTTTGACCTTGAATGAGGGGCCCAAGGTCAAATCTGACCACATCAGAAGATTCCTATCCCATGATTTCCTACAGATTGGTTTCACATTGCAAACCTCTAGGACCAATAATAATCGAGTTATAAAAGCTTTTAATTTTGGCTATCCTCATCTGACCTTGAAGCAGGGGCCCAAGATCAAATCTGACCACATCAGAAGATTCCTATAGGTTGGTTTTACAGTGCATACCTCTAGGAGCAATAATAAGCACTTTTAAATTTGGCTATCCTTGTTTGACCTTGAAGGAGCGGCCCAAGGCAAATCAAGGTCTCACCATGTTGTTACACATCTACACCCCCTAACCAATGGCCATACCAAGTATCAACTTCCTACACCTTACACTTTCTGAGATAAATGCCGGGCAAAATTTTCAAACTGAAGGTCACTACAGCAAGGTCCAAGGTCATTAAAAGGTAACACCATGATGTTGTACACCTACAACTAAGAACCAATGTCCCTACCAAGCATCAACTTCCTATACCTAACGGTCTCTGATACGAACCCCCCCATCCAGACACCTTGAGTGAAAACAATTCCCACACAGCTCTTAAAGGCTGTCGGGTAAAACTATAAAAATATACAGATTAGTAGTTCAATTTTTCTTTTAAATAACATTTATGGAGATCATTCATGTTCATTCTATGTATTTAAAAGCATAAAATCATTATAAAACATATTGTACAGCTGAGTAAATATGGAGGTAGTACCAGTTTTAACTTTATAAGCAGTTCATTTCTGCAAATTTCAACCTGTGCAGATTTGTGTATCCCATACATAACCAAATTACAGAAAGAGCCATTTTTCACATATATGGTGCCACCGTATTTTCACCAGAACAACTAGTTTTATATCAAGGTCAGTTCCAAGAGGATAAACATCAGTGAAGGCCCAACAATAACCTATCTCTTTCAGTGTTGGGAAATCTTTCAAATAATCCCCAAATCCTATTAATGCCTGGAAAAACACATTAACCTCTACCAACAGGTTTTATTTGCATAAGATTTACATTAAAATCACCTTTTGATTACAACACTTTGGATTTTCTGAATATCATCTGAATATTCATCAAAAAACAACAAAGTTCTTTTTGAGAAATACTGCAAACAAAGGAAAATCCTAAGCTGTTGTGTGCTGTGAGTGAGTCTTGGTTTTGACCAGTTGGTTGCAGATTAAAATGAATGATATTGAAACATATTTGTCTAACTCACCAGTTTCAGAACAATCAGATTTAGTTTATCAGATTGATCAGAAGGACCAGGTAAACCTGTACTACATCAAACAAATACACAAATCAAAGCAATCAAAGCAAGACAATACACAAATGGATACTCAAACACAGAATTACAAATTAAGCAAGATTATTTAAACACTTTAATCTTCGGCTGCTATCCCACATGAAATTGAAAAATATACTTTCAGATAATATTAACTTAATTTCTTTCTTATATAAAAACTTCAAATTGCCTCTAAGTATTAAATATATGTAAAATTATCTTTATATAATGAAAGACATTAATTTATTGGCTGAAACATAATATTCATAGATATTCATCATAACGCAGAAGACAGGAATTTTATGTTACATATTTGTATGTGATTTCCTCCAGGAATAGGAAAATGAGGCACATAAAGATCTATTTCTTGGTAATCTGTAAAATGTGGTTTAAAAACAAGCAATTGTAATTAAACTCAGTGCATCACTGACAATTAAAAGGTAAACTGCACTCAATGACAACGAAATCACCTGGCTTTCCTGTTACAGATTACTGAAATCCATGCTTCCCCTTTTGTGTGACATATAAACCCACAACATTTCATAGATAGATCAGGACACAACACAGGATATATTTAATGAGTGTTCTTTTCTAGCTTCTTCCCAATTTTACTGGAATTTCTAGCTTTTCCCATCCATCTGTGAGAAATGTATTATCATTCGTAACATAAGGAAACAAATCCCTATCCTTCACCCTTGCTGAGAGTAAGATTGTGGTCAGATAATAGTGGGTTCATGGAACAGAAGATACAAAATAAACCAAAAGGGGAAATTACAAATTTTAGAAGAGTGGAACTGACTTTATAAAATAGAATATTTGCACAATAGAAGATTGGATAGTCAGTTCACATTAGTTTACTAGTAACAGACACAACCACAACAATATGAAATGGTGGAGCGGGGTACACAAACATTGGTTAAAGACAACACAGCCAGACAGGAATTTCTACCTGCACTGTCTGGCCCCTAGGCATCAACCAAGTTGTATATGAATTGTGTGGGCATTATTCTGACAACCAATCAATAGCCACCCCCTGATTTTATCTATAGTTCAATGTAGGTTAAATCAATACTGAGTTTGGCTATTCAAGTAAGGTGTATAAACAGTTTTCTTAAGTTAAAAAGCCATTCAGACCTGTAATTCTACAAAAATATACGTCTGTGAGAATAGTTACCAATCTCAGACGGGGTGGTAGGTGTTAATTTCATACACAACAGAGGTTATACTATGATAATATTACAAACCTCAAGGTAGATTTAAACTTTGCAGTTATCTAGAAGTAAGCAATTAATGATCCATCAGGATCAGGTAAGTGGCAAGCATACCTGTGCTCGCTTTAATGCGCACATTTCTGGTGAATGCCTGACAATGTTGTAGATCCATTAGCTCTCCTTTCAGTTTGTCCGCCACAACATCAACAAGTGCAATCTCAGAAGCTACTCCCTGTCAAACAATACCAGTGTACATAAACTTCTTTGCCTCGGAAAGGATGCTTCCCAGGGCACTCCTGGCTTGCACATACAAATATATACATTTTCACTTCCACTACTGACAATGTGATATTACTAGACATAAAACAATTACTAGACATAAAACAGTAAAATAAAAGGCAAGTATTCTACATAAATTCTCGGTACAATGTCTCCTTTACACTATAGGACTGAAATCGATATTTGAACCATCCAGACTGAGCAAGTACAACCCAAACGTTAGTGATGACATTCCCCTGACTGAAAGACAGGGTCTCAGGGATTACCATTCATCAACATTCCTAAAGTTTATTAGATTGCCTCTAGGTATAGTACCCAATGACAGGGAACTGTCATTTTAAGTGGTCATGCAAGACACTGAGTATCTGCCTGTACCTAGGATTGATCCCAGGTCCTCTGTTCCTAGGTGATTTTTTAAGATGTATAAACCCATACCACCGATTTTTATCCAACTGGTCACAACACAGGGAATGTCATCAGACAGCTTTTTCATATCTTATGTTTGGAATTTGTATTTCAACGAAAGGAATCAAAGAATAACTATTACATGAATACTAAATACACTCCGATCTCCAGGAAAAAAACTAGAAATAGGAAGCCCTATAAAATGAGAAAGTGGAAAAATAGAGAAATAGGTGGATTGTATACAGGAAAACACATTATCATTGTGTAATGTCCACCCATGATGCTTGGAAAGGCTATAAGTTTTTTACATTTCAAGATGGAGAAATTCAAGATGGCCGCCAAAAAATAGTGGGAAAACGATTCTTGGGAAAATTACCGGTTGTCTCTGTGGATACCCTGGGGGTCAAAAATTTCAATGAAATCACTCTATCTCGCACCATTTCCAAGATATATCCGTTTTACCATGAAATTCCAGATGGCCGCCAAAAATGGCAGGAAATTGATTTTTGGGAAAAGTCGCCAGTTGACCCTGCTGATACCCTGTGGGACAAAAATTTCTACAAAATCACTCTATCTCACATTGTTTAAAATATAAATGTGTTTTTGCCTTTTACGCAGAAATTCAAGATGGCCACCAAAAAAGGGGGATACCTTGGGGGGGGGGGGGGGGGGGGGAAATTTCAACGAAATCACTCTATCTCGCACTGTTTCCGGGATAAATGTGTTTTTGTGTTTTACACAGAAATTCAAGTTGGCCGCAAAAAAATGGCGGGAAAACAATTTGGCCGCCAAAAGTGGCTAAACTGAAATTTTCCCTTTTGCATAACAACACTTAATCTACATCAAAAGACACCGAAAGGTGCAACAACCAAGATTCCAATAAAAAGATATGAGAGATATATGAGAGATAAAATAGTATCACATATCTCTGTAGAGAGATAAAATAGCATCAGATATGCAAGATCAAAGGTCAAATCCAGGTCACACCATGACGTTGAACACCTATAACCCCCGACCAATGTCCCTACCAAATATCAATTTCCTGCACCTTATGGTTTCCCAAATATAGCCCGGACAAGGTATTATAGGTCAAGGTCACTACAGGAAGGTCAAATCAAGGTCACACCATGATGTTTTACATATACACACTCTAGCCAATGTCCCTACCAAGTATCAACTTCCTACACCTTACGGTTTCCGAGATATAGCCCAGACAAGATTTTATAGGTCAAGGTCACTACGGTAAGGTCAATGGTCAAATCAAGGTCACGCCATGACGTTGCACACCTTCACCGCCTAACCAATGTCCTTACCAAGTATCAACTTCCTACACCTTACGGTTGCCGAGATATAGCCCTGACAAGATTTTATAGGTCAAGGTCACTACGGCAAAGTCAAAGGTTAAATTAAGGTCACACCATGACATTGTACACCTACACCCCCTAATCAATGTCCCTACCGAGTATCAACTTCCTACACCTTACGGTTTCTGAGATACAGGCTGGACAAACTTTTTCCCGCCGCCAGCTCATCCGGACACCATGGGTGAAAACAATACCCCGACAGCCCTCAAGGGCTGTAGGGTAAAAAGTATTACAGAAAATAGCCAATTAAGTACCTAAATGGTTATTACTCGCTTACTTATGGAGCTATTAGTATCAAATGCAATACCAACTAAATTATAGACATAACAATCTTGTATTCCCAATTTTAGTGAAATATCTTAAATCATTTTCCCTTACATGCACGGAAACCAATAGGTACTGAAAATAGCTATATTTAGGTATTACTTAGTAAGCAAAAGAGCTACAACAGCTGAAAGCAATCCCAAGCAAGACACTGTCCAAATAATCCTGCATACCAAATTTGGTGAAGATAGCTCTAATACTTTTCCTTAAAATGAGCGGAAACGATGTGCGACACCGGACAAAGCAAAAATAATATGTCCACCCCCACTGGTGGGTGGGCATAATTACTACATGGTTATCATTATCCACAAAGTACATTGTTTTATATATAGTACCTATATTTACCTGTAACATCATGCAGTAAGCTGCTGCCATGCCAACCTGTCCCACACCAACGACGGTGATTTTTGCATATGGCGTACCCTCCTTAGATAGTTCCTTGAAGAATTTACCTGTGTCAGATTTGGAAGCCATGATTTTGCGTTTAACTGAAAAGACTAAAAAATAAAAGAAATATTGTTGAGCACATAGTTTTTTATGTCTGTTCCAACAGCTAAGATTATAATAGGACAGGCACTTGTGAATCACGCCTACCAAACTGGATTCAATTCATAATACATTAAGAAGTGAAACTAAAGTGATTTAATGGAGAAGACATGAATAGAGCCATATTTCAAAACTAGGTCCACTGTATCAAAAATTGGGGAAGTGTTTGAAGAGTAAATTAGCAAATTGAAAGTATTTTGATACTTTATAGTCATTGTGAAGTTGTGAGTTTAAATTCCGATAAAGTTCTAAAATCAAAGTATGTGCACAGGATATACGGTGTGCAACTTTTGAATAGTGCAGTGATGTTTGCACCTAAAATTCAAGATCATTCACGAAATCTAAATATAAACACCTCTAACAGCCTTTGTATTGGTGTTGTCAGCTGGAATTCAGAGAGTGTATTTCTTGGGCGTCACAATCCTTGCACACCCTATATACAAGTGTAATTGTGTGAAAAATAGAACCAGTCACGCATCAATACACTCCATCCTGGTTATATAAGGTACACACTATGGGTTTACAGTGGAATGGAATGTATACAATGAAATAAGATCTGTGGAACAGAACCTTGTACTTACTAGTCTGACTGTATCAAATTTCTTTACAGCTGACAGAATGGCTGATTTCAGGAGTAATAAAGTTTTCTGCAACCTTGTTGTCATTTATCAGGTTGGCTTACAGACAGTTCAGAGGATACTGGGAACTCTGCTTATACCGCTAACAGATGTTGTTCAAGAGCACTCATTCTGGATGGAGGGGCCACGGTGGAGCAGTGGTAACACACTCGCCTTCCACCTCTGAGATCAGAGTTCAAATCCCGGCCTGACCTCAAGTGGGAAAGCTGGTAGTTGCTTGCTGTTGGTTGGCAGTTTACAGTACAGAACCTTGACCAACTGTGTGTACTGGTTTCCTCTGCCCTTCCAACTACCTGTCGTGATAGGATCTGTAGAGTGTTGAAAGTGACACAAAATCCCAAATAAACTAGAGGATTGCTTGCAAAAAAAAAGATAATGTTTTGCACTGCAAAAACAAAGCGACCAAAAAGGATATAAAAGTGAGTGTTAAAGTATTAAGAAAATGCTCTGCTTACAGCCTTATACTGTTGTGACAACCAAAGTCTGCATAGTTTATTAGGTGTTGAGCAATCACACAAATGGCATTCATGGATATATGGCCACCTGTATGTCAGACGTGTAATATAGATCAATGACATGTACTTTACAGTTGTGACAACACATTGGGTCTAAGGTTTGTAGGGAGGAAACTATTGTGTATGTTTTTGGCTGGATGATAGTTATTTGCCTTGGTACTGTCCTCTGAATGGATTTTCATTTTCTCCTTTTCTTAAGCTACTAAAAAGCAAAATTGTTTGTTGAAAGGGTTAATTATTATTGTCCATATGATAAAATATTCCTGATATAAGAATAAAAATATAAATAATGAAAGAGACTGCAAATAAGGTGAAAATGTTTTCATGGATTTAAACCTGGAATTGTGTGGCCAAGAGGGTTTTCACCATCAATGTATATTTGTATCCTCGATTATTGGGGATACAACGGATCATGCACAGTCAGTGTCCACATCTGCAGAGATTTATTGTGCTCAATCTACAAGCCACATTTCTTTTTGGATTTTTTTCAAACTTTGCAAGTGGCTTGCTATGGCAAGGACCTGGCCCCCCTATTATTTTGGTAGCCCAGGAGTTAAAATTATGCTCATGGGAGTCAAAAAGGTAAAAAAATTTGATTATTTTTATGTTCAAGCTATAGGCCACAGTTTCTTTCAGATTTATTTTATATTTGGTGCATGGATTGGTGGGTATGAGATAAGCCTGGGGTCAAAATGAAAAGAGTAATAGCTATTTCACTTTTTCTGAGTAAATTACTTATAACAGTTGCATGTACCCAAGCCATATCTCGGAAACCGTAAGGTGCAGGATGTTCATCGTGGTAGGGATGATCCTAATTTTACCTTTCACCTTGCTGACCTTAATCTTCAAAATTTTATCCATGGCATATGTCGGAAACCAAAAGGTGTACGATATTCATATTTGGTAGGGACATCAGAGATACCATAGGTCTATCCAGCACAGCTTTCGAGATATAAGCATTTTTGTGTTTTACAATGTTTGTGAAAAATTCAAAATGGCCGCCATTTTTGGTGAGACAAAATTTTTTTGGAAATTGGGATTGCTACTCAGCAGAGTTACCTTGTGGGTCAAACATTTCATCAAAATCGCTCTATCTTGCAGGGTTTTCCAGATGTAAAGTTTCTTTTTTTCTTGTAATTTTTGTGAAAAATTCGAAAATTAAAAATGGCTGCCATTTTTGGCAACACAAATTTTTTTGGAAATTGGGATGGCTACCCCGCAGATATATGCTGTGCTTCAAAAATTTAATCAAAATCATTCTATCTAGCACGGTTTTTGTAATATAAGTATTTCTGTGGATTGCCTGATTTTACGAAAATTCAAAATGGCCGCGATTTTTGGCGAGACAAAAATGTGCTAAAAATTGAGTTGGCTATTTTGCAAAGGTAGCCTCTGAGTCAAAAAATTGGTCAAAATCACTTTATCTTGCACGGTTTTCGAAATATAAGCATTTTTGCAAAAAAAAATTCGAAAAATGGGTGCTCTCTAGAGATACCCTGTCGGTCAAAAATTTTGTCAAAATCACTTTATCTAGCATGGTTTTTGATTTATAAGCATTTCTGTGTTTTGCAAATTTTGTGAAAAAAATCGAAAATTCAAAATGGTTGGCATTTTTGGAAAGACGAAAGTTTTTGAAAAATCGGGATAGCCACTCTGCAGAGATAACCCGCGGATCAAAAATTTCGTCGAAATTGCTCTATCTAGCACGGTTTTCGAGATATAAGCATTTTCGTGTTTTGCAATGATTTGCTCCCATATACAAACAAGGGTCCCTTGCAGGACGCTTAATAAACAGCCTGGATGGCTGCTGTTTTGTGGCTCTGGGCAATTTGAAAGGGCTTTGCATGGGAATAAGGTTCTGCATTGGATTCCCAAATACAGGATGCACATCTTCATTCTTCAATTTCCATGGGCCCTTACCCCGACTTTTGCAAGGGTCACTCTGCTCAGTATGCAATGGAGTGTGCAGTAAAGTAAGGTTGACACATTATTTGGTGAACTAACTGTTGAAGTTGCTGTCATTTTTTGAATACATATCCCATTCTGGAAGTTTGCCATGACTCTTTAGATCATCTTCCGATATTACAAAACTACTACCAAAAGGATACACCTTCCTTGGATAACTAGCCTCAATAAACCTTAATAAGACAAACACCCAATTTGGCATCAAAAGACTTTCACAATATTTTATCTGTTCTTTTTAATGTTGTGTTTGACTTCACAGAAACAAACTTTGGAAGATGTCTGCCTATAATGTGCTTCTTCAGATGAGTGGTTACTACACTGTTCCATTAATACACTGAGGCCTCTTATTTTGTACTATAATTGGCACTGGGTGGTTGGATTTTCTTCTATGGATTGTTTTGGGTTTAATATGACTTTTAACACATTGAGTATACCACAAAATGATGGTAGGTTGATGGAAAGGAATAAACCTGCACATATAAGTTGGTCTAGTTTCTGAATTCAAAAGTACTGGAGACCAGCAAGCAACTACTAACTACCCCATTTCAGGTCATTGTATAGAATCAAACCCAGCATCTGAGAACAGTGAGACAATGCGTTAACCACCATAGCACTCTGCAACCCTCATTTTGTTGGAATTCTTGTCTCTGCCTATGGGGAATGAATAGATTTCAGCTACTATACCACAGTCTATTTCTGTCAGCAATATCTGAAAGGGTTTCCAGAATACCTTTGTTCTTACTGGAATATTTTGCACCCAGAATAGCACTTCAATTTCAACTGCCTCTACACACAATCTCTGCTGGGGCAAACTGGCATTATCTCATTCTTCTGAATAACTATTGACACATGTTACTGATTTTCTTGCTGCACTTGTATACATGCCTTGGAATGGTTTTACCTGAACTAAATTTTTACACAGGATGAAAAGTTGTGTTAGCCCATCCCTACTTAATAGTTTAAACTGAACTTGACTGCCTCCACGTTGCCTCCAGGTTGCCCCTGCAGTGTTGTCCCAATCCCCCACACTTGGTTGGCACATGTTGGCAACAGTTGTTGTTGCCCAGTTTTAACTGGAAGAGACAAGTAATTCTTGTTTACATTGTTTCCACTTGATGAATGGTGATTTTAAAAACCAGTCCTTTTCCCTCCAATTCAGCGACAATACACCTCATTTTCACCTCTGGCTATCCAGCTGCATCTTGCCATCAATCCTAGGACTAGAGTTTAGACTTGGAGGGGTCTTTGGCTCTGTCACAAAATGACTATGGAATCTGTTTGGAAACTCCAAACAACCTTAGTTATGCTGCAGAGACATGTTCAACCCTTCTTCTGTTCAACCTGAAGGTGTGCCCTCAGGTTAGTAATTTCACCTTTTATGGCTATTGTACTGTGTCCATACTTACCATATTTTTCAGAGACAACATTGTCCCTCCTTTTTCCTTGATAATGGCCGATTTGATTCTCAGCATATTCTATTTTGTGATGATATTCTTCATCTATAACTGTAGACTGACTACAATGACATTCCACCTCTTCATCCAATGATCTCTTCTCTTCCCTTTTTATTTTCTGTTTCCCACTCACTCTTTTTTTAAAAAAATTTAACATCTGTTGCTCTTTTACAAAATTATCACCGACAGTCGTTCTTCCTCAGACTTTAATTTACTCAATATTTGCTTTAACCAACTGGTTTGTGACGAGGGCTATCTGCACCACCAACAATTGTTTTTTTTTTTATCTTTCTGTCCATCAGAAAACCTTTCAGTTGATTTTTTCCCCTATTAAATCTGCTTAGAACTGTAGTTTAGACCTTATTTATTTCCTGTAAATTAAGACTAAGACCGGCCTAATGTAAAGGTATTAAACTGTTTCAACATTCTTGCAAATATTTTAAAGGGTATTGGGTTTACAATGTATTCATTTGTACAATATTTTAGTGTAAAATTTGACTAGCTTCACAAATTTCAGTTCTATTTGTTTTAATAGTTTTCTGATATATTTACAGTTGCCTTTTTTCCAAATAAAAAAAATTGAATTCTTTTCTGAATAATTGAACCATTTGGCTTCCAAATTTTGTTATTTATTTTAAATACACTAATACTGGAAAAGGGTTTTTTATTATTATCTTAAATTTTTTTCTCGACATTTGGTTTAAAAAATCAGTTTCTTTTTGTTGTCTTTGCTTCACTCTAGCTTCAAAATTACAACTGCCTTACAGAACAATTTGAACAATATAAAACACAGTTGCCACAGAGTTATCACATAATAATGTGCACATCACGCATTCTTCAAATTGTATAGGCCTATTAATGTAGGATCTTTTAGATCAACATTGCATTTCAAATTTTGTTGTACTGCTATACACATATGTTTCCAATTAGTGGCATCATGGCTTCACTTAACCTTATGAGCGTCACTCAAGAAAGCCCATTTTCCCGGACTTTCTAATAATTTCCCCAAATTTCCCTAACTTTTTCCGAAATTCCAAAATTCCCTGACTTTTTCCTGATCTTGAATTTCCCTGACTTTTCCCTGACCACTAGCAACCCTGTAAACTCTCAGTCTTATTTTGATATACTTCCCTTTATTAAAGATATTCCTTCGAAGTAAGGAAAGGCTCCACCTCCGCCAACAAATGTGGTGAATTTGCATTTAATTTCAGCGTCTTCACAAGATCTAAATATAAACTTTTAAATCCCATCAGGTAGATCTCATCAGCTTGACTTCTGATACACATATGGTGTCTTTCTGGCTTGCCTCAGCACTCCCACATGCTTTATGTCATATGTGTGACAGTTAGTCAAGGATCAGTAGTCTTAATTGGTGAAAAAAAATTCAATAGAATTGTACTTTGTCACCAGCATTATTAATGCTCGACGAGAGGTTTATTGTGATCAGTTTTGTCTGTCCTTCTGTCTGTGCATCGTTTTGTCCTTGTAACTCAAAAACCATACCATCAATCGAGCTCAAATTCGGTGGGCAGATATATCATGGGGTACAGATTCCTTCAACTTTGAGAGAAAATTAAAGTGAAGAGATAGTTTTTCTTATTTTCAAGTGGGCTTATACAGAGAAATCTGATTCTCTTCATCATATACGTAAACAAGCAATCAGTGACCGAATGAATTGGTCACATATAGAGTTGGCACAGGTCTTGGCGACTTACAAGAACATCCTACACCTTACAGTTTCCAACATATAGTCTGGATAACGGTCAAGGTCACTACAACAAAGTCAAACGAAGCATCAAACCTACACCCCCCAACCAATGTCCCTACCAAGTCTCAACATCTACACATTACAGTTTCTGAGATACAGTCCAGAAAAGATTTTAAAGGCCAAGGTCATAATGGCCAGGTCAAAGGTCAAATGAAGGTCATACCATGATGTTGCACACCTACACCCCAAACAAGTATCCCTACCAATTACTAAGTATCAATTTCCTACACCTTACACTTTCTGAGTTACAGTCCAAACAAGATTTTCAAACTCAAAATCACTACTGCAAGGTCAAAGTCAAACTAGAGGATCGCTCGCAAAAAAAAAGATAATGTTTTTGCATAGCAAAAACAAAGCGTCCCGAAAAGGATATAAAGGTGAGTGCTAAAGTATTAAGAAAATGCTTCGTTTCTAGCCTTATACTGTTGTGGCAACCAAAGTCAGCGCAGTCTGCTCCATCTAGCACGGTTTTCACGATATAAGCATTTTTGTGTTTTGCAAAAAATAAAAAAATTAAAAATGTCCGCTATATTTGGCGAGACAAAAATATTTTGAAAATTGGCATGGCTACTCTGCAGAGATACCCAGCAGGTCCAAAATTTTGTTGAGTTCGCTCCATATAGCACAGTTTTCGAGATATAAGCATTTTTGTGTTTTGCAAAAACTTTGAAAATTCAAAATGGCCACCATTTTTGGGGAGACAAAAATTTTTCTCAAGACCACTGCCGTGGTGTGTATCTCCCGCCGAGCATTAAAGCAGAAGAAATAGCTTTTGCGAGATATTCACAATTTTTCATTTTCGTGTGTGAAAGGTCTTCCAAAAGTAGGTGAATGAGTTATTTGAGAAAAATTGGCTATCTGCAATACTATTAAGAGATAATTCACATCTACTCATTTTGAGTAGGTGAATAATTATCTATGGGTCTGAAACTTCACCAAGTGAAAGCTCTCCCAAAAGTAGGTGAATGAGTTATTTGAGAAAAATTGGCTATCTGCAATACTTTTAGAGATAATTCGCATTTACTCATTTTGAGTAGCTGAGTAATTAGCTATGGGTCTGAAACTTCACCAAGTGAAAGCTCTCCCAAAAGTAGGTGAATGAGTTATTTGAGAAAAATTGGCTATCTGCAATACTTTTAGAGATAATTCGCATTTACTCATTTTGAGTAGGTGAGTAATTAGCTATGGGTCTGAAACTTCACAGAGTGAAAGCTGTCCCAGAAGTAGGTGAATGATTAATTTGAGAAAAATTGGCTATCTGCAATACTTTTAGAGATAATTCGCATTTACTCATTTTGAGTAGGTGAGTAATTAGCTATGGGTCTGAAACTTCACCAAGTGAAAGCTCTCCCAAAAGTAGGTGAATGATTAATTTGACAAAAATTGGCTATCTGCAATACTTTATGAGATAATTCGCATTTACTCATTTTGAGTAGGTGAGTAATTAGCTATGGGTCTGAAACTTCACCAAGTGAAAACTCTCCCAAAAGTAGGTGAATGAGTTATTTGAGAAAAATTGGCTATCTGCAATACTTTTAGAGATAATTCGCATTTACTCATTTTGAGTAGGTGAGTAATTAGCTATGGGTCTGAAACTTCACCAAGTGAAAGCTCTCCCAAAAGTAGGTGAATGAGTTATTTGAGAAAAATTGGCTATCTGCAATACTTTTAGAGATAATTCGCATTTACTCATTTTGAGTAGGTGAGTAATTAGCTATGGGTCTGAAACTTCACCATGTGAAAGCTCTCCCACAAGTAGATGAATGAGTTATTTGATAAAAATTGGGTATCCGCAATACTTTTACAGATAATTAGCATTTACTCATTTTGAGTAGGTAAATAATTAGCTATGGGTCTGAAACTTCACCATGTGAAAGCTCTCCCAAAAGTAGGTGAATGAGTTATTTGAGAAAAATTGGCTATCTGCAATACTTTTAGAAATAATTCGCATTTACTCATTTTGAGTAGGTGAATAATTGGCTATGGGTCTGAAACTTCACCATGTGAAAGCTCTTCCAAAAGTAGGTGAATGAGTTATTTGAGAAAAATTGGCCATCTGCAATACTTTTAGAGGTAATTCGCATTTACTCTTTTTGAGTAGGTGAGCAATTAGCTATGGGTCTGAAACTTCACCAAGTGAAAGCTCTCCCAAAAGTAGGTGAAAGCTCTTTGGGATAGCTGCTCTGCAGAGATACCCTGAAGATAAAAAATTTCGTCGAAATTGAGTAGGTGAGCAATTAGCTATGGGTCTGAAACTTCACCAAGTGAAAGCTCTCCCAAAAGTAAGTGAAAGCTCTTTGGGATAGCTGCTCTGCAGAGATACCCTGAAGATAAAAAATTTCGTCGAAATCGCTCTATGTAGCACGGTTTTCGAAATATTAGCATTTTTGTGTTTTGCAATTTTTGCGCAAAAATTCGAAAATTCAAAATGGCCGCCATTTTTGGCAAGACAAAATTTTTTTGAAAATTGGCATGGCTACTCTGTAGAGATACCCTGTGGGTAAAAAATTTCGTCGAAATCGCTCTATCTAGCACGGTTTTCGAGATATAAGCATTTTTGTGTTTTGCAATTTTGCGAAAAATTTGAAAATTCAAAATGGCCGCCATTTTTGGCGAGAAATTTTTTGTTTGAAAATTGGCATGGCTAGTCTGCAGAGATACCCTGCAGGTCAAAAATTTCGTCGAAATCGCTCTATCTAGCAGGGTTTTTGAGATATAAGCATTTTTATGTTTTGCAATTTTTGCGAAAAATTCGAAAATTGAAAATGGCCGCCATTTTTGGCGAGACAAATTTTTTTGAAAATTGGCATGGCTACTCTGCAGAGATACCCTGTGGGTCAAAAATTTTGTCGAAATCGCTCTATCTAGCAGGGTTTTCGAGATATAACCATTTTTATGTTTTGCAATTTTTGCGAAAAATTCGAAAATTCAAAATGGCCGCCATTTTTGGCGAGACAAAAATTTTTTCAAAATTGGGATAACTACTCTGCAGAGATACCCCGAGGATCAAAAATTTCGTCGAAATCGCTCTATCTAGCACGGTTTTCGAGATATAAGCATTTTTGTGTTTTGCAATTTTTGCGAAAATTTCGAAAATTCAAAATGGCCGCCATTTTTGGCGAGATAAAAATTTTTTGAAAATTGGGAAAAGTACTCCGCAGAGATATCCTGCGGGTCAAAAATTTTGTCGAAATTGCTCTATCTAGCACGGTTTTTGAGATATAAGCATTCTTGTGTTTTGCAATTTTTGCGAAAATTTCGAAAATTCAAAATGGCCGCCATTTTGGGCGAGACAAAAATTTTTTGAAAATTGGGAAAACTACTCCGCAGAGATACCCTGCGGGTCAAAAATTTCGTCGAAATCGCTCTATCTAGCACGGTTTTCGAGATATAAGCATTTTTGTGTTTTCCTTATTTGGAAAATTCGTAATGATTAATTAATCATTAATTACTCGGCCATTTCTTGACCAATCAATGGCAAAATCTAATGATTTCCAGATTTTAATAGAATGAATGTATTTGCCAAGTTTCAGGTGAATTGATAAAATTCCTTTCAAGTTATCATCCGGACAAGCTTCCCCATCGAAAAAAGACATTTTTGGTCATGTGACCTCTCTGATTGGTTGAAATGTCACTGCAGCATATTCAAAAAAATTCCCCAGGGCTACTGCCTAAACCTGCCAAATTTGAAAAGAATCCACCTAACGGTTACAGAGTTATAAGGAAAACAAAATGCGGAGCCGGCGGAGCCGGAAGCTCTCCCATACACAAACAAGCATCCCTTGCGGGACACTTAATCAAGGTCACACCAAGATCTTGTACACCTACAAACCCATGTCCCTACCGGGTATCAACTTCTTACACCTTACGGTTTTCTAGACATAGCCTGGACAAGATTTTAAAGGTCAAGGTCACTACCACAAAGTTCAAATCAAGGTCACACCGCGACGTTCATACGTACATCCCCAACCAATGTCCCTTCCAAGTGGTAACTTCCTACACCTTACAGTTTCTGATATAAATTACCTTTTTTCAAAAGAAATATGTTGCCTTTAAACCTTTGCAGATCTTTGTAGTAGTTATATTCCCCAAACGAGCTCTAGCCTCTAGGCTGTTTGTATCCTCGCTTCCAACAAAATCACTTGATAACTTATAGTACTGCATTTGTCAAACAAATTGCAAAATATATTATTTTGTGTAAAGTGACCTTCGAATTTCAGAACCTGAACTACTTAAGTTTCAAAGTCTCACTTCCAACAAAATTATGTTACAACTTCTAGTACTGTATTTGTCAAACAAATAAACAGCAATGAAATTATGAATGAAGTGATGTCATTAGAGTACGAGCTTTCATTCAATAAAAATAGCATCAGAGATGCCCATACCCCACAGCCTAGGGAAATATTTTTAATACCATGAGATATAGAAGTACTGTATCAGTACAAAGTTAACGATACTTTCGGAGCACTGTCAGTTTTATAAAGGTCCAAACAATGTTTAAATAGAGAAAATAATGTCTAAGAGAAAGATAAAGCATGTAAAGATGAAGTATTAAAACAAGACAATTCAATAACAAGATGACAGCATTAATCAGTAAACTAAATATTACGACACTCTTTATCTACATTTGGATGTTTTGAATATTACCATGCATACACAAGTGGTAATACATTCAATGAATGCTTATGTGTGGTATTGGAGCAAAATCTGTGGCGGCTCACTTGATGAAATTCCATCTGTTACAATGGGAAGTTGTAACAGTAAAATTCTTAATGAATTCTAATAGGACTTTTACAGTGCTTAATCTGCATCAAAAGACAGACCAAAAGGTGCAACAAGATTTTAAAGGTCAAGGTCACTACGACAAGGTCAAAGGTCAAATCATGGTCACCATAATGCTGTACACCTACAACCCCTAACCAATGTCCCTACCAAGCATCAACTTCCTACACCTTACAGTTTCTGAGATATAGCCCGGACATGATTTTATAGGTCAAGGTCACTACGGCAAGGTCAAAGGTCAAATCAAGGTCAGACCATGACGTTGCACACCTACACCCCCTAATCAATGTTCCTACCAAGTATCAACTTCCTACACCTTACAGTTTGCGAGATATAGCCCTAACAAGATTTTATAGGTCAAGGTCACTACGGCAAGGTCAAATCAAGGTCAGACCATGATGTTGCACACCTACACCTCTTAACCAATGTCCCTACCATGTATCAACTTCCTACACCTTACGCTTTCTGAGATACAGCCTGGACAAACTTTTTCCCGCCGCCCGCCCGCCCATCCGGACACCATGAGTGAAAACAATACCCTGACAGCCCTAAAGGGCTGTGGGGTAAAAACTTCAACTACCCACTTTAGTACTAGATATTGCGTCTTGACGCAGCGTATCCCAGACAGGACATGGCTGATTTGTTTATTTGGGGTTTTACGTAGGGATGGGTCGGTATCAAAAATGTGTACATCGGGAGGTCGCCAATGCAAAACCGTACCGATTCCGGAACTCCGCGTTTTAGTACACCCCAATCAAACATGGATATTTCCTCTTAACGACATCGCAATTAAAGTCCCCAAATGGACAAAATATGAGAGAAACCTGTATAATTTCTTCAGATTTCTTGTTTGTTCCCAATATTTTAAGTTTTCCTTTCATTTTATGTGTTGTCAAGCGAGATTTAGGTTATAAATTGTCGTAACCAAAACATGGCAGTTCTGCTCAACGTGTCGCTATAAAAGTCTGCAAATGAACGAAAATATGGGGATAAAAGGTTAAAATTTCTTCAGATTTTGGGTATGTTTCTAATATTTTAACTATTCCTTCCATTATATATGTTGGCAAGTGAAGTGGCGGTTGTAAAATCTCATCACGGTATTTCAGTAAAATGCTCTCGATACCGAGATACCGGACCTACCGACCCATCCCTAGTTTTACGTCGCTTTCCACACTGTACAGGTCATATCACGACGCGTAGCTGGAAGGGCAGAGGAAACCAGTACATACAGTTCCTCAGAGTTCTGTACTGTAAACTGCCAACCAACAGCAAGCAACTACCAGCTTTCTCACTTGAGGCCGTGCCGGGAACCGAACCCCGGCCTCAGAGGTGGGAGGCGAGAGTGTTACCACTCTGACACTGTGGCCCCCGGGACATGGTTGAAGCCTGACATACAGAGTATTATGTTTTCATGTGTAGGTATCAAGGACCACATTCGACTTTGAAGGAAGGGTCCACGGTCAAATCTGACCCCACAAAAAGATTCGGGGCACATGATTTCCTATAAGTTTTCTACACATCCAAAACCTCTACGACCAATAATAGGGGAGATATAGTCCATCATAGGTATCAAGGACCACATTGGACCTTGAAGGAGGGATTCAAGGTCAAATCTGACCCCACCAAAAGATTTGGGACACATGATTTCCTATAAGTTGTCCTCACATCCAAAACCTCTACAACCAATAATAAGGAAGATATAGGCTCCTTTAAGTTTCGTCACCTCAGATGTTCATTGCCATAGCAACCAACCCAATCGAACAAACTGGACCTCACATTGCAAACCTCTAGGATCAATAATAGGCGAGTTACAAGCACTTTTAGGTTTTGCCAGGCTTGTTTGATGTTGATGGAGGGGCTCGGGGTCAAATCTGATCACATCAAAAGATTCCCAGCCCATGATTTGCTATAAGTTGGTTTCACATTGCAAACCTCTAGGACCAATAATAAGCGAGTTATAAGCACTTATAAGTTTGGCTATTCTTGTTTGACCTTGAAGGAGGGGTCCAAGGTCAAATCTGAAGACATCAAAAGATTCCCAGCCCATGATTTCCTCAGTCGGTTTCATATTTAAAATTTCTAGGACCACTAATAAGCGAGTTATAAGCACTTTTAAGTTTGGCTATCCTCATTTGACCTTGAAGGCAGGGCCCAAGGTCAAATCCGACCACACCAAAAGATTCCCAGCCCATGATTTCCTATAGGTTGGTTTATCATCCCAAACCTCTAGGACCAATAATAAGCGAGGATTAAGTACTTTTAAGTTTGGCTATCCTCATTTAACCTTGAAAGAGGAGCCCAAGGTTAAATCCGACCACACCAGAAGATTCCCAGTCCATGATTTCCTATAGGTTGGTTTACCATCCCAAACCTCTAGGACCAATACTAAGTGAGTTATAAGCACTTTTAAGTTTGGCTATCCTCGTTTGACCTTGAAGGTGGGGCCCAAGGTCAAATCTGAACACACCAAAAGATTCCCAGCCCATGATTTATACTAGGTTGGTTTACCATCCCAAACCTCTAGGACCAATAATAAGCACTTTTAAGGAGGGGACCAAAGGTCAAATCAGTCCACACCAGAAGATTCCCAGCCCATAACTTCCCATATGTTGATTTACCGTCCCAAACCTCTACGACCAATAATAAGCAAGTTATAAACACGTTTAGGTTTGGCCATCCTTGTTTGACCTTGAAGGAGCGGTCCCAAGGTCAGATCCGACCACACCAAAAGATTCCCAGCCCATGATTTTCCATAGGTTGGTTTGCCATCCCAAACCTCTAGGACCAATAATAAGCGGGTTATAAGTACTTTTAACTTTGGCTATCCTCGTTTGACCTTGAAGGAGGGGCCCCAGGTCAAATCCGACCACACCAAAAGATTCCCAGCCCATGATTTCCTATAGGTTGGTTTACCATCCCAAACCTCTAGGACCAATAATAAGCGAGTTATAAGTACTTGTAAGTTTGGCTATCCTCGTTTCACCTTGCAGGAGAGGCCCAAGGTCAATTCTGATAACACCAAAAGATTCCCAGGCTATGATTTATTATAGGTTGCGTTACCATCCCAAAAATCTAGGACCAATAATAAGCGAGTTATAAGCACTTTTAAGTTTGGCTATCCTCGTTTGACCTTGAAGGAGGGGTCCAAGGTCAAATCTGACCACATCGGAAGATTCGCAGCACATGATTTCCTATAGGTTGGTTTTACATTGTAAACCTCTAGGACCAATAATCAGGGAGATATAGGCACTTTCAAAGTCAGCTATGTGGGGTACTTTGGCACTCCGTGGACGACCTTGAATTACGAGCTTCAAGGTCAAATGTCTGCCAGGTTGTAGAGGACATGTATATCTGTTATACATATCACCTATGAAGAGATTCAACCTTCTACCTAAGAGAAACAGCCAGTAGACAAGAGGGTCAGAGGTGCCCCAAAAGGCGGGTTGCGCACGCAGGAAACAAGGTTAGCAACTGCTCTCATTAAATTTAGGAACAAGGAAAGAAATGTTAGGTTACCCACTTAAGGTAAATGTGTTCGACAAAATGTGGACAAACAGACGGATGGACAGACATACAGACGAAAAACGGACAAACGAACAGACAGAATTTCACCAATATCGAAAGGAACCTAGCTATCATGTTGATCTATGTCCCGGTCAAGTTTGAATATGATTGGTCAAACCGTTTTCAAGTTAGAGTCCGGAAATGGAAAATGTGGACGGACAGACGGACGTCGGACACATCAATCTAATAGGCGGGTTGGTTACACGCAACCCGCCTAAAAACGAACAAATGGACAGAAAAACAAGACAAATGAACGGACGGATTTACACCAATTTCGAAAGGAACCTAGCTATGATGGTGATGTATGTCCCTGTGAAGTTTGAATTAGATTGGAGTAACCGTTTTCGAGTTAGAGTCCGGAAACAAAAATGTGGACGGACAGATGGATGGACAGAAAAACGGACAAAAACGAAGAAACAGACGGAAAAACGGACAAACAAACAGACGGAATTTCACCAATTTCGAAAGGAACCTAGCTATGATGGTGATCTATCTCCCTGTGAAGTTTGAATTTGATTGGTCAAACCGTTTTAAAGTTAGAGTCCGGAAACGAAAATGTGGACAAACAGATGGATGGACAGACAAACGGACGAAAAACGGACAAACGAACACACGGAATTTCACCAATTTCGAAAGGAACCTAGCTATGATGGTGATCTATCTCCCTGTGAAGTTTGAATTTGATTGGTCAAACCGTTTTAAAGTTAGAGTCCGGAAACGAAAATGTGGACAAACAGATGGATGGACAGACAAACGGACGAAAAACGGACAAACGAACACACGGAATTTCACCAATTTCGAAAGGAACCTAGCTATGATGGTGATCTATCTCCCTGTGAAGTTTGAATTTGATTGGTCAAACCGTTTTAAAGTTAGAGTCCGGAAACGAAAAATGTGGACGGACAGACGGACAGACAGACAGACAGACGGACAGACGGACGTCGGACACATCAATCTAATAGGCGGGTTGGTTACACGCAACCCGCCTAAAAAATGTAGTTAATTTTCAAAGAAATGCCCGTGGTGGCCATCTTGTTTTTCAGAATGAGGCTAATTTCAGCCCCAGAGAAGCTTACCCCCCAATAAAGATATCCTGCAAATTTGGTGAACCTAGGTAGTGTAGTTTTCCTCTGAGAGTGTTAACGCCAAAAATCTCTCTACGTGTGGCGGCTGCGTAGCTAACGCTAAACCAAAGTATCCACCGCATGCCTCCGGTGGATACAATAATCAACATGTGCCAGTAAGCTATACAGCCAATAACAATAGAGGTATATGTCCTCACAGTCTTATATATAGACATATATATGCAGTAAAAGGTATCATTTTGAGTCATTTTAGCAGGCCTAAGGTGACCTTGAAAACAATAGCCAAGGTCAACAAACTGTATGCTGGTTCTCCATCATATGCTCAACCTCCAAAGCCATTTTCAATAGTTTCTATATAATAGAGTTAGCATTAAGTGTAAAAATATCTCCAACAAGAGGAGAGTGCCCGTGAACGGGCACTGTGTCAGCTGACTGAGTGTTTTTGATATGTGAAGGTGATTAGAGGACAGAATAATTATCAGGAAAAGGGCTGTACAGAAATACAGTAAATGGTAACTGAACAGCAAGTTCGAAAGAAATTCCGAAGCTGACAGAAGAAAAGGATAAAAAAGTTGTGCCCTGTAAATGGTATTATGAAGGAAAATAACAAGGTAATTGTTTAAGTGTAGAAAATAGGTTAAAACATATTTAAAGAAATACTACAAATGCAATATCCTCGTTCGACCTTGAAGAAGGGGTCCAAGGTCAAATCTAACCACACAAATACATTCCCAGCCCATGATTTCCTATGGTTTACCATTCCAAACCTCTAGGACCAATTATAAATGAGTTATAAGCACTTTTAAGCTTGGCTGTCCTCATTTGACCTTGAAGGAGGGGTCCAAAGGTCAAATCTGACCATACCAAAAGATTCCGAGCCAATGATTTCCTATGGGATGGTTTACCATCCCAAATCTCTGTCACCAATAATAAGCGAGTTGTAGGCACTTTCAATTTTCGCTATCCTCATTTGACCTTGAAGGAGGGTTCCAAGGTCAAATCGGACCATATCAACAGATTCACAGCCCATGATTTCCTGTCTGTTTACCATCCCAAACCTCTGGGACCAATAATAAGCGAGTTATAAGCACTTTTAAGTTTGGCTGTCCTTGTTTGACCTTGAAGGAGGGGTCATTGAAGGTCAAATCTGACCACACCAAAAGATTCCCACCCCATGATTTCCTGCAGGTTGGTTTATCATCCCAAACCTCTAGGATCAATAATAAGGGAGATATAAGCACTTTTCATGACTGACAAAAACACCTGTGGCGGCCATCTTGTTTCTCAAAATGAGGCCAAAAATATTCCCAGACAACATTTTATGGTTATTAATATATACTGCAAACTTAAGAAAGCTAGCTATAATATTTTTTTTCATCAGAGCAGTAATGGTGAAATCTCTCTCTACACACTGCGGCTATCCAGTGGATACAATGATTTACTCAACAGTGAGAACCTGAAAGTAGCTATTGCTCAGCTATGCCATGACATAGAGGTCTGCAATTTCACTATGTTATAGCTGACCAAAAATTCTGTGAATAACATATTTAACAAATTACTCTAAATGTAATAGTTTTCAAGTTACAACTGATTTACTCAACAGTGAGAACCTCAAAGGAACTATTACTCAGCTATGCAATGAGCTACATGTCTGAAATTTTACTATGTTATAGCTAACCCAAAAGTAGGTGAACAACATATTTAAGCAAACTACTGTAAATGCAATAGTTTTCAAGCTACAACTGATTTACTCAATAGTGAGAACCTGAAAATAGCTATTGCTCCGCTATGCCATGAGCTATAGGTCTGTAATTTCACTATGTTATAGCTGACCCAAAAGTAGGTGAACAATATATTTTAACAAAATACTCCAAATGCAATATTTTTCAAGTTATAGCTGATTTACTCAACAGTCAGTACCTGAGAATAGCTATTGCTCAGTTGTGCCATGAGCTATAGGTCTATAATTTCACTACGTTATAGCTGACCCAAAAGTAGCTGAATAACATATTTGCACAAATTTCTGTAAATGCAATAGTTTTCCAATTATAAGTGATTTACTCAACAGTGAGAACTTCAAAGTAGCTATTACTCAGCTATGAAATGAGCCACAGGTCTGAAACTTCACTATGTTATAGCTGACCCCAAAATACGTGAATAACATATTGAAACAAAATACTCTAAATGCAATAGTTTTCAAGTTATAAGTGATTTACTCAACAGTGATAACCTAAAAGTAGCTATTACTCAGCTATGCCATGAGCTACAGGTCTGAAATTTTACTATGTTATAGCTGACCCAAAAGTAGCTGAATAACATATTTATACGAAATTCTCTAAATGCAATAGTTTTTAAGTTACAAGTGATTTTACTCATGATGGAAGTTACTGAAAAGCCCAAAAGTAGCTATTACTCACTTAGCTATTAAGACAGAAACCCAACTTACTCACCATATTGTAGCTATGAAAAAAGTAGCTGAATAACATATTTTAACAAAATGCTCTAAATGCAACACTTTTCAAGTTATAAGTGATTTACTCAACAGTGATAACCTAAAAGTAGCTATTACTCAGCTATGCCATGAGCTACAGGTCTGAAATTTTACTATGTTATAGCTGACCCAAAAGTAGCTGAATAACATATTTATACGAAATTCTCTAAATGCAATAGTTTTCAAGTTATAAGCGATTTACTCAACAGTGATAACCTAAAAGTAGCTATTACTCAGCTATGCCATGAGCTACAGGTCTGAAATTTCACTATGTTATAGCTGGCCCAAAAGTAGCTGAATAACATATTTATACGAAATTCTCTAAATGCAATAGTTTTTATGTTACAAGTGATTTTACTCATAATGGAAGTTACTGAAAAGCCCAAAAGTAGCTATTACTCACTTAGCTATTGAGACAGACACCCAACTTACTCACCATATTGTAGCTATGAAAAAAGTAGCTGAACAACATATTTTCACAAAATGCTGTAAATGCAACACTTTTGAAGTTATAAGTGATTTAGTGCATGATTTCATGAATTTTAATGCATTAAAAATTATTAAAAAAATTTATTAAAAAAAAAGTAAGACAGATCCAGGTCTCATACTCACACAAGAGAATCTACCTCTGGCCTAGTACATATATGCAAGATATGAGAGAAATCCCTGCAATAGTCACTGAGAAAATTGTGATAAAAAGTTGAAATTTTCACACTTTTGGTGGGGGTACCCCCCTTGTAATGTCTCTAGCAAACAGACAGATTTGCATGCCTTGAACAATTTGTCATCCTCGATAGATAAGGTATCTTTTAAAAAAAAACAGCATGTCTTTAGGCCTTGTACTTTTGGAGAAGAAGTTGTTCACGCGGACGCGGACGCGTACGCCCACGCCGCAGAGTGATGACTTAATGTCAGCTGACTTGTCAGTCACCTGACATAAAAAGGCCAAAAATGGATTCGGTGAGGTACTCTGGCGGTCTGTGGATAATCTTCAATTAAGAGCTTCAAGGTCAAATTTCTGTATGCTTACAGAGGACATATCTAATTATTATATATACTATCCATAGGATGATCTAACTGTCTATACATGAGAACTGGTCCAAAACGTGAAAAAATGTTCAAAAAATGGCTTCGGTGAGGTACTTTGGTGGTCTGTAGATGACCTTCAATGAAGAGCTTCAAGGTCAAATTTCTGCATGCTTACAGAGGACATATATATGTATTATATGTACCACCCATAGGATGATCTAACTTTCTGTATACGAGAACTGGACCAAAACGTGAAAAAATGACCAAAATCTGACCTTTCTGCCCATATATACCCACATTCCAAATTTGAAAGGTGTAACTAAAATATTTTCAAAGTTATCGCGTCATGACTGTACTGAATCCTAAGTATCCCCGACTTTCGCCTGGGGATACAATTATCCAAATATCATGTTGTCCTCATCTTAAACTGAATGCAAGTCAATGCAACTGTACAGTAAGGGTACTACTAGTATATATGTCATGATAGAAAATCCAATCTGGTAGAATTTCAAATTCTACTGGCAGAAAGTCCAAGTGGAGTTTCTGATAAACTTGGTAGAAAATCCAACTGGAGTTTCTACTGGTAGAAAGTCCAATCAAGGAGATTTGGGTATTGCCCTGGGGTCCAAAATCTAATAAACTTGGAAGACAGTCCAACTGCTCAAAATGGGGATAAGGAGACAGCACTGCAAGCTTTACATGCTGGGACCAACAACTGGGCAGTTGTGACAGAAAATGCTGCTGCAGAAGCATAGGTCTTAATAGGTCAACTAAATGCTATGTGACTGCTGTCAAAATTTAATTGGCTAAAACAACTTCCCTTGAAAAATGGTGATGGAATTTGATGATGATAGTAAAATTCTTAAAGTAGACTGAAAATTTCAGTTTCTATCATGGCTACATCAAATCTGTGTTACAGTAAAATATTTTCTTTAATATGGGTTTTCTTCATTTATGAAAGTTGCACCTTGCTTAGATGACAGATTTATATGGATATAACTTATAAGGCCCACTGTTTGTGTTTTAGTAATTGGACTTTCTTTCGAGCTTATATGGAGTTTAAACAAAGATTACATTCTAGTGCAAAGAACAATACCTAAATCTCTGAGATTAAAAATATTAAATAAGTTTATTACATTTCGGACTCCCGAGCAATACCCAAATCTCCTAGATTGGACTTTCTACCTGTACAGTAGAATTTGAAATTCTACCAGATTGGAATTGCTACCATGACATATACAGTATATATGATCTGTTCAAGGTTAATTAGCTGTATTGAGAACTCAAGATATGCTTAAAATTTATTTCACAGAATTAAATAAATTTAAGATATTTTCCAAAAATTATGAGAGGAATCGATAAATGCCATTACAGGGGGTTTAAGGTATAGTGTTGTGCACATCTGTGAGGTCAGTATCATACACACTACATATGTCAAGCTATTTTTGGTATACATACTATGTGAAAAAAAATATTGAAAAACTTATGCTCAATTTTTTTTAATAAATGGGACTTTAGGGTCACCTTAAAATAGGGCACATCTTGGCGTTTCTGAGTTTCTGTTCGGAAACGAGAAAACTTAGTAAACACTGAATATAAAACAAAAATTGGAAGTGACATTTCCTGTACATCACGTCAAAGTAATTTAAAAGTAATAGTTTCTTTTTTCCAATTAGTGAACTTACCCGTTATATGTGATAAAGGGTAGAAATTCAGCTCAATCAAACACAAACAAGAAACACAAGATCCTAATCACGTATTCCCAACCCAAGTAAAGCGTGCGTTATAGCGACGTTATCACTTTTGTCGGGTAGAACTCTCGTTAAAAGTTAGCGAAACATTTATAAATATGAAAATTTGAAAATGCTATAGCCTTTTGATTATTGTTTCTCTACCATAGTGTGTTACTATTCACACAGGTGGTTATACTGGTGGCTTAGTCAGTCGGGAGAGATTTAAATTATATATTCCATTGGCCCAGCCCCACTGGATTTATAAGATGACCAACTGAAAACAGTTAAACATTAAGAAATAATGTATCTCTGTCATTTTTGTTCGACTATATCTAAGTATAATGTGGCCAAAGCCAAGGATCGGTAGGATCTTGTTGTCCAATATCCACATCTATGTTGGATAAGGCAATTATGACACTCCTTTTGCATGCCAACAAATAACATTCCTTTAGCTAAGTGAACTTTACCTAATGAAGAAAACCAAGCAAGCTCCCAGTAAACATTTTTAGGTTTTGCAAACATTTGAAAGGAAACGTTTGGCAAAGGTTAAAAAATGATGGGTACGAAAACCATTTGTAATGGAATGTTTTTAAAACGTTTTATGAAAACCGTTTATTAAACGTTCAACAATAAATGTTAGAAAAACGTTATAAATGAACATAATAATGTCTGAATAATAATGGGGTCAGAGGTCAAATTCAATATCTTAGTATGGTTGCTCACTATTGAAAATATTATTTTCATGTCTAAAATTGTAAGATAATGGCTTAGAAATTGTGCCCCCATTGAATTCATACTTTTAGGGATTGCATGTGGGGCAATTTTTGACAAAGTCCTCTAAAATCCCCTATTATTGCTCACCGCCATCTTTGTTTGGACATGTTTGGAGGTGAAGGTTCAAAATTATAGGTTTAAAAAATGTTTTTTATAGAATGTTTTTAAAACAAACATTTCATGATGAATGTTTGAAAACCATTTCCAGCAAAACCTTAATTTCTTCAGCTGTTTTATAAATGTTTTAAAAATGTTTCCAGTCAAACCTAGCTTTTTGAGTTATTATTTTTCAGTAAAAACGTTTTTATAGAGAAAGTTTATAAAACGTTTTTTAAACATTACAGCAAAAACGTTTGCTTAGAAATGTTTAGAAAACCAAAGATAGGGTTTACTTAGGTTTTAAAAACGTTTTGTAAACATTTAAACCATTTAAAAACGTTTCTAATGTTTACTGGGCTTTATTAGTTGAAAAGATAGTAAAAATTTAAGAAAATTCAAACTTTAATTAATTGAGGTTTAAAAAGGAAACAAAAGTGGCTAAATACAAGCTTTATTTTTTAAGTATGACCTCTTCGAGACTTGCAGTTCTAGAGATCACTTTTGTGATTTATTTTTGGTAGTTTTGTCCCATCACAGCTTGTCCTGAACCATCACCACTGATTAACTCCCCTTGCTCCAATTCCAGCTTCGCTATCACTGCTAAACTTGCACCATCACTATTATCACCACTGGCATCCCCTTCCTTAATTCCTCTCAATTTAATAAGTAGCTGCTATATATCTGAGCAACGATTCCATCCCCACTTTTTCAGCACTTAGGAATTACAATGCAGTACTCTGGCGGTCTGTGGATAATCTTCAATTAAGAGCTTCAAGGTCAAATTTCTGTATGCTTACATTTAGGAATTACAATGCAGTACTCCAGTGCACTACATGTGTTGCTGACTGTGTTGCAGCTTAGACAGGTAAACCAAAACATGCCATCCATGCTAGCTATAGAATTATTTAATTACCTTATCAAGAATGCTTTCTTTCATATTAAAGAGCATATTAGTACTTATTGAACTTTGCATTTACACTATTTTGTATGCAGCACATAAAAAGATAAACCATTTACATTTGAGTGCACGATTAAACAATTAATCTTTATATCAAGATACTGCAAATGAGTTTAAAAATAAAATTACTACAGGTCAAGAAGTGTACATAGTCATTTGGCATAGTGTATTTGTACTTAGCGCAATATCTCCATGTACAGTGTTAAATTGATAAAGCAAATACCCTCCACTTAAGCTTGAGGCTATTTTATGGTATAATAATACTTTCAGCCGATTTTAATAAACCCAAATCCACCTCCCATTGGAGGGTGCTACGCTTACTTATAGGAAGTGAGCAAAACTAAAACTAAAACATGACTGCACATCTCCTCACACACAACTTCACGTATAGGGATGTCCCACAATGCAACGCAAAACAAAATAAACTCATGCAGAAAGACGGCCCAGAAAGACCACATTTTGTGTAGTGGTGGGGGATCGCCCCCCACTTTTTGAAATTCCTAGAATCAACACTGAAGTTTGAATGACTTGTCTCAGTTTGCCTTGTAACAACTTTTAGCAGTCGCCTATAACATCCATGAAGCTCCGTGCTCCGTGCTCCATGCTCCGACTCCGCCCTCAATATTTGCTCCGAGTTCAAAACCATCATAATGTCCCCTTCAATAATTGCGAACAAGAAGAGGCTTTAACATGCATGCATATCAAAGTTTCTGGATAATAGTCAATGGTTTATTCGGATAGGTTATATAAATGTGCATTTATTGTATACTTGTACTTATATTTTAAAAAGTAAATTGTTTATTTAGCTCTTTATTTAGTTATTTATAAGCTTTTTCTTGTGTATATATAATTAAAGAAATAAATATGACAGGGGAAGGTTGGAGGAGGAGCAATATTCACAAGAAGATTGTTTATGGTTAAATAAATGAGGTAGAGGGAGGTTGGAGAAGGAGCAATATTTACATGGAGGAGTTGTATGATCCATGGGCTAAGGTTGCTCCATGACACATCTACTCCTCCTCTGACTTAATTTCCTCTGACCTCGTTGAAACTGCAATATTGTTAGATTTTGAACAGCCATTTGCTTAAAAAATATTTATTTCCTGGTTAATAAAGTTATCAAACATATTTAATATGGCCTTTAATAATATCATGTCCTTTTATTATAAACCACTTTATAGTGCAGTCCAATTGAGGTCAGAGGAAATGAAGTCAGAGGAGGAGCACAGCTTTCATGGAGCAAATTTTATTGCATGGACCATGCAGTGCTCTGTGGTAATTATATCACTCCAACATATTTGAGAAGGAGCAATATACATGGAGTCTTTTTATACTTGAATCAATAAGACATGGCGAGGTTGGAGAAGGAGTGATATAATTACCATGGAGCATTGTGTGATCCATGGATCAAAATTTGCTCCATGAAAGCTATGCTCCTCCTCTGACTTCATTTCCTCTGACCTCAGTTTGACTGCACTATGGAGTGGTTTATGATAAAAGGGCATGATATTATTGAAGACCATGTCAAAATATGTTGAATAACTTTATTAACTAAAAATAAATATTTTTAAGCAACAGGATTTTAGAAATATAACAACATTAGTGTTTCAATGAGGTCAGAGGGATGAAGTCAGAGGAGGAGCAGATGTGTCACGGAGCAGCCTTAGCCCATGGATTGCACAACTGCTCCATGTAAATATTGCTCCTCCTCCAACCTCAATCTGCCTTGTTTATTCAACTGTAAACAATCTCCATGTAAATATTGCTCCTCTTCCATCCTCATCCTGCCATTTTAGTCTGTCATATGCAATAAGTGTTCAGTACTCTATTCCAAAAAACAATTTTATAATATAGCTTTACTTTGGGCTTACTATAGCCCATATGTATTGGGCCTAATCTTACGCCACAAAACACAACCAAAATATTTACAATGTCCTCTTAAAGAATTGTGAACAAGAAGAGACTTTTAACATTTTTTGCAGCAACATTTACAGTATTCTGAATATAAAAAATTATTTCTTCAACAAATAATATTTCATTAATTTAAAGGTTTCATGATAGATTAATATGTTCCTGTGACTTTATTTTCTCTGTAAAAGTTGTATCTAGAATGATATTGATATTTATGAAAAGTAAAGATAACTACAATTTATATAGTTTTTAAAAACTATTCTTGTTGTAAAATATTGGAAGAGGACATTGTGGTCAAGTTGAGGTCGGAGCAAATGAGGTCGGAGGAAATTAGGTCGGAGCATGGAGGACGGAGCACGGAGATTCATGGATGTTATAGGCGACTATTATTGGAAAGACCGCTATTTTCAAAACTTACTGCAGATAACATTGTTTCACGGTGTACTTATTACACTACACGGGTGGACACAAAGATAAACGGACACGAAGATAAACGGTCACAAGAAGTTTTCAAATATATGCGGTGTAAACAACAAAATTGCACAAAATAACAAACAGAATAGACTTAAACAAAGCTTGTCCAGACATTTGTTACTTATTTTGTTCAATTTAATTATTTATACTACTAAAAAGAGCCAAGTTCTAAAACCGTTTATCTTCGTGTCCAGTTTATCTTTGTGTCCACCCGTGTACAATTTCGTATAAAATACCTTCGTTTGTTTCCTAATTATAACGTAAGTTTGTGATTTAAAAAAAATTCTCATGTGTTTTTCTTGCATTTTCGCTCATTGTATGAACACCGCTGCTTCCCTTCATTAGACCGAGTTTCTGTCCCATCGCCAATTGTTATTGATATGTTGATGGACACAATGGCGAGGGACAGAGTTCCCATGTACTTGTTTTCTGTGTAAATCTCAAATTATGGGAAATTATTTCATTTACTTTAAAAAGTAATTATTATGTTCATATACGTAGTGGTGGTGGACCAATTCACGCCCGGGTACCAATTCAGGCCCACCCTCAATTTTCTTGAGGATTTATAAATTTTCATAGAGAAGATGTTTACCACATCATAGATAATCACCAAATGGATCATTTACATTTGTAATTTATTGTTTAACTGTGATTGTTTTGGATAAATTTATGGGTGGGCGTGAATAGGTACCCGGGCGTGAATTGGTCCACCACCACTAGCCATATCCGGTTTACAGTACATATGCTGTTAAACTAAACTGCTTTTACAAGGCAGAAATTTCTTTTTTTAGATAACTATGTAATGTTGAAGGTTTCTTTGTATTTTAAAACAGGTTAAAATACAGACATACCAGTTTGATTGGCATTAAATATTAGTGAACGGCACATATAGCCTTACGTCTTGATGATTCGTGAGTTTTAACGTTTTAGTTACAAGCTTATTTCACGTCTAAATATTTTATTTTGCAGCAATTTGGATGTGTTTTATAAACCTATAAATACCAAAGCACCATTTTATGTTATAAAAAGTGAAAATAGACGCTCTTATATTCAAGAAAAATGGCCATACTCGAATTAACAAGACCCTCGAATCAAGGATACTTGACTATACATAAGTTAAAGAATTCATATAACACTTTATACTTATTGTAATATGTGTAGAAATATGCCGTTCAAAATTTACACAGAAAACAAGTACATGTGAGCTCTGTCCCTCGCCATTGTGTCCATCAACATATCAATAGCAATTGGCGACGGGACAGAAACTCGGTCTACCCTTCATAAGTTGGCCGCAGTCATAAGTTGGCCGCCCTCACCACAGCTTCACAAGGCTTTAACATGAGTGGCCTACTACACTCTGAAACCAAGCATTATTGTCATACTTATTATATGCAACAGTTTTCATTGGTGTACAATAACCTATTTGTCTTTCTGGAGCCTGTAGATGAGCCGTGGCCAACTTATGACTGCTGCCAACTTATTCAGGGTAGCAGTAGTACACCCGTGGACGGTAAATCGGACAGGACAGTGGAGTCGGACACCAATATAAATTGTACTAGATTTCTGTTAAAAAGAAAAATACATATGTGAACACATTCATACTTTTTGTGTTTTATATTCTTTTTGTATTTCTCTATTTCTTTTCAACACTAATATTCAATACAAACGTATCTGACACTATTTATATCAGTGTCCGACTCCACTGTCCTGTCCGATTCACCGTCCACGGGTGTACTACCCGGATTGTCCTATATAAACTTATCAGATTTTTCGCGATTTCCTTAAAATGTAAAGAAATGCAATACCTTAATCTCGATTTATATACACAAATGTATAGAAGATTGTTAATTTTATAAAACTGGAAAGTTTTATGTCAATGCATATAAGGACAAAAGAACCAGAAACATGCAGGCATTATTGTCATACAGAAAATCATTATCTTGTCCGTTTTTTACCCCCACTGCCCTTAACGGCTGTTGGGGTATTGTTTTCACCCATGGTGTCCAGGCGGTCAGTCAGACGGGCAGCAGGAAAAGTTTGTCCGGCCTGTATCTCAGAAAGTGTAAGGTGTAGGAAGTTGATACTTGGTAGGGACATTGGTTAGGGGGTGTAGGTGTGCAACGTCATGGTGTGACCTTGATTTGACCTTGCCGCAGTGACCTTGAGTTTGAAAATCTTGTCTGGGCTATATCTTGGAAACCATAAAGTGTAGGAACTTGATACTTGGTAGGGACATTGGTTAGGGGGTGTAGGTGTGAAACATCATGGTGTGACCTTGATTTGACCTTTGACCTTGCTATAGTGACCTTGACCTATAAAATCTTGTCTGGGCTATATCTCGGAAACCGTAAAGTGTACAAAGTTGATACTTGGTAGGGTCATTTGTTAGGGGGTGTAGGTGTGCAACGTCATGGTGCTACCTTGATTTGATCTTTGACCTTGCTGTAGTGACCTTGACCTATAATGCCTTTTCTGGGCTATATTTCGGAAACCATAAGGTGGTTGGAAGTTGATATTTGGCTGGGACATTGGTCGGGTGTTATATGTGTGCAGTGTCATGGTGTGACCCGGATTTGACCTTTGATCTTGCATATCTGATGTTATTTTATCTCTCTCCAGGGATATCTAATAGTATTTTATCTCTCTTATATCTTTTACTTGAATCTTGGTTGTTGCACCTTTGGGTGTCTTTTGATGTAGATTAAGCACTGTTAAAGTCATATTAGAATTCATTAACTGTTTTACTTTTGCAACTTCCCATTGTAACAGATGGAATTGCATCAAGTGAGACACAGGTTTTGCCCAAACTCCACCCAAAAGCATGTGTTGCTACATCTGTATGTGTGGTTAATATTCAAAACTTGCCAACCATAATTCAACCATACAAATAAATATCATAAGTCTTTAACCTTCATAATTTTTAGTTATCTGAATTGTCCTGTTTTAATACCGAATCCTTACATGCAGTTTCTTTCTCTTAGATGTTATTTTCTCTACTTAAACATTATTCGGACACTGACACTGCTCTGAAAGTATCCCAGTCTGTGTACTGTTTCACTACTTCTATATCTCATGGTGTTGAAAACTATTTCCCCAGCCTGTGGGGTACGGGCATCTGTGATGCTATTTTTTACAATCAGAT